>JAOXJM010000012.1:153800042-153825413 GCA_026413425.1 Tringa solitaria | reverse complement strand
TGGACTTGATGATCTCAAAGGTCCCTTCCAACCATGAAGATTCTGTGATTCTATGGAGATTCTGTGATTCTATCTCTTCCACTCCTCAAAAGCCCAACTAGCCCATGTTCCCTTTAGAAACAAGTTTTGTCAGCAGAGATAGATGTTGGCCTGCTGTGTGCCACCTCAGAGGAGACAGCACATCCACCAGTTTCACAGCCCGTGGCACCACCGGTACAACCTGCCAAGGTCAGCATGTGCAGTAGAGGCATGGTAAGAGCGTCCTTAGGCTGTAAGTGATGAATTAGCCACAGCAAGCAACCAACCTGGCAAAACGAGTGCTCAGGCACCATCAGGGTAATCAGAATTGAGAATGTTCCCCTTCATGTCTTGTCCTTTCCTCAGCGTTAGCCAAAGCCCATTCAGAAGATAAAGCAGGAGGTGGCAGATGTCGGCAGGGTAGCTTGCAAGCTGCAGCGTTGCCGAGTTTCTGATACAATCCCAGAGCTGGCATAATCCCCAAACAATTAAAAATGGATCTTAAGTGCTTAGTTTCCCAAGCACCCACGATATTAATTACCGGTGACAGAACACCAAGTAGGGTGATACACGGCTGCTGCGGTGACACCCCTGCACCTGCAGGACCCACCTGCTAATGAAGACCTCAAGTGCCCTTGTCCTCCACTGTGGGTGAAGTTGTCCCTGTTGCCACGTCCCTGCTAGCTCCCCACAGCTGTCTCTGCCTCTGCAAAACAAGTGACATCCTCCATACTGCATACCATGGAGACACAGAGACCTGGGCCAGGCCATGCCTGCCATCACAGAAAACCACCTGGACAGGAGCTGCTCTCACTCCCAAGTTTTAATTTTCAGAATCTGGCTTTGTTCAACATCGCAACAATATTCCAAAAGTTTTGGGGTTTGGGTTTTTTTTTCATTGAAGAAAATTATGTGACAGGGGATATAAAGGAGGATGGGAAGGGGAAATTTCTTTTTTTTCTAATTGAGGTTCAGTTTTGATCGCTGCCCTCCAATTTCAGGAGGACTAATAGCAGAGATAATTACTATGATGGAGGAGTAACAGTAATTACCAGTAGATATTAACACCTTTTTCTACTGCCATTGTTATTAATATTAATAGTAGTAATTGTTGTTATTTCTCTGACAATTAGAGGAGTAATAATGTAATTGCTGTTATTATATGCTGTTGTCATTGACCCGTAACTCTGAAGCACCTCAGAGTGCTGGTCATGGGTGAGGACACCTCTGTTCTCGGCTTTCTACAAGCCAGGCCAGACATGGTAGCCCAAGCCTCAAAGCACAAGCCAAGAGGCAGCTTGGGGAGATCTTGAAATGGAGGTGAAGGAGGTGGGGACATGAGATGTCAGTGTCAGCACCCTGGCAAGAGCGAATGGGTGCTTGCAGGTTGGGGAGTCAGGAGATCCAGAGGCGTTTCCCACCTCCACCACAACCTTCCCACATGACATCCAAGCAGGCATTTGGAAAGCCGTTGGGGACAGGAGGCAGTTGCAGCTTACAGTGCTTAATTGTAGGTGTCTCCGTGGGCGTTAGGTGCCTGATCTCACTTTACAGCCACCAAGGCGCTAATCATCACTGTCAGTGGAGACTAATAAGCAATTAACTGACTAAATGTAAAGCAAACCCACTAAAAATAAGCACCACACGTTATTTGAGATGCTTGGACATACCTTTGACTGAAACCCACCGAATCTCTTCATGGTGCAGCTCCCCATCAGTTAAATGGCGATGTTATGGCTCACTCCTCTGCAACTGCGTGTATCAATGTGCCATCCTCCATGATGAGAGGAGCCCAGAGCTCTGCGTTTGACTGAGAGACATCAATTATATCACTAACAACATAAGAGTTTTGTTTTGTGGTAAAACCAATGACACTCAGCGCCTGATTTAACTCACAGTGCTGAGCTCCTGTATGAATCTCATGTCTGAACATAAGATCTCAAGGTGGCCCAAACACTACATATGTATTTTGCATATATGTGCACACTTCAACCCATCCTGGAGGCCTACAACTTCTGTGGATGAGAAGACAGTCCAGCTACCCATGCTGACCACATCTCTAACCATAATTCACCACCTACCAGTCAGAAACTTTGCAGAAACCATTGTTGGTCTCGCAAGCCACGCTATGTTCTCCAGGAGTGACAGATGAGAAAAAGTATTCTTTGTCCTCCCCCTCAGGTAGGCAGCAGGTTGCACTGGAGACCTCCCAGGGTCCACTCCAATCTGAATTATCCTGCAGTTGTAGGTCCTGCAAAAAAGCATGGATTCCCCCATGTGAACACGGTGCCCACTGATGTGGCCTCATGTCAGGAAGGACACTTTAAGGGGCAGGTTTGTGTTGATTCCAGAATAACAGCATTTGTGCCATTTGTCCTTTGCTCACATCTCCTCCGTGCCAGGAGGCCTTGGGAGGCTCTGCCCTGACAGCAAAGCCCAGGCTGGCCTGGGCAGAGCTGGCTGTGGAAAGCCTGCCAAGGCAGGGTGGCTGGGGCACACCACCACCACCACCTCAGTCCAACTCTGGGCAACAGCACAGCAGGGCCTGAGCGTTATCTCTGGCCTCTCTCCAGCAGGTGACTGACCTTCCCGCTTCTGAACAGGGCTTTTGCCAACAGAACACATGATCAGTATTTATTTGGGAGCCAGGCAGATAACAGCAGTTAACCCGCTGCTATTACAGTCATCTTTTTTATGTGCTTCGTGAAGATGACGACTTTGAGCCCTGGACTGTGGCTACACAACCAGTCTGGCTCCCCATCCCCAGATAGAGTCATAGAATCATAGAATGGTTTGGGTTGGAAGGGACCCTAAAGATCATCAAGTTCCAACCCCCTGCCATGGGCAGGGACACCTCCCACTAGACTTTGCTCAAAGCCCCGTCCAGCCTGGCCTTGAACACTTCCAGGGAAGATGCTTTGATTTTTTCTGCATCCAGGTCCTCCCTTCACCGTATCTCATAAGACAATCTCCCTCTGCCTGGCTGCTCTGCCCACACCACGGACAGACACATCTTTCCACAGGACCACAAGTGGTGCAGGAGAAGTATAAAAAACAAAGCTCCTCCGTGTTAGCACTGGTGATGCTTGTTAGATGGAGCCCATGATTTCCTCCTCTTGGCCCAGGGCTACAGGAAGGGCTCTTTGTTACTCAGCACCCTGTTTAATCATTTACACCAGGGCAAAGTCAAGGTGGGACAGACACTGTGTTCCCAGGACGTGGGTGCTTGGGGAGATGCCACATTGCCAGGATTCCCAATTTTCCCATCTTGCCTCTGCAACCCTGTCCCAGGGACTCACCCTCTGCTTCGAGTCCTCCTGAGAGGCTGGGTTATTTGGAGGTGGTTTCAAACCGCTGTTAAAGTCCACATCCAGCCACAGCTCTCCCAGGTAATGCTATTCCTGTGCTTCACACTACTGTGGGTGCCTACTTCACCCACACCCAGTTCCTTGCCCTCCCCACCCAAGGAGAAATTAACTCCTTCCCACCCACGGCAAGACTCCCAAGGAGTCACACCCAAGGAGCCTCAGCCGTTACCTGGTGACCTGATAACAAACACAATCTCCATACCACGATGCTGCTGACACTCTCTCTGAGCCCCAAAGGGTGCCAATGGGCATCCTGGTCCCATCTCCGGGGTCACCTCCACACTCCCTATTCCCAGTGCCGTGAATTTGGGGTGTTCACCTCTCTGGTGAACCTCGTGATCTTAGGAGAACTTTTCAGGAGGAGAGATAGTACCTGAGTTATGTTGTGCAGAGGAAACACCTGATGTGGCAGAGAGGTGATACAACATTAACCCATCAGTATTTTGTGCAGAAGCAAGAACCAGCAGTGGGGCTTGATCTAGAGATCTCTTCGCAACGTGTGCTGTGGTTCTCTTGATGCAGGTCAAGGAGCTCTGCATGTGTCATTTGCTGAATTGTCCACTCACAGCCTCAGAGCCCTGAGCATTGTAAACACTGTGGGAACAGGAGCATCTGTAAGACATAAACAGGAAGACGAAGAGAAATTTGTGTGTCACCGATGGGAGGGCCTTGTTTCCAAAGTAACTGGGTGGATCTTCAAACCCCTGAGAGCAGGATTAGGAAGGACATGAAGAGGTGACCTCGTCCTTCCCTCTGCCCCAAGGCAAGATCAAGCGTGCCTGAACCAGTCCTGACAGCTCTTGGTTTAACCTGCCCTTGGAACATCCAGGTCCACCACATTTGTTGCCCCCAGCTCTGCCAAGTCCCTGCCTCAGTTTCCCTACTTGTAAAAGGAGAAACGACAAGAATGAGTGGGTTCATTGCTGGGTTGTTGGACAGGAAGGAAGAAGGGAGGGGAACCTTTGGCTAATGGCTGATGATTCGCAACCATCTGGTGAAAAGCAAAAAATAAGCCTGAAGTATTGTGTACGTATGGGTGTTTACACCTCCTGATGGGAGTCTGATACAGCTACAAAGTGGTGTCAGTGTCTTACGCAAGATGGTCCAGGTGTGCACACACGGGCACGCTTGGTTCTTCGTGCTCCTCCAAGCATAAGATGGGCATTTGCCTTGCAGAGGAGTTCCCAGGGCCAGGACCATGATGATTTCCAAGGGATACCAGGTATCTCCTTTGAACTGCAGTTTGTAGCAAGCTTTGGGTTTTGATTCTACTGGGCACAGAAAAGAGTGGAAATCACTGGGCCAGACTTCCTAAAAAAGGCTAATATTTCATAGATTGGGCCAGCATCCTACTTCAGTGCAGAGAGTGGCAAGAAGATTACAGTTTGTTTCCAATACTGCATATATCTGATGCTCGTGTGAGCACATGATTGCAAGTCCACTCAAAAAGGTGGGTTTTTATGGCACTAATTATGATACCCTCAAGCTTTGGACTCAACTGCTTTAGAAGACTTCCTGAGTCCAGGTCTTTGGTCAAGACCAAATCAACACTTTGCCTGAATCAGTAATTCTCAATCCTGTACAAAATCGTGCCACTAGTTTGGGCTTTAATATAAATATTGCATCAAGGCAGGCCTCAGGCAGGCTCTGTGTGCATCAGACATCTCACAGATGTCTACCAGCCCCTCCTGAGCCAGAGAGAGACATTGCAGGATCTTCTGAAGATCTCCATGTTCTCAGTGTGATTCTCCAGTGCCCCGTATTAAACATTATGGTTTCTCCCTGTTCAAGGAAGTACTTACCTTGCTTCCCACAGGTACCATTTCCTACCCACCATGTGAGAGGGAAATGGACACCATCTCTCTAGTAGAACCTCTCAGCTTGAGCCAGTGCCTCAATGACTATGTTAGATGTACCAAAAAACAAGAAGAGAGCCTGTCTGGAGATAGGAGGTGGAGAAGGCTACAACACGGGCTGTGATTCAGAGCTCTTTGGGTGCTGGGGTTCATTCAGAGGCGCAGGCTGATTTCAGGCTGGCTGAAATCACTGTCCCATGGGCTGCACCTCCACTGGAAAATGTGGGGAGCCACAAACAAAGCAAGGTTGAAAACCAGGCTTTTAAGCCCAGATGCTCTCCTCCACTGTAACAAGCATTCAAACATACACCCCAGAAACCTCCAGTGACTCCAGTTTGCCAAAGGAGCAGGGGGAAAAACCAAAGAAAAGTAGGACTTTTTTCTCTAAATTGCACAATAGTTTTGCCACCTGCCAGCAGACCAGAGCGAACTTAGCTGAAGCCGGTTTGGTGTCCTATACCTTATTATTTTCCTAATTTAGCTCTTAAGTCACTGCTCCAGTCACTACTTAGAACACTAAACCTGTGTCATTAAATCATCTCACAGCCCTCCAGGGAACAGTTAAGATTCAGGATGGCCTCTCGGCATTACTGTGCAATTTAGCTCTGTTTAATTCCCGTTAGCTGAGAAATGTGATGAAAATGTATCTAGTAGACCAACAATCAGCAATACAGCTTCTATTCTTGACATGCACAAGCTCAACTTTCCATTGATAGTAATAGCTGAAAACTAGGGCCTCGTGATTTATCCAAGGCTCTTAAGAGCTTGCTATCTGCTGTTCTTCCAGCATGGAAACGCAAAGTTTAAATATAAAACCTGCCTTGAAAAGTTCTCTGCGATCCAATCAGCCAGTAAATCTCTTACAGATGATAGAACGCTGATCCTGGCATAATCCAATGTTTCATAAATGTCTTAAAAGATTAAGGCATCATTTTCTGCCCAAATGACAGAGGAGATTCACATCTCTGCAGAGTAAACACTGGCAATAGCCTTGCATAAGAGCCAGCAATATTGCTAAAATTCTCCTCTGTGCTTCTTTACAAGGGCAATTACATAATCAGAAGCCTTCATCTATCAAAAGCGATCATTTTCATTAAACAAGATGCTCTGGTGTAAGTGCACAAGCGCACAGCAAATGGGAAGGAAGGGAAGGTAGTTGGATTGCATCTCCTGACAGACTGGGAAAGAGGATTTTTAACTGTTTAATGACTCCTCCCCGCTTGCTCTTGTCTTTTGTTCATTTCTAGCTCCAGTCCTAAGAGTATGTTTCAAGGAGTGCACTGAGACTCTGACTCATGAAGCATGGTCCCCAACATGTGAGGCACTGTGGTTACACAGTCGCACATAGAATCATAGAATGGTTAGAGTTGGAAGGGACCTTAAAGATCATCGAGTTCCAACCCTGCTGCCATGGGCAGGGACACCTCCCACTAGACCAGGTTGCGCAAAGCACTGTCCAACCCAACCTTGAACACCTCCAGGGCATCCACAAGTTTCCTGGGCAACCTGTTCCAATGCCTCCCCATCCCCACAGTAAAGAATTTCTTCCTATTATCTCATCTAAATCTGCCCTCTTCTGGTTTGAAGCCATTACCCCTTGTGCTATCACTACATGCCCTTGTAAAAAGTCCCTCCCCAACTTTCCTGTAGGCCCCCTTCAGGTACTGGGAGGGGCCACAAGGTGTTCCTGGAGCCTTCTCTTCTCCAGGATGAACAACTCCAACTCTCTCAGCCTGTCCTCACAGCAGAGGGTCTCCAGCCCTCTCATCATCTTCGTGGCCTCCTCTGGACCTGCTCCAACAGGTCCATGTCCTTCTTATATTGGGGGCCCCAGAGCCGGACACAGTACTCCACATGGGGTCACACCAGAGCAGAGCAGAGGGGCAGAATCCCCTCCCTCGCCCTGCTGGCCACACTGCTGGGGTTGCAGCCCAGGATGCAGTTGACTTTCTGCTGTAAGTGTACATTGCCAGCTCATGTTGAGCTTTTCATCCACCACCATCCCTGCGTCCTTCTCCTCAGGGCTGCTCTCAATCTGTTCTCTGCCCAACCTGTATTTGTGCCTGGGATTGCCTTTGTAAAAGACAAGAATTGTACCTGCGAAGGAGAAGGGGTCGAGCAAGACTCAGTGTCTGAAAGAGATGCTGAACTGCCAAAGAAACCTCACTTGATGCTCACCAAAACTTTGAAAAACTAAAGACACTGTCCTGCTTATCCAAGGTCCCTAAGGGTTCAGGAGTTCTGCTGTTCTCTCTGCCAGAGGATCCCTTAGTTCCAATTTATCCTAAGCCCCAATGAGAAATGCAAATTTGGGCAATTACTACCTGAATTCTAGGTTCATTGTGGACAGGAGCAGGTGTCTGCACATGAGCATGTCATCTGGATTCTGTAGCATCCGTCACCTAGAATGAGATGTCCTAGTCAGGCCTGATTCTCTCAACTGACTATGAAGGGTGAATCTGCCACAGTCTGCAATGCCCCGGCTACTTCTCTGCACCAGTTCTGTGCACAGACACAGCCATGGGCACCATTGGCACCACCTCCTGATCGGTGGAGAGCTACAGAGAGCAGCTGTCTCATGAAAAAAATGACATCAAAAGCCACAGACATGTCCCGAAGGACCATGTCCAGTTATAAAACCATCAAATATGCTAACTAACCCGTTATAAAAGATCTCTGCTGTGTTGCTAACATGAGCCCCTGGGACAGCCTGGGCTTTGACACAATTCTCTGCCTCTCAGGAAAGCTGTGGGATCTCTTGCCCTCACTGGGGCTTCCCCTTGAGTTGGTGGCTCAGATTAGGACACATAGATTGTCCTCAAGGGAGATAAGGCCAAATTGCACAGGGGCCCTGAGGACAACCATCTGGGTTTGGGATGGGCCTCACGTCTCCGTTCTTCTTATTGCTTCTCATGGTGCATCTGCAAGGGGAAAGTAAGGGACAAAAAGGACCGGATTTAACACACACGACCTCCTCTGAGGCAGCTGAGTGAGGGATGTAATTCACTGAAGTGCCTTCCCTCAGCAGGAGAGACCTTCCTGGCTGCTGCTAATGAAAAAGCAGGAAACAGTATTTTCCTGCTTAGACCTGGCAAGCAAACGGCACAGAGGGGGAAATTTTTGGCAGAGTTCCTCTAAGAGAGCAGAAGGTAACATGATAATTGGATGAAGGCAAATGGGAAGCACAGAGAAGGAGGCCACGAAAGTGAGGTCACTGGGGAGGATGTCAGAGTCTGCGAGACAGGTCGGGACATAGTCGTGAGCTGGATGAGGAGACGAGATGGAGCAAGGAAGAAATGGGACAGGGAAGGAGGAGCAGGAGGTGGGTATCCCCATAGAGTTCCCACAGAACTGGAAGAGTCCTGACATACAACGCACACCATCTCCCCTGCAGAGCAAAAATGTAAAACCAGATGGATTTTATTCAAGTCTTTATCTCTGAAAAGATCCAACCTTACATTCAGGCTAATCCACTTGTGATCTAAAAGCCCCATGTTATATTTCACTGCCATTTCTCTGGCTTCAGTTCAGGCCCCTTAGGTTTCAAGTCTACAACGATGCAATGTCCCCCCACCAAGACCCATCCAACTTCAGTACTTCTCTCCAGCAAATAAATTCCTGCCTCTGAAGCAGCAGCTGGTTCTCACAAGTAGCAAAAGGAGTTGGTATAATCAGCACAGAGACACGTAACAAGGCTGGGGGACACTGATGTGGTCCTCCCTCCTATCACCAGCATGACCCAGGCCACAAAGCCATCCTCCTGCAATGTGCTTTAGCGTTTTAGTGCTTTATCAGATCCTCCAATCCAGGACTTACAGAGTGGGGAACGACAAGCCCAAGAAGATGCAGGAGAGGACCTAGCAAACCCAAGGAGCCAGCAAACCTTTGCAGATGACTCACTGCAATGGACAAGCTATTCTTGGAGAAGTGGAACAATGAAACCTGTTTTTTTAAAAATCGGAGGGATTTTTAGAGAGAGATTTTGGAAATTTTTAGAGACTTCTGCTCTGGGCTAATAAGAAGTGTACTCATAGCATTGTATTTCCATTAGTGGAGGCACTGAAAGAGATTTTTCCTCCACCCAGCAACCAATATTTGCAACAGCAGTAGGAATTTTGATATCTATGATCTTTGGCACTTCACCAGACTTTGCTGAAACACATGAAGGATTCAAAGGTATGAAGAGTGAGGGAGAAAAAGCACGTCACAAGAAAGCAAGGCGGTATTAGCTTTCTATCTCTAGTATATCAGAAATCAACATCCTTAGCTATCGCCTGTGATATTTATTCATTAGACATTGCAGGATCTGGCCTTGAAAAGCTCTAAAAAGGTGGCTTGGTCATTTCAGAGGTTGAAGACGATTTTGCCACTTCCAGTTAGTATTTTCAGGAAAAGCTGGGCACACACTGAGGAGGAGAGTAAACACAAGGCGATTGTCTGACTAATTTTTGACATACGTTCACGCAGGCGGTTGTGCAGTGAATAGACTCATTGAAAGTGTGTTTCAAAGCCAGGCACGAGATTGGTTGCAGGAAACAAAGTTTTTGTTGGAAAGCATTAGCCCTGGAACTAAATACCTGTTGTGCTCTGCCCATGGGAAGGCTGCAGCTTATCTCCCCAGCAGCGAGAAAGCAACCCGAGCCCGCCAGCAAAACAGAAAACAGCAGCGGGATTAATCAATAGCACTCAAAGAAGAGAAAGTGGAGGAACAAGCTGTTAATACTGTACTCAGAGGACAGACTTGCTCTAGGAAGCCACTTTCAAATACTCCAGGATGAGACAAGAAAAGGCTCTTAAGATCAATTAGTCTTTGCAAATGATCCCCTGCGATGGCGTTCCCATGGGTGCGAGGAAGGTAACACACAGGTTGTGGTGGGAACCGGGGGCACCTCTCCATCCTCCGAGTCCCAGCTGGGACAGTGGAAATGTCAGAGCCTGCGCCGGGCAGAAGGAAAAATACAAGGAAAAGTGCTGATGTGGCAGCCGAGGGGATTGAAAAGCTGAACTGACTTGGAGCAGGTCACTTCCACAGAGCCTGCAAACTGCCTTCAAATTATCCGGTCAAATGGGCGTTAGATAAGCAGAGCCTTTTTGGGCCTTCGGGGGAATTCAGACAAGAGGGTTATTCAGCAGCTGGGTGATGACTAAAACTTTCTGAGGCCAGTGGGGGATAAATCACTGCTGCAAACCGAAGGCTCGGCTGGGGCTGTGAGGAAGGCTGGGAGGGTGTCTGAGGAAACCTGGGTGGCTGAGCTGGGGCAGGAGAAGGGTCCATCCTGCCCAGTACCACATCCCTGAGCTCTTTGAGGAAGCTTATTTCAATAAGGTTGGATTTTTTTGCTTGGTTTTGTTTTTCAGCTAGGTTTCTTAAGTTTCTTTAGTGGCTAGGAAATCCCCTCGCGCAATCCCTCTGTGTGTCTGTAACTCTCCCCCTGCCCAACAGTTTTTACACCACCTAGAAGCTCCTAGAAGTCCAAAGAAAGGTTTTTCCAACACACACTGTGAAAATGGGTGGGTGAGGAGAGCAAGGTATTTGTCGTCAAAGGGTTTGAGAAAAGCGGCCTGGGGTCACAGTCCCTCTGTCCCCTCCATAACACCAGTGCAGAGGACCAATCTCTATAGAAAAGCTGGATGCCACGCACCCTCAAATACACATCATGCTGAGGACATGGACAGGAGATGGAGAGCGTTCCCATCTCATAGGGGACCATCTCTGCCCGTCTGCAGCCAGGGCTCGACCTGCTCTGAGACCCTGGTGAACACACCGAGGCTGTGGGCAGAGGAGGGACTGGGAGAGCACCATGTCTGTGGTCTGGCAGAGGACTCTCAGAGGAGATAGCATGGCTGGAGATGAAGAGGCTGGCAGACAGGAGTCTGGCTTCTGCAGAACTGGGCAAGCTGCCCGTTCTCTTCTGACTTCAGTTCTGGGAAAAACTAGGATACAGATCTGTCTCCACGCTGGGCCCTGACATCCTCGGCAGGAGGCAGGGTACATGCGTTGCCATCATGAGCCTTTCCTTGTGACCCTTGAAAAGGGAAAGTGTATGGGTTTCTCCTGCAGCCAATAATTAGCAGTGCCACGTAAATAAACTGCTGATGATTCAAAGTGTATCAGTGATGTTAATGAAGGACACTGATGTCATCACTTCCCCCTTCTCTTTCCTTTCCTCTCCTTGTCAAAACAAGGATCTTCTTCTCCTCCCTGTGCTACTGAGAACCACAGAGAAGGAAGTAGCTGGATGGCTGCACTCAAGGAGCTGCAGTCAATGGCTCGATGTCCAAGTAGCAGCCAGTGATGGGCAGAACTAGATTACCTAGATGATCTTCGATGGAACTAGATAGGTTGGAACTAGATGATCTTTAGCATCCCTTCCAACTCTTAACTGTTCTATGATTCTATGAATAATTTAGGTCAGAAAGGGCCTCTGGGATTCTCCAACCTGCTCTAAGGGTTAACTTCAAAGTTTGATCAGGATCCTACCCAGATGACTTCTGAGTATCTCCAGGAGTGGAGATACCTGTCCCAGCACTTACCCACACTCATAGTGAAAAATGTTTCCCTTCCTGCACCAGGCACCATAACAGCAATGTTCAGACTGGTGTGAATGGGGATGTTTTGTGTGGACGCACCAGAAGGAACAAGTGGCAGGAGGCGGCCTACACAAACGGCACCTGCTGATGGCACCTAGCAGAACAAGTCATCTCAGGACATCCAGGCTGCAAGACAAAGGACAGTGAGAGACATGGGACAGGATGGAAAGATTCAACAGATGGCATTGCATGTCCTCTGGCATTGCAGGGAATCTTTGGCAGACAACTTGGATACAAGTGATTTTGTGTCGAACTGGTGGGTATGTGCTTCTTGATGCTTGTAGGTATGAAAGTCTGAGTGCCATAAGTGACAACAACTTCTTGTTTCAGTTCCGTTTAAAAATTAAATCACCTTCCTCCCTGCAAGGTCTCACATCATGCATTAATGCATTGTCACAGTGTCATTTCCTATGGCCACAACTTGCGTTTGTTGTCTCATCCTTTCACGGTGCACCTCAGAGAAGAGACTGATTGTCTTCTCTATAGCCTCCCCTTAAGCAGCAGAAGACAGCAGTTGCATTCTCCTGAGCATCTTCTTTCCCAGGCTGGTCAAACCCAGCTTGCTTAGCCTTTTCTCGTATGTCTTGTGCTCCCCACTGGGCCTGGTCCAGTTTGTTGGTCTCTCTCCAAGAGACCCAAAATTGAACACTCAACCTGCTGGCTACGCAAGGAATCCGCAAGGCACCTGCAAGAGGACAACTCCCACTAAATTCAGCTACAGGTGAATCAAAGTCATTGCAGAAGAGCCTGATAGAGCTTTCCCTCCCTGCAACATGTCTTGAGAAATCTCATCTGAGAATAAGTCAACAGGTAACCTCTTGTAACTTGCCAAATATCTGGCTGCATGAGCAGCGAGAACAAGCTCTTGCACCTTTGGCAGCAAATCTTTATGTATTTACTGATGTGAACTCACATTCCCCGCTCCACTTTGTGTGTCTACTCTGCTTTGCCTGTTAAATTGGCTCCCCCGTCTTCACATCTGCTGAGCAAAAACTGATTAGGAAAAAAATGAACAATAGAAGGTTCCTGCCAGTTTGGAGATGAAAGGGTGTATTTAAATCATTACAAAAATATGGTGTGGTGTTTTTTTCTTGTTCCAAAGCAGGAGCCCGGATCAGCTTTTAATTATTTCCTCACCCCTACAGCCTCCATTGGCAAATTATTTCCCTGGCTGATGGAGCTCGTCATGGTCCAGAAGCGAGAGCAGGAGGCTGCAAGACAGGATGTCTGGGTTCCCTTCTGAAGCCTGTCCCTGACCTGCTGTGGGAAACACAGCTCAGCCCTGCTCCTGATGGGCAACGTTTGCAGATGTCGAGGCCGAGCCCGCCCGAGCGGTGGTTTGATGCAGCGTGCGTCACCGCCGCTGTGGTTTCCACTGCGCTTACCATTACGGCACCGTAATGCTTCCTTGTCTTATGGAAGTGTCAGGAAGATTAGTTGATGTTTGCTCAGTGCTGGACAGATGCGAGGAGAGGGGAAAGGTCCCCTGCCAGCTCTTCCTTCTCACTGAGCAAATGTAATTCTCTCTCACGATGTTTTCAAGCCCTGCCAGTGTCCCTGAGCTTGCCTTTGCCTCCTCCCCTCTGGCGGCCCTTGCAGACCAAGGTCCCAGAGCACAGCCTCTCCACCCAGCACAGCAGGAACCTTCTCATGGGAAAAATCAAGGCTCTTAAAAAACCCTTCTTTCTCACACCTTGCTTTCACGCCCATCAGCTCCACTCTGGACAAGCTGGGAAATGTCTTATCTCCGAAGCTGACTTGGTCATCAGCCCTGGGGTATTGTAAGTGTCCCCTGCAGCTCTTGCTACCTTCCTCAGATTACACTTGAACTAAAGACTGCCCTTGGCTTCAAACTGGAAGAGGGTAGATTTAGATTAGATATTAGGAAGAAATTTTTCACTCTGAGGGTGGTGAGGCACTGGAACAGGTTACCCAGTGAAGCTGTGGATGCCCCATCTCTGGAGGTGTTCAAAGCCAGGTTGGACGGGGCTTTGAGCCACCTGGTCTGGTGGGAGGTGTCCCTGTCCATGGTGGGGGGGTGAAACTAAATGATCTTTAAGGTCCCTTCCAACCCAAACCATTCTAAGATTCTATAAAGCAGGCAGCACAACATCCCTTTGTCTGCGATGGTGAGGGGGAACCGAAAGCAGTGACATGCCACCACAGAGGTGACGCGCACCGCAGTGCCATCGGAACAGGGTGCGGATCAGCCTGGCTGCCAGTCGCTCTGCGCACGCTCTGCAATGCAGCAGCCTTTCTTCTGCAGGTGGCCAGCCAAGATCTACACTAGTTCAAAAGCAGGAAGCAAAGCCAGGACCCACCTCTGGCAGGGACATCCCATTCATTTCAGCTATAGTCCCACTGGGTCTCCATGGTTTCATTCTCCACGCTGAGGAGTGCCTGCATTCACTGAGCATCTCCTGATGCCTCCAAGTCCAGTCCGAGCTGCCAGTCTGCAGCTGGGCTGCTGTGTCCCACAGGTTCCTTCTGCTGTCTAGGCACAGATGAGGGTACAATGCATGCACAGCTTGTAGGAAGCACCAGACGGACCAAGTGTGGCCAAGCTGATCACTCCTG
Source organism: Tringa solitaria (assembly GCA_026413425.1). Classification (NCBI taxonomy): domain Eukaryota; kingdom Metazoa; phylum Chordata; class Aves; order Charadriiformes; family Scolopacidae; genus Tringa; species Tringa solitaria. Next base: position 153,811,003 of record JAOXJM010000012.1, on the reverse strand, counting down.
CAGCTCCATGAGGCTGGATATGTCAGGAGCTCTGAGTTTGTGGCCATGTCCTATGCTAGGCGGACCTTCACTCCTTCCCACCATGTTCTGATCTTCTCCCCAGTTGACACTCCTTCACATTTCTCTTTGCTCTAACGCTTTCTCTAGCTACAGCCTAAGGCAAGTACATGCTGCTCTGCTCCACACTGCCTCTCAAGAGAGCTGTGGCCATTTTTCCAAGCCAACACCGTCACAGTGGCAAACACTGTGGTTTTAATGAGCCCCATGGGCAAAAGCCACCTTGAATGCAGAAAAGCAGCAGCCAAGCAGCATCACAGGTCCGCAAAGCTGAACTATTATCTGTAGAACCATAGAATGGTTAGAGTTGGAAGGTACCTTAAAAATCATCTAGCTCCAAACTCCCTGCCACAGGCAGGGACATCTTCCACTAGACCAGGCTGCTGAAAGCCCCATCTAACCTGGCCTTGAACACCTCCAGAGATGGGGCATCCATATTGAAGGAATGAAGAAAGAAATCCCATTTTATGTGACCCTGCATTTGCCTTGCTCCTCTCCCTCTTCGCTGCCTGGAGCGAAGGCATTGTGACAGATTCATCCCCAGGAGGAAGAGATAGGTCAGCCCTGAACTAGCTCCTCTCTCACACACAGCCCAGTGCCTGTGAAAAGCCACAGTGCTTCCAGCTGAACCAGCTGATGCTGAGTGCTGAGCCCATCCCTGCGGCTCTTCTGGGTTGCAAACCAGTGCAGCTGTGGGACAGGGGCACCCCAAAAGCAGTGGGGGGGTGGGGAAGGGATACAAAAATAGCTGCGTCACTTGAGGAGAGCAGCACATCTGGCTGCAGCAGGGAAGAGGGGATGAACAAATGCACTTGCTTCCAGCTAAAGGCTGACTTCAGTGAACAGCATTTGATTTGATGCCAGTCCCAGAACAGGCAGATGGTGCTGGAAAAAAAACAACCCAACAACAGAAGCCTGAAGTGAAGCATTCTCATAGTCTCAGTCATCAAGTTCTTTGACCCACAGGATTTTTTTAAATCTTACCCTTTAACATAACCAAAAAGAGGGCAGCCAGGAGACAGGAATCTCAGCAGCTGAGAGAACCTTCATCCAGCCAAGCAAGCAGTCCTGAAACCTTTCCCATGAGGTACCTGCTAGGCTGACCCAGCCATGAACAGCCTCTCCCCATCCCAGAGCTCTGCCAGCTTTGGCAGAGGATGGAAGTGTGAGGCATCAAGAATTTATGCAGAATGCATCCACCTCTCATGACCGGAGAGCATCACAGCCCAAGCTTGTCCACCAGCCAAAGCGCTTCAGCCTGATCGTGCCACTGAGTCGAGCAGTAAATTGGGCTCCTACTTTTAAGTGGAAAAGAGTTTCTGCAACACGCAGTGGTGGCTGGCCACAGCTTGCTAGTTAGCGTGGGAGCAGTTGTCATGGCACTGCAAAGTAGGAAAATTTCTGGGCTGATCAGGATTAAGCATCGGCTCCCCTCACCTCTTGGGCATTTCTGATGGGCCCTGCTCTGCTCTGCATGTGCATGTCTGAGTGCTAAGGGAGCAGGTCAGGAAGGGGGGCCACGAAACATGGGGTGGGCTAAACACAGGACCACTGCAGTCTTTTCTTGCAGGAAAACAGATGTGTTGCAGCCAGAGACATTGCACATATGCAGGTCTCCCTCCTTTCAAGCACCTCTTTTGCTCAGTAGTTTGTGGCCAGCTCAAAGCCAAGCATGAGGATGGCCCCTCATCTCAGTATCAAGTTCTGCCCACATTTATTTGCATGGGAAGCAGAGACGTTCTACCTGGATTTATGCAAAGCATTTGACACTGCCCCACACAACATCCTTGTGTCTAAATTGGAGAAACATGGATTTGATGGATGGATAAGGAATTGGCTGGATGGCCACACTCAAATGAGTTTGCAGACAACACCAAGCTGTGTCGTGTAGTCTAGCCGTTGGAGGGTCGGGATGCCATCTAGAGGGACCTGGACAGGCTGGAGAGGTGGGCCCGTGCAAACCTCATGGAGTTCAACAAGGCCAACTGCAAGGTCCTGCACCTGGGTCACAGCAATCCCAGGCACAAATACAGGTTGGACACAGAATGGCTGGAGAGCAGCCCTGAGAAGGACTTGGGGGTGCCGATGGATGAGAAGCTCAACATGAGCTGGCAATGTGCACTCACAGACCAGAAAGTCAACCACGTCCTGGGCTGCATCAAAGGCAGCGTGGCCAGCAGGGCAAGGGGAGATTCTGCCCCTCTGCTCTGCTCTGCACTGGTGAGACCCCACCTGCAGTGCTGCCTCCAGCTCTGTGGCCACCAACATCAGAAGGACATGTAACTGTTGGAACAGGTCCAGAGGAGGGCCACAAAGATGATGAGAGGGCTGGAGCTCCTCTGCTGTGAGGACAGACTGAGAGAGTTGGGACTGTTCATCCTGGAGATGAGAAGGCTCTGGGGAGACCTTATATGTGGATCCCTGGAGGGGTTCAAGGCCAGGCTGGATGGGGCTTGGAGCAACCTGGTCTAGTGGGAGGTGGGTGGAACCAGATGATCTTTTTCTCCCTTCCAACCTAAACCATTGTATGATTCTATGATTTTGTAAGCAACGCTGCAGAGCACTTCCCTCTCCGTGTAATGGACTCACGTGGCCTCTCATGACTCTGGCTAAGAGGGACCGGTAACCAGCTGCTGTTTCACAGAGTCACAAGGTTTAAGACAGATGGGGTGTACAGTGCTAAGCAATCTGCCCTCTTGCAAAACCCAGTACTGACCGCCTCTGCCAAGCCCACAATTTCCCTCTGAGCAATAATTTTGCTGTCTTGATTTAGAGATTTCCAGCAATGGAGAACCTGCTGTCCACCAGCCACCCCAGGTCACAGTGGTTCACAGCTTCCACAGGTTAAAAACAGGAGAGCATCTGACCAAATCTGAACCTATCTGGCCTCTGCTCCAGATCACTGGAAGAGGTTCAGTTTTGTCATTGTGGCTGCAGTTTTGTTCACCTCTGAGCATCTCTGTGCATCAACCTCATCCAGGTCAGCTCTTTCCACTTCACCACTACCTTGGGTGCAGCTGTGTCTGGTCATCCCCAGTGGCTAAAAAGAGCTGTGCTCTGGTCCCTGCTCTGATCCCCTTAACTTCCCTCAAGGCCATACATTACACAAGATCTTCTCGGATGTTCAAACGAGAAAAGAGCCACCTCAGGGCTGGGAAAAGCCAAACCAACATCCTGCCTGTGCTGGGCACGTTTCTCTAAAAGAAATCATAGTGGGAGTGCAGGATGGGCACACAAGTGCTGTGGATGCTAATATCTGGGTGTATTTTTATTTAGAACTCACTATCAGGTGCTGTCAGAGTCTCCAGTGACCCCCAGCACAAATATTTCTGGTGATGCTGGTAGCACCAGCAACCTGAGACCTCAGTTCCAGCCATCCCTGCCTTCTTGCTGCCCCACGGGGAGAGGCAGTAACCTATCCCCAGAGCATCTCATCCATCCAGTGAGAGACTGGTTTCAGCCTGGAGACAGACATTTTCATTACATTCATGTCTAGCATGCAGCTTGTTCTCCCCAGGAGCATCAGACCCCTGGGAACACTCTGGGCATCTGCAGCTCCCCATGTTGGAGGAGTCTGGGTCTGCCTTGTCCTCGAGTCTAAACCCCAGGCAAGTGGGTCGTTAAATCCCCCTGATAACCTCCCCCAAGCTTCAGTAAGCCCAAACCACACTAACAGCCTTTTGAACGACCACAGTGACCAGCTGGGGACCGTACCTCCAGTTCCCATCTCGTACATCTCCGTGGGCATTTCACCTCACCAATGCCCTTTTCTGATGTCAGTCATACCTCCTCCCTGTTGTTCAGAGCTGCCAGAGAAGCCACTTCGCCTTTCAGCCACCAATCTCTCGGAAGTCTACAATATGCCAGCTCCTGCCAGGTGGGACGCCGCAGGATCCCGAGGCAATGGAAGAGCCGCAGGGATGATCCACGTAATGCCTGAGCTGCAGCCGGATCTGGAGAGGAGCGAGTGGGAAAGCTAGCGTGTGAGATCTGACAGGCTCAAAACAAACCCAGCTGGCTGGCACACACCCTGAGCCCAAAACACCCCAGGCCACCCCCCTCCCACCCTCCTGATACCATCACACCCCTCCGTATTTAATTAAAAAAGGATTAAAGCAGGCTGGAAGGACGTGGGCGACGGCTGAGGTCAGGGGGTGCCTTGCAAAGCTACGCCAAGCCCCACAGCTGGTGCTGGGACAGTGGGCTGCCTGCTGGTGATGCCAGCTTCTCCAAGACTAAGGCAGGTCTAATCTGAGACCCAGGTGACTTATCCGGTCTCTTGTAGTGCAGATCTGAAAGGAGAGCTCCAGGACAAGGATGGGATTGAGGTAGAGGAGCCCTCAGGGAAACTCTTATGCTGCTGGTAAGCAAGCAAGCAACGGCTGTGGCATTCCTCTGAGGTCTTCGTGCTGTCCCACTGACCCTTCCCAGGGCTTGTGTTTGCCCATGTCTCCTTCCAGAGCTCACGCGTTTATCCCACGTGAGCCACATGCAATTGTCCCAGTTGTGGCAGTGAGGTTCAGCTCGGGTAAGGAGCTCTGTCGCAACAGTGCAGGCCGTTCCAGCCTGCTCCCTGCTTCCCAAAATCCAAATGTTTCACCAGGGCAGAGCTTGGAAGCTTTTTCCAGCCAGAAATATGACAGGCAGGTAGGTCGTTTCAGATCCAGCCTCACAGATAGCCCCGGGAACATGCCTGCGGATAAGGCACAGTGCCAAGGAGTCCCCCATCTTAACCTGGCTGGAGGAGCCATGGTCATAGATGGCTGGAAGTCACCTCCACACAGGGGTCAACCTTGGGTTTAAAGCTTCAATATCAGTGAGTTTCACCTTCAGAGAGATCAGTTATTCAGGGGAAGGTGGAGAAAGCCTCAGCTGACTCTGAGAGGGTCATTCCTCCCCTGCACAGATGTCTCTGGGAGCAGAGTCAATGCGGGGAGATCCCAGGTGAAGAGACACAAAGGGTAGAGCAGGAAGGGTAGAGACACACAGAGGGACTGAGAAAGATGGAATTTGCTACCACAGAAATGAGGACATGGATCCGGGTCTGAAACCTACCTCTGAGTGACGGGACAACCTGTGTGGTGGCAGGAGAAGAGATGTCTTAGGCTGGTAGATGGACCGTACTACACCAATGTTCCTGCTGGCAGCCCTTGTCTTGTATTGCTGCACGGAGAACTGACCTGCAGGACGCAAGTTGGTCCCTCAGCAGCAGCTTGACGGCCACCCAAGCCTATAACTTGGGGCCAGTCCCTGCAAGGAGGACAGGTGAGTCCATGGCATGTAAGTGCTCCCCGTTTTACCCAAATCAGTCTCACATCCCCTAAAGTGTTTCAGATCAGACCCAAACCCACCTCTTTCACAGTGGCTTGGCCATAACAAGCCTGAAGAGCTCAGAGAAGTTCCTCGTGGCCTTTTAGCTCTTTTTGCTGTGAATTCATTGCTTTCCCCTTCTCCCCGTACCTCCATAGCTTAAGACAGCCCTGCTCCCTCCCCAGAGGCTGCTCTGCACAGGATCTGACCCCTCTTTGAGGTGTTTCTAAATGCTCCCAGTCCCAGCAGCCTCAGTAATTACTGCTGTCCTCTAATCAACCCATCGTCCTGTCACCCAGCCTTGGAAAGTTTTTCTCCCTCTCTACCTTGCACTTGCCAGAGACCGTCTGATTCATCCACTATCTGCCTCAGGCAACCCACGCAGCCACTGATGATTGAGTTACTTAACAATTAAGCAGAGCCTTAAATCTTTGCAGCACTTAACATGTATTGACTAATTAATCCAAGCACCTATCTGAGGTAGGTTAGTTCAGTCTTGCGTGTAGCTTCCAAACATGCCCATGGCTGCCTCGCCACGTGTCGAAGGCAGAGGCAGGTCTGCAGAGGTGATAGGAGGTCCACCATCCATCCCCATGGCCCACACCTCCACGGGACCCATGCAGCACTGCCCCTCTGCATTGTTCAACCTGTTGCAACTTCAGAGGTCACTGGGCCCAGGGGACCACATCCCTAGCCCAAGATTCTTGCAAAGCACGCCCTTGAATGCACTTTTCTCCTGCATGTTCTCTGGCCCTGCATGGTTGCTCCATTCCCTGGTGTCTCCCTTTCGCACCACCAGCAGGGTACCCTCCACATCCAACAGCTGAAGCCAGCTTTCTTGGACAAGCAAGGAGCTACCTGAGGCTCTGCCAGACCTCGAGCGCAGGTCAGGAGAGCCTTCTCTTGGGGTCCCTCTGGCAGCCAGCCTCAAGCCCTGACGATGCAGGAGGACAACCCTATCCTTCAGGATGGTGGCAGGAGAGCACAGCACGCTGTCCTGTAGCCTCCTGCTGCAAGCACTGTCTAGAGGGAGCCAGGTTTTCCCCACAACACATCTTATGAAGCCCATTCACACAGGCTGACTCAGCCACCTCAAAACCCACGTCCCCGTCTCGGCTGTCTGGGGGGAACGAGGCCAGGGAACCCACTCCCCACGCGGATGAGCCGCACAGGAGCTTTGCCCAGGTGGGCAGGTTGGGGACACACAGGGACGCACCCAGGGTTACACAGAGAGCCCGTGGCAGGAGTCAGTAGCCAGGTGACTCCCAGCCCTGGGATTCAGGAAAGGGAGGAGGTTTGCCGTAGCTATGGGTAGAGACTCAGAGAGCTGAGATAGGCTTCCAGCCACGCAAGCCTTGGGTCCTCATCCTCAGCAAATCATCTAATTCTTCACTTTTTCCTCAGTCACTTTTCAGCTAGCCAAGACTAAAGTACCACATCCTTGTGCCATGGGGTTCCCGACTAACTAAGGCCAGGGCAGACATGAATTGCCCAGGGAAGCTGTGGATGCCCCATCCCTGGAGGTGTTCAAGACTAGGTTGGACAGTGCTTTGAGCGACCTGGTCTAGTGGGAGGTGTCCCTGCCCATGGCAGGGGTTGGAACTAGATCATCTTTAAGATCCCTTCCAACCTAAACTATTCTATGATTCTATGACTAAAACTCCTGGCCATGCCATGGTGCTCTTGCACTGAAGTGTATAGGATCCCCTCCCAGCACAAGGACAGAGCCCCCAGAGGTACATGACACTGTTTGACTCCCTGCCACCAAAAGGCTTCAGCCCACCTGAGTCCTCCAAGCAGCTCATACCCTTTCTCTTGCCTCTCCTTCTCTTGTCACCCCAGGGCTTCAGCACAGTGACATCCCATCCCCTTCCCTGACAGACAGGAGATGAGTCTTGAGAAATGGTTGATGGGAAGGACCTGGCAGCAGAAAGGCACTCTGCCGAGCTGGGGAGCTTCGAAGCAGCCAGGCAGAAGAGAGCTTTGATCTGAACAACCTTGCTCAGGAAAGGCAGGACCAACAGAGTCAAGATCTGCTCAAACCAGGTGGTGTCTATAGCAGCAAGGTACTGGCTTGAGTCAAAAGCATCAGCATCCACATTATAAAGGCATCTCTGCTGCTCATATTGATACCCTTCATGTGCCCTCCATCGCATGCTGCTGAGGACAGGGTTCCTGCCTACCCTGTGGAGATACCATTTGCTTGCTTTTTAACACGCAAACAACACGCAAACAGCACCACAGGCAGAAGAGAAACTTCCTCTCCCTGTGAAATTCCCCCCAGAAAATCCTGAGTTGTAAAGCAGAGGGACTTGTAGACCAACACTTTACCTCTGGGTCGCAAACCATCACATATATTAGGAGGGAATTTTTGTTGTTTTTTTTTTCCTTGCCTGAATATGTGCTGATCTCATTCATCTTGGGAAAAGCACGGGGTGTTCTCGTCCAGGCTATACCTGGCAAGCTGCATACGCCGTGACAGAGGGAGCGAACTTCTGAGCAAGCTCTGCAGTGGCTGCCGCCGGCTTTCTTGTGGCTTATTTCTTCAGCGAGAGCCCGGCTTCTTCACCTGGCATTCTTGAGAGAGATGAAGGGTAAGTCAGCAAATCAGCTCCGTGCACTGCAAACATCCTCTGCTTTCGGCCATGGCAGAATTAGCTCAGGTTGGGGTTTGCTGGTAGCTGGGCGAGAAACGTCTGCAGGGCTTTTTTTCCCTCCCCCCCCCCCACCTCCCCTGGAGGGAGAAAGCAAGCAAATGTTTTTAACGTGTGCTGCATGGAGGCAGGAGCTGTGGTACCCGACCAACAGGGCTCGGCAAGCGCTGCCGAGGAAAATCAGCATTGGGAACGTTCCCGATGCTATTTTAAACACCGGCAGAAAACGCTAGCTGGCAACGCGGAGCTCGACGGGGCTGCAGAAAGCCAAGAGCAGCGGCGGCGTGAAGCTGCCTGCCCGTAGAGCAGGGGTCCCCCCACGCCGCAGCGCTTCCCACCCGTGTACCAGGCTGCTGCTTCGCCCGCTCCATCGTTTTGTTGATCTGTTGGCTAACTAAGAGGTGGCTTTGACATGTCAACCGGCGGCCGGATGACGGCTGGGTGTTCCGCAGGCGCCTCCGTTTAGATCTGCCGGTTCAAAAACGAATGGGAGCTAAGCTGTTCAAAGGGATCCGCGCCGCCGCCAACGTGAGTGGAAGTTGCATGCCTGTCTCCCAGGGGGGATGCAGCTCTCCCCGGGCGACTGCCGAAAACCACCCCTGCTTTGCCAGCTCTCTCTGGCTTTGCTTGCCCGGGAGAGGATGGAAAGAGGGCACGGTGCGGGATTGCTGCAGCTGGCGGGTGCTGCCAACGGCAGAGTGTGAGATTAAAGGAGGTATCTGGGAATAAAGATACCGCAGCAACTCCTAGCTTAAGAATAATGAATATTGCAGGTCTGGCTACTGCAGGAAAAGTCCTCTTTATAAATTGGAGTGAGAAGAGCAATTAGGTGGATTCTGCTGCGGCTCATTTTGGTCAGGTTAATTTAGGAAGAGGATGTGTGCTGGCAGCTAAAGGAGGCAGCCTGGGAGACAGGTTAAAATGCAGAATTACCAGAGCAGGCTAGTGTTTGGAAATGGTATAATAATCTCAAGGCACGGGAACATGGTTAGGTATGTTTTATCTTCTGAGATAGTCCGGAGGGGAGACACCTTAGTTTGGAGGGCTCCTCTTGTCTTAACTAAAAAAAAAGGAAAAAAAAATATTTTCTGTTTTGCAAAGCCCAGACACCACGATGATGGGCAGTGCTGAAACCAGCCATCTGCCCTGCCATCTGAATCCCAGGCCTTTCCAGAAACCCTGATTTGTGCAAGCAAAACAGCTCAGTCGCCAGGGACTTTTTTCCCCCCGGTTTTGTGCATGGGTGCATGTGTGTGTCTCTGTGTGTGTATGTTTGGGGGCGGGGGGAGGAGGCATGAAGTGCTCCTTGTACCCCGAGTCCGACTCTGTGGCTGTATTACTGTAGCTGTGACAACGGGTATGACACAGGGCTGTCATACAGGAGAGTCCTGGCTGGGTTTAACGTGACGGTTGTTCCTGGTGCTTTCAGTGCTCAGTGTCAGGCATCTCATAGCTAAAACTGGTGCCTGTTTCTCAAAAGCTGGTGTCAAGTGCCCAGTGCTACCCGGGGACCTGCATGGATGCAGCAAGGGTGGGAGGTCCGAGCGGAGACACAGCTCCAGCTGAGGTGACGGAGCAAAATGCCACAGAGGGCGAGTTGGCAGTGTTGATTTGGACAGACTGGAGATCAGAAAGGAGGGCAAATAGCAGCAAATCCTCCCGGAGAAGAGGTGACCAGGGATCAAAAGGGAAAGATGGCATTTGTGTGTGCTGGGACGGTTCCTGGGACGCAGAGGGGGCAAGGGGTGTGTAAGTACAACACACGTACGACGGCAGGGACTGCTCCCCACACTAACTCATCAGTGTCTGTGCTCACCAGCGAGCGCACAAAGCCACAAATGAGAGACCCTGGTGTGCTTGCAAGAAAGGGGACTTCTGCTGATTCTTTACTTCCCTATTAAACTTTGCATTGCAAACTCTGCTTTAGCTCTTCCTCCAGAGGGAAAAGAGCAGTCGCTTGTGAAGGCTGTTTTTTCATAAAAGCAGTAGCACAAGGGACCTAAAGCACAACCTTCCTTCTGCATAATTTTACTCTGTTCGAATTCCCAGTAGCTGCTGCAGGACTGGTTGTAACCAAACTATTCAGCAGCACAAGGGCAATTCCTCTGCAGAAATAGCAGTCTGCTACAGATTGCTACTTCATTTTCTTTCGCTACAGTTTTTGCACTAAATTTATGGTCTGTATTATTCTTTTTAATGCTGTCGAGGACAAAGGGCCCTCTGTACCGAGTGACCGTATTAAAACGTACCTATTAAAGCTCACCCCATGAAAGCAGAGGGGCTGACTGCTGCAGGCCTTGGTGGCAGTTGTGCTGATGTTTCTAGTCTTGAAGATTGCAGGAACTGAGCGTAGAACGAGGTCACCATTGTCAGAAAGACTGGAGGTCTGGTGGTAGGAGATCAAGAATGGTGCATGAGGAAAGGCCTGCAGATCTCTGGCTTGCCTTCACCTAGAGTAGAAAAGGAGACAGAGTGAGGGCATTCCCTCCATGGCTTGTCAATAGTTTGTCAAGCTAAAGAGGCTCCAGCGAACAGCTGAGTGTTCACATCATTTCTTTCCTCCGGCACCTAACACTGATTCATAACCTGGATCTCCAGGAATCCTTTCACCTGAAGCACGGTCACTGCTTTGCCTGGCAAGGATCAGAAACCTCGTGATAGTCTGCTGTTGAAGTGGGTGTAGCATTTTAGTCCTCCCACCATCCCACCGTGGAGGGACTAAGCCCCACCAGCAAACTGACCTTGTTTGAGCTTCTCTCCTGGACTGACATCCACAGGGTGCCTCTTTCTGCCATGAAGTCATGTGTCAGCGCAAGCAGCTCTGAGAAGATGGATCCAGACCCAAAACTAGATGAGGACAAAGATCACAGAATCATAGAATCACAGAATGGTTAGAGTTTGAAAGGACCTTAAGGATCATCTAGTTCCAAACCCCCTGCC
>JAOXJM010000012.1:153767633-153779962 GCA_026413425.1 Tringa solitaria | reverse complement strand
GGGGCCGGTGAAGGTGCTATGGGGCTAGGGTGGTGCCAAAGGGATGAGGAGCTTTTGCGTGAGGGGAATGTGGTGCTGCAGAGGGGGGAAAGGGATGAGAAATGAGAGGTGAGGGAGCTGTGGGGCTGCAGAGATGGAAACTGGAAAGGGTTGAGGTCTGTGGTGAGGACTTGAGCCAAAGTAGATGTGAGATTTGCAGAGGTTGGGACGGATGAGGAATGAATTGTAGGATGAGTAAGGGGCAGGTTGGAGAGGCTTGACTGAGGTGTCTGGGGTAGTGAGTCCTAATCAGGTGAAGATGGGGTGAGAAAGAAGTGTCCAAGTGCCCCTTTGGCATTATGTTGGGTGGTGAATATACTGGAAGAAGACTTGACAAAGGGACCAAAGATGGAAATTGGTATAGCTTTTCAGACTATTAAACTTTACTAGTCTGCTATTTGAATAATTCCACACATGTGTAACCTGATCTCAGTGCTTTACCATAAAATAGTTGAATCTCATCTCACCTACTCTATGATGGTGGGAGAGTACTGGGGGAGGAAATTAATTAGCACTTAACTCTTAAATCTCCTGTGAAAGCTGTGGTTTCCCTTAAGATCATGTTATCAGTGATTTGAAGCTTTAAGATGCCTTAATTTAGCACCTTTAGCAGGTGCAGAAACTGTTTGACCTTGAAAAATACTCTGCTGGTGGGGCAGTTCTGTGGTAGTGATTGGCTTCCAGTATTCTCTGTATAGAGGGGGGGGAAAAAAGGAGGGGAGGAAAAGATCTAGCCAAGGCTCTGACTTGACCCGGGTGCAGTAAGTGAATCAAGGTTGCTAGAGCCTGGATGGTAGAGTGAATTACAAATGGGAAATTGTGGGATGTTGAATGTTGGACAGAGGAGGTGATTTCTCCCACAAGGAAGGAGAGATGTCACAAGAAGTGGAACTACAGGGGCAGGCAGCACTGTAAGTGCAGAACACAGGTAACTGGAACATTAGGAGGATTTATGAGAAGAAATTGCCCTGTTACAGCATGTATCCTTACTGCTCTGTAGAAACTGCTCCACTATGATCTGCGTCATGTTCCACTGCCTTGATCAGACACTGCTACTAAAATATTTAATGAAATAAGGCTTGAGCAGGCACTTGAGCTCAAAGGAAGAGCTGGTGAATGCTTTGTTTCCCTCTAGAAGCCAGGCTTCTTGGCAAATATCTGGCAGAAGTGGTTGCTGATGTGATTGCTGTGACCCAGCTTGTGTATGCCTTCTTCCTCCACACCCGTATTGCAAAAGATAAGGTCTCCCTCGCTTGGTTTGTTTAATGATTATACTGGATTGATGAAATGTTGAACAGGCCTAATTTTTCCCTTCCTAAATAAGGAAAAGGGCTTCAGATAACAGATTAAAGGATTTAGTTGACACTATAAGTGCTTCTAGAAGTACTTTATACTGTACGTTTGAAAAGCTGACACTACCATAAGCTCCTAAAACTGCATCTAGTAGTCTCTGGGGCATCCAAAAAACATCTATGAGTTCCCATGTCTGTCAAAGGTAGTGACCGCTCCTGTCTTGGAAGTGAGAGTGTCATTCCTGTGTTAATGAGATTAAATTGAGTATTTAAGGGAGTCTTCATGACAAAATATCAATTTCTGTGATGTAATGGATGGGATCAGTGCAACAACTTCTATTTTAGTTACCTGTTTGTAATATCAGAGGCCAGTTTACATAGGCTGGCTCATGTTTCTCGGAGCAAAGAAATAATAGCAGTTCTTACAGTCAGTTATGTATGACAGAGAAGTCCTGAGTAAAATTGAGAGCGTATGGTTCTATAGATAACATGCATTACGCAAGAGGGTTAACTCCTGCGGGAACCCGCTGCTCTCTGGGAGTTTGTCATTGAGAAAGGAATGAGCAATATCTGCTGATGAGATCTTGTTTGGATGCTGTGAGGACTGCTTATAATTGAAAGCAAGCCTCTCCCTCAAAGCTGCAATGTCTTCGCAGTTCAGTCTGTTTTAAAAACACTTATATTTGTGCTGCCTTAAGCTGATAAGGGAAGATGTCTTCTGCTGGGGGTGTCCTTCATTAGTGGTGAGAAGGTGGTTAGAAGACTGAGCTGGTGAACTTGCTGCTCCTTCTGTGTCATGTTACAACAAAATTCCTGAGGTGCAATGTTGTTCATGTGCCTTTTCAGTGGGGCAGTACAAGTGGAATATTTACGTGGCTTCCAATGAAGCATGCCGTAACTCTACTAAAACAATACATGTGCTTGTATGTCTAAGTACATGTGACCTAAATTTTTCAAACTGAAGCAAAGGTGTAATGTATTTGAGGAGCTTTCTGAAGCAACTGCCTTTATTTCTGCCATGTGGAAATGCAGGCTCTGAGGAGCTTAGAGAAAGCAGCCTGACTTTGGATGTACCTCACAAGGCTGTGACCTCAGAGGTTAATTACCTTTAAACTCACTCCAGCCCTGGATTCACCGACAGCTAGAAAGTTAGGTCTTAGTAATTTAATATTGCTCTGCTTGTGTGCTAAGGCTGGAATGTGTGGACTCTGTGGCTGTCCCTGCATAAACTTGTTTTAGATGGATCATTCCTTAGAAGCCATGAGAATAGTAACATTGGATGGTACCTGTGGAGTATTACACCAGTGAAACTGCATCTAATGTTTGAAAAACCATCTGAAGTAAAAGTGTGTTGCCAACTGAGTAGCTTAGAAAAGATGCTTAAGCTTTGAGAGCCATCTTATAAATGCCTAGGTGGGAAGCCGATGGCTGAAATGACCTACTAGCTGCTAAGATAATGCCTGCAGTTGTGAATACAGTTGCATGCAATATTTGTGTATTTTCAGCAGACACTGATTTAAGCAATAAACAGTTCATTTACACCCTAGCATTTGATCTTGTCTAGCTTAATCTGTAAACTCTGCCTGTGATGTACTGCAGTTGTTCTTAGTTGAACACCTCATGACTTCAAGTTTCAATTCCTGGAGTGGGGAGCTGGTTTTGCCCACAGTACGTGGGCATCTCTACTTGTGTGTTGGACAAAAGCAGTGAAATCCTTTCATATCGCCCATCACAAGAAGCTGCAGCTGGCAGTTCTTTTTGGATTTAACTAGCACTCTGTACCTCTGCTGTTGCTCTTAGCAGTAAAAGGCACCCTAAAATACTTGTATCAAATGATCAGGTACATGTCAGCAACAGTGCACATGCAGTGGTGTCATGCTTGAGATAAAAACAAGGGTCCCTTGCACTTCAGCCTGACTACAATGTGATGGTTAGTGTAAAGGCATGCTGAACAGAGGCAAAGCTACTCCAGTTGAAATGGGGCTTTCCAGTTGATCTGCTAGGAGAGCAGCTGTGGATGTGATGAGGCTGTTGAGTGATGGAGGTGGGAGGAAGCTATAGGCATAAGATTCACCAAAACTATGTTGACAATGCCTTGTGTGCAGTTGCTTCTGTCAGAGAAGGCTTAACTGACTTGATAACTATTCTGTCCTTCAACTTGCAGCACACTGTCAGCCTTATTAACCAGCTTCCATTCAACAGTGTGGTTGACTCAGAGAATACAGAGTGCAATGATTGTCACTTGGCTTAATAGACCAGTGCTAAACTGATATGAGTGTTTGAAACAATACTTCTCTGAAGCAGGGCATTACTCCTGCCTTTTAACTGCTTAAATGAGTCCAATAAACTTTCTAGTAGAGCTGTGTATTTATAAGTTGCCATACAGAAGCAGAAAATACAAATTATTCTGGCAAACCCAGTTGCCAAGAAATTGAAGCGGAATGCCTGCTGTTGGGGTAAGTGACACCATGTGTGTGGCTTGATAGACAGCTGGTGTTTCAGTCTGAGAGTCACCTTCCTGGACAGCCCAGAAACCAAGCCTAGAAGCAGACAGTGTTAAGCTGTGGAGCTCCATGCTGTGAACTAAAGACTTTACGTGCTTTTGGTAAGCTGCTGCTGGTTGGGTAACTGTTTTGTGGTCAACACCTTATCAGTTACCCACACATCTTGCATTTGGGTCACAGCCCTACTCAGAGTAACCACCCAAAACTTCCACTGGTAAAGGATATTATGTCCCCCAGCTGGGACTGTGAGGATTTCTTGAATCCTAGCACTGAATAGTTATTGCTATTTTGAATAAACTGGTTATTCTGTTACGCTTCTGTATCACAGCTCACTCCTCTGAGTGGAATAAGATACTCTGCGTGAAAAAGAGCTGAGTTCATGCTATTAAATCTAGACCTCCGATAGAGTTGCTGGAGACTGAATTTGCCTCAAGTGAAAAGCTGAACTTGAGGCATCTCAGGGATGGCTTCGGAGCACTGCGGTGTCTGAGTCACTGAGTGGTTTGTGTGCTGTGAACTGCCATCTTAGGGAAACTGGCACACAGTAGCTTAACTAAAGCCCCTTAGCGCTGGCATTTCCAATGAGTGCTGTAAAGTCATTTAGACTGCAACTGGCATACTGCGTTATAACAACTCCGGAGAAGCAGCCAGGTTTTCTCATCAAGCTTGCTGTTGGCGAGTGGCTCTGGCAAGCATCAGGACACGAGGCTTTTGCTGGGTAATGGTTTGGTTTAGTTTAGGAGCTGCTTCTGACCCTTGGCTTAGCCCTTTTTGGCATGTGGTCTGCTCAAACATGAATCTCAATATATAGGTGATGAGAAGTTAGTCTCCACAACACTGACAATGAAACTCTTAAAACCCAGATAGGGCTGAGGAAGACTTCCTTTCTAGGACTCCCATTTCTGAAGGGCATAGGCTATTAAACTATAGTCTCTTTAGCTTTAGGACACCTTGACACTTTATGCTTGACTAGCAGTTTCTCTTGCAGTGTTCTGAGGACTGATTAATTTGAGGGCCTGAGGTGCTCTGCAAGTGGACTGAGACCTATCTTCCTTGCAAGACTGAAATTGTGTCAATAGCTGCTATTCATATGGCAAGGCATAAAAGGGTGGCAGGTAAACAAAACTCAGCCCTCAGGAATAGACTGAAGATGCTTTTGAAAATTAGCAGCAGGAAAACATTATCCCTGAACTGTTTTGCTAAATTATATCTGAGGTGGATTTTTATCAGTGTTCTGGGGAGAACAAGACTGGTGCTCTTAGCAGAGCACAGAGAGAACCTAGTTTCCTCATCTTGTTTTAAATGAGAGCTCTAATGTTTTTGTAACTGAAATTTAAACCAGTGTTATGCTGACCCTGCATATTTTCTATCCTCTGCTGGCTGGCCTGGACTACTTCTGCATGCAGTATAGTTCATTTATTTTGGAGACTTGAAAACAAGCCATTATCACCCTTCGGTGCCAGATAAATAAATGATCTAACAGGGGGCTGAACCTAAAGCACTCTTTTTACGAAAGCACAACTGCATGTCACGCTTATCTTCATTCTGTCCCTGAATATATGATCAGTCTTCCTGGACCACATCCAGAAAACAGTGGCTTAACCCAACAAGCGATGACTGCAGAACAGTGAGATTTCTATGCCACTTAATTTCCTATCATCACTTATGCGCAGCAAATGGTCTTCTAGAATACACTTAATCTGAGCACTGTTTAACCTACAGCTTGCTTATCAATCCTACAGGAGTACAAATAGGAAAAACAGGAATCAACTGTTTAGTCTCAGTGCTGGATCTCTTGCTTCCAGGTAAAAAAGAGCTTCAGATTTTGAGGGTCTTTTTGGTTTGTTTGGTTTTTTTTTTTTTGTGGGGAGGGAGAAGACATGCCTGCAGGGTAAAAAATACTCCTTCCCTTTTACGAGGGGAATATCTGAGCAAGTACACTGGCCTGTGCAGTCTGGCTCTGGGTACTCCCAGAGGAGTGATTTGACAGTCTGAACTATTGCTCCTTAGAGTCGTGTGGCTGGCCAGCTAACTCCCAAGAGTTCAAAAAAATAACCCGAAACAAATGAACAACTTGCTTTAACACTAACACATCTAGTACACATGTACTGTTTGCTGTCTGAAATGTATCTGGTGGAATCGGCTCATGATGTAGGTTTGTTCTTGTTCTTTTTCTTGGCTCTTATTCTGCTCCTAACTTTGGTAAAGGGAGGGAAAAGGCTTACACTCCTCAGAGCAGGAGCTACCCTGACTGTTTCCAACATCGGAGCATTTCTGTGGCTCCTGCTGCATTGGTGGTCACAGCCTTAAAGTCAAAACACTTCAACAGGCTGAAAAGGGGGGTGATCTTACAGTTATGTGTACCCTTTGTGCTCCTGCAATTATTGCTGCCTTTACAGTTGGAGCTTTTTTCTGCTGCTTTGCTTTCAAATCACCTTTCCAATTCGTCATGTTCCAGGTATGGTCTGTTCAAAACTCTCAATATGCAGCAGGAGACAGCACAGCAGGAGATCTCTGTCTACTGGAGAAATGGCATGGGACCAGATAATGTGTCCTCTTCCAGGTGGTCACTCTAGGATAGTTTGTGTGACAATTCAGGATGAAATTGAGCCTTTTGACCCTATAGTACTAGTGGGATCTCTAATCTTTATATGTGTATGAGCTGGACTGGAATGCTAGATAAAAGTATATCTACCATGGCCTTTCAACTGTAGTATTCCCCAGTTAAGCTGTACATAAGTGTTTGGGTTTGCATCCAGTGAGTCTTGTACTACCATCTTCCATAGATGCCTATTCATCTAGTGAGCTTGATATTAAATTGGTATTAATTCTTTTAATAGTTAGGAACAGTAGAATATACTTGTGAGCAAGCAAGAGTCTTTGGTGTGGTCATTTAAGATAGAGCCTTACTACTCTGTCTTAGGGTATTCTTAGCCTGTTCTAATTAATAGCACCTTGTCTACCTAAAGCCTAATGTATCTCAGGGATGTTCAGGAAAAACTTGACTCTACTTCTTGAACAGATTTCTTTGCATCTTCCTACCTCTGCATAAATCAATTCATAGAAAGCTACACTTACACAAAAAAAAAAAACCCCAGTGCTCAGTAACTGCAAACTACTAAACATACATGTTCATCAGACTGCAAACTTTGAGCTCATTCCAGCAGCTCGACACTGCACAGTATTTCCCTGAGCTGCACTTAGCAACTTTCTCTTCATTAACTCTGCTCCCAAATTAACACTTTTTCCAAGAGATCAGTTCCAGTTCTGTGTTAAGGCTGGTTACTGAATAACTGGTTGTAATGAATGCCTAAATTTATCATTGGTGCAGTAATAGCTATACTGTTCCCTTAACTTGAGCCTCTTTCAGAAGCTTTTGGTGAACAGACACACTGTCTGGGTGGCTTTGTAAGGAGTCTGTGTAGGTATTTCTAAATATCTCACTTGCAGAGCCCTTCAGTGAACGTGACAAGAAGTTGCCTTGATTGTGGATCACAACCTCATTCTGCCCACTGTGGATTTACCAGTTGATGTGTCCCTGATGGCCTTCAAGGATCTTTGATGTTTTAGGGGCTTTCTCACTGAAAAAGCCATAGGCTGGTAAGTGGCCTGTGGTCAAACATCCCTACTAGAGAAAGCTTTAATTCCCTACATAGCAATTACTGTATTAAGACTGAATATATACTCTAGCTTAAAAAGACAAATTCTTTAAGGGTGTAAGGCTTCAGCATTACATGCAGAAATTGCTGCAGTCCAACTGATTTGGAGATCTTGCCTCTAGCAAATGGGATAAGAAAGCTGCTGCACTTCTGTGCTTCAAGTTCTATGCTCTGTAAAATTGCTTTCTAGCTTAAAAAAAAAAAAGTCTGAATTAGAGGTGTTACAGGAAAGGTGTTGGTAATAGATCCCCAAGCTTTAATACCAAGGGTATACTGTCTAATAAGGGCAGAGTCTATTGTGTTTAAATATTTATGTGCTCTGTATTCATGACATCTCCACCATGCAATATATTGTTCATCTTACATCTAAATTAACATGGTCAGGGTGGAGGTACTGTGCAAATGAAAGTAACACTTTATCTCCAGTAGCAGCATTCGGTTCATTAATATTTCATCTACCTGTAACTTGGAAGATGAGTGGAAGCCTGCCAGTGACAAATATTAAATGAAAATGGGTCCCTTATTTTTGCTTCAATGACTGTCCACCATACTTTCTACTTGCCTTGTGTGGTTATGCTAGTGCTGTTATAATGCTTGACTTTCTTGCTTTCTGTTGATGAGGGATTAAAGAACTTCCTTTTTAGTTGTCTGGGTAATGGTGATATCTTCAAATAAAAATAAGAATACTGGCAAATTCTTGGCACTTGCTGAAGACATTTTTTTAAATATTGGACTAGACTGAGAGCAAGCTAGGAAGCCAAGGCTGGAAACTTCTCGGCTCCATATCTGATAAAGCAAGCAAAAGCCCAGAACTTTCCTTCATTAATTTGTTAGCTTCTCAGGACAAACTGTAGCTCTGGAAGTTGTTTGATGTGAGCAGTTAAGACTAAAGCTATGCAAGTCTGCATCTGAAAGGGTTTAGGCTCGTAATAATGCTGTTGCCCTTCCAACCTTGCAGGGAAGAATGAAAATATAGAAGGCTTCATGACCAGTGAATCCATCTCAAACTGTTTATATCTAGGCTTGTAGTATAATGTTTGATCTGCATTCCCTGGACTTTGAAGTGGAAGGTTGGGGATGGGGAAAGCCTGAAAGTTTTGGGTAGCTGCTCTCATTAAATGCAGAGTTTCACTCATGGCATATGTGGGGAGGGGATGTATCTGAAGTGACAGCCAAGTATCACTGTGATCTAGTGGGATTTGGAGTATGGCTTTAGTGTTTAATTGCCAGTGCTTCTGAAACCAGCTTCATCACAGCAAATGGTAATCATGCCTGCTCCTCATGGTAGGAAGTGTTTAATAGAAAGCATGTGAGAAGGCACATACATGTGTTTGGTGTATTTGCTGTCCAGCAAAGAAATCTGGGATCGGGCCACTCATGATCCTGCCCAGATGGCTGGGTATGTCACCCCATGTGTGTCCTGAAGTAAACTGGAGTCTGTTTTGATTGCACCATTTTCTTCAGGAGGAATTAACATTTCATATTGAATGTGAGGAAACTTGTGTCTACGCTAATTTCAGTTCCATGTTTTGAAAGGCTGGTAACACTTTATTTGCAGAATTTTGCTAGTGAAGGTTTAAGCCTGGTTGAAGGTTATTGTTACAGGGCAAATGTTCTTCCACAGGGGAAAATACAGGATATAGTTGCATGTTTTATATTCATCCTGTTTATCCTCATCTATTATGAGTGGTGAGCAAGGGCATACCAAGTCCTCAAAGGAAGGAGAGCCGAGAGTTTTCCTACCCAAAACTTCTTTGGGTTATCTGCAGTCAGTGCAAACTGCAGTGTGTGTAAGTAGGAAGAACTTTACAGGCACCACATGAATTCTTTTCCTGCAGGATCTTCCCTTCCCCCCCCCCCCCCCCCCAGTAAATAAATAATTTGTTATTCCCTGTGTACCCCAATAAAGTCAACTTAAGCTCATTGCACCTTGATCAAAAAACAGAATGGGAGGTAAGGATAGTACTGTGTCACATCATGGCTGTTCTAATGTGGAATGGCAACTTAGAAACTTAAGTATCTTTTGGCTTAGAAGTAAAGTTATAAAACAAAATGAAAGTGACATTTTGAACTATGGCTGGTTTACTACATGGTGATCTCTGCTTCTCTAGAGAAGTTCATGGGTCAAAAATCTGTCCGTTTACTTTGTGGAAATATTATTGTAGAGTATATACATCAAACCTAGAAATTTGCTACTGGAAGAATAAAAACTTACAGTTCTTGCAGGATAATAAATGCATTTCACTTAAATGATATATTTAATATTGATATATTTATACAGGGATGCAGTGCCCCCATTTTGCTTATTAAATCTTGACTGTTACACAAAGGAACATTAAGGTATTTCAAGTCTATTTGGGTTCTTAAAACCTAAAACATTTAAGGATGTTATGCTTAACTGCTCATTGTTTTAATCAAATCTTATTCCTCCCAAAAATCTGGATCTGGCAGGTGATTGTTCAAACAGTAAACACATTAGTTTACTGCATAAGCTGTTACTGTAATTGGAAAAGTAAAATGACTAAGCACAGCACTCTCAGTAAAGCTGCCAAAATAAAATACAGCCTGGAAGGGCAAGCTACACTTTTCATTAAAATAGGCTTCAACAACCATGAAATTTGTCACCCTGAGGGCTTCCTTGCTGTAGTGCAAAATGTCAAATACCTCTATGTGTTGACCAGGAACTTGCATCAACTTTAAGATCTTTGTTAGTCAAATACTAAATGTACTTTCTTGTTCCCATGCTATGAGAACCGAATCATGTTCTTCCTCAGCTTCCTGTGTTATTGCTGAAGGTGTAAAATGACACATGCAGCATGTAAAAAATAAATGTCTGTGCCCTTGTGCAACCTGACAGCGAGGCAATTTTGAGTGTGCTCACAACTGAAGATGAAAGAATTGAGCAACCTCAGTTTGTAGAGCCATGAGAAAGTCATCAGTGAATGTGGCAAGGAAGGAGTGAACCTGCTTTGTGTCTTTCTCATGATGGATGATAATATGTTACTGATAAAATGTAGAGAATATGCTATAATCCTCCTGGATTGAGCCAATCATTACTTCTCTGATGGAGAGACCACGTTTAAAACCTACTGTCAAGCCTTTGTTTAAATAAGTAGAATAATCTTATGGCCTTCGGACTTGTAGTCATGTTTTCTGGCTCTTGTCCTTTCTATTATATCCTCTCCCAGCTTTTTCTACTTGGCTCAGTCTGTTTACGTACAGCATGCTTTGCTCACTGAAGTGTTCAGGTTGAATGTTGTTGTGCTGGATGAGGAATCATTAGTCATGTGAGGTGATCTTCACCTCTATTTTAACACTAGGAGAGAAGTAAGAATACTTACTTTCAATAGGATTCTGATTTGGGTTTTGCTTCTCTGCTACAATCCACAGGTTTTCCTGAAAAATGTGTAATCCCTTTTCTGGTTAAACTGGAAATACTTAAACACTTACTATATTTTTTCCATTTTATTAAAATTTTCTATTTCACTGTCCTTTGCAGTCTGTGCAAACCTCTGTTCACCAGGCTGAATGGGACTACTGTGCCAATTACTCAAATCCTCATTCACTTTATTTTTTTTTTTGGTTTGCCTGTTTTTAACAGCCATATTCTTTAAACAGGTGTAACACTTAATACTTCAGATTAATATGTACATCACTATATCAAGGTAATAACTCAATCTGCCCTTCAAGGACTTAACCAAGTACATGGTAAAGTTGTTCCTTAACCTGAATGACAAGTTTGTTAATTCTAACAAACTGTTGTCTATAAACACCTTGCAAACAGTGAGGGAACCAGCCCAAAGCAGCAAAATAATTCAGGGGCAAATGTGCTATCCTTTATCAATCCTATGTGGGATAAGTGGATTTAGCCAGCTCTGTTAGAGAAAGGAATCCTCTAAATGTTAACTATCTTCACGGGAACTAGGTTGGAAACCAAGCCACTATCTTATACTAGAATAAGCTTGATAAGAGAAAATATTCAGCTAGAAGTAGAGCATTTCTTTAAAGAAATAGTCTGGAGACCTAAAACTTTCGAAAAGATGAGATTAGGTGCTATTATGCAGTAGTTAGTCAAGTACTTCAGTTTTTCAACTTCAACTCATACCTTTGTTTTGGGAATTACAAGTGTCTCCCCTGTTTTCCCCCACAGATGTAAGCCTGTGATTCTCTGTACCATGGAAATAAAACATCTCTTTCTGAAAGTTACCCAGTCAAAAACATCTAGCAGCTTCAATTAGGTGTGTGCGTGCTCACATCATACTTTATCTGACCTCGCATGTGATGGGTGATGCTTCTTGCTTGGGTTGCTGCTGTGGGCAGTTGTTGTCATCTGGAAGACTAACATCAAGTCACTTTTGAAAATGGAGAGATTAGTTTGTTATAGCAAGCAGAAGCCACCAAGAGTTGATTAGGAGTGACAGATCAAGGAGCTGGAAAAGTAACATCTTGAATACTGTAAGGTCAGGCTCAGCTTTCCAGAGGAGAAGTGAGAAGACTCTGCATCTTCTAGGATCAGAGAACAGCTTAAAACAAAGAGCTGAATCCCGTATCCTGTGGCATGCCTGGTCTCAAGAGCTTCTGCTGAACCACAAAGATTAAGCCAGAGCAAAGACTAGGGGCTGAAAGTCTTGTACCAGTATGTCTTCTGTTGTGAAGCTGGCCTGAATGTGAGTGGAGCAAGATGAGGAAAAGTCAGTGGTGTGGCTGCAATCTTTATGGAGCATAAACACAATCATAGAATGGTTTCGGTTGGAAGGGACCTTCAAGATCACTTAGTTCTAACCCCCCTGCCATGGGCAGGGACACCTCCCACCAGACCAGGTTTCTCAAAGCCC
>JAOXJM010000012.1:153743273-153760389 GCA_026413425.1 Tringa solitaria | reverse complement strand
ATGGGGCTTTGAGCAACCTGGTCTAGTGGGAGGTGTCCCTGCCCATGGCATGGGGATTGGAACTAGATGATCTTTAAAGTCCCTTCCAACCCAAACCATTTTATGATTCTATGACAGATCTGTAGAACAAAATTAATCCTGGGGGAGTCATCTCTACAAAATCGGTTGGATCAGCATCTTACAGAATCATTTTTAATGTATGTCGAGGATTGACAAATTTTGGTGAGGTGGTGTAGTCACACTGGCAGAGCAATGAAAGACAACCTTGCCTTTAAGAGCTGCTCACAGCAACATTGTTCTGTTGGCGTGGTGAAGCACCAGAGGATTTAAACTCAAAACATTAGTAATCATGCTTGGACAAATGCCATTTTACTTTTAAAAAGGCAGGAGTCCAAACAATGTATCATTTTGCAAGCTGGTCAGATGCTGAAACAGAACCCAGTGTCCATTTTGCATTTCATCGTAGTAGGAATAATAAGTGATGTTTGTCTGCAACACAGGGGTACCCAAGTGTTCAGCCAAACATTTATTTAGTCTGAGGAAAAGCCAGATAAACTCAGAATGCCTTTCTTTCCAACGCTAATATTAAAGCTATACTTAAATCAGTCTAGATAACTTTTCAAGAGATTGCCAGATTACTTGAAAACCTTAGCATAAATCACCTTGGCAGAAAAGTTAAGTATTTGACAAATAAATGGAGTGAGTGGGCATTTATAGGCTCGCCAGCCTAACGTGATTCACAGGTGAAATAATATGGTTACTGGCGTGAATGTCTGTGGGATGTACTCATTGAAGAGTTGAAGGAGGGCAAGGTGTAAGGCTCTAGGAGGAAAAAAATCTTGTCCTATTAGACTGGTAGCTTCTGGACTCTTACACTTCTTTTTTCCAGTCAAACATTTGAATATTTCATGAAGTAGAAGTGCACCTACCTTGGTTCTTTGTTGTTATTTATGGTTTTCTTGATTTGTCATGCATAATGTCACATTAGAATCTGTTAGTGATACAAGGACAACTGTGACCAGACTCATTAAAGCCTAGTTAAATTCTGTAAGAACTGGTTCGTAGCTATTTTCCCTTATGAAATTAGTGGTAAACAATGAAAAGACATTTTCACACCATGATGGTTCAAGGTGTCTCTTCATCCTTCCTTTCAGCATGAAGAAGGTAGAATTCTTTTAAGCTGTAAAATCTTCATTAGAGTTAGAGTATTTCCTACATTGCTAGAAAACAATCCCCGCAGAGCAAAACTGGATGCAGCTCTTCGCTATGATTTGGGGAGATTTTGATCAATCTGTGTAAAAGAATGTAATGATAATGGAAGAGGCAGATCCTGAAGACAAGAGATGGCTAGATAAGTGATTGGAAGTTAATGCAATAAACTTTAAAGACCCTTCCATAAAGGAAGGGGGTAGTTTGCTCAATCTCCCCCTTGTTCCCTTAGATATTCAAAAGCATTTGGTTAGAACCATTTCCATCCTTTTCAGTTTGTTCATTCCTGTTTATCTGAGGCCGTGCTTATTGTTCCCTTCAGGACTTAGGATTTTGTAACTGGTGCACACCTACCCTTTTGAAATGGATTGTTTCTTACACCAATAAATGTCTTAAGGATTGCCTAATGGCTTCAGAGGAAGAAAACCCTCCTAAGGAGTTGAAATTTTCTCATGGTATCCAGTTGGGCCTATTTAACTATCTACTTGCCAGGCTTTACAACTGCTTAATAAAGTACCTGAAACTTGCTGCATACTCCAGAGCTTAATTAAAGTCACATGCTTTGGCACTGGTTCAGAGAATGTAGTTGCTTGTCGAACAGTACATTCCTATTCCTTGTTAGCAAGAGATATGTGGAAACACGCATTAAAAATAGTTCAGTCTTAAAAGATTTAGGCAGGATCGCTGTTGACCCCGTTTATTTTGGGATTGATGGGTGTGCTCCCAATCTTCTGACCTCCAGATGATGGTATCACAAATGCAAAAACTCTGCTTGCCGACCTCTAAGCCCTAAACTTACAAAACATGCTGAGAAGTGTGACAGAAGTCATTTGCCCAAGGCATTCCCTTGCATCACTGTCTAGCATGAGCTTTTTGTTCACCTCCAGCATCTTAGTGCTCGCTAGGGGAAAAAAAAACCCACTGAATTTTGGGAGCCACAAGTATGACCTATATAATTCTTGCTCTTCTTTGGAATACCCTAAAGAATTTTCCTCTGGTTCTTCGATGATTCATGTGCTCTTGTCTGTGAACGCTCCCCATTTGAGGCACAGGATTATTGTGATACAGCCTTGTCAAGCCTGTAACATGTTTTGTGCTTCACAGAGTCATGTTATGACTTATGCCTAGATAGAAGATAGATAGTGAAAGTATAACATATAAGATTACTCGCCATTTGAGCAGCTTTTATAAAATTTTGCTTACAGATTGGTTGTCAGAATATATATGACTTGCCTGCTTTGTTGAAATATTAACTGCCACTTTAGAGGTTGTGTCATTGTCGCAATGTGGCCAAAGGTTGAAATAAAACACGGGCAATTAGGTTGAAGAAGCCCTTAGGTTGAAGTCCCCTCCTCCCATGTACACTTTGCAAGATCAGGAATATTTTTATACCCAGCCTCTGTACAATGCCCAATGCAAACCCCTTCCCGTGACTGAAATTCTTCGTTCTACTTCCTTATTCTTTGTTAGTCATGAAAATGCCTTTTAAAACTTTATGGAAGGTACAGTGAGAGTGCGTGGCAGAATGGGGAATGAGATCTCAGCTTCCTGGGATAAATGCTGTCTCATATGCCAGTTTGCATTCTAAAATGATTTTGTTTAGCTGCTGGATGGTCAGAAAGGTGCAGATGAAGGGGAAGCTCTCTTTCTGAAAGCTTTTCCCACTGTGCCTCTCGACATCTGTTTGAGGAAGGGATGCCTGCTCTCTTAGTACCTTAGCTTGAGTGACAGGTAAAATGTAAGCCTAATTCATCACTTGTTAAAAAGTTATAATAATAATGGTGGCCTGTTTCTTAGGTGGACTCTACACAATAAAGCCTTTGAACCACATGAGTAAAGGGACTGCGTTGGAAATCAACCTGGATATTCAATACTACAATTTTAAAAAAACTATTGTCAGTTAAGGTTTGGTTTTACTAGCCAACAAACATGATAAAAAATATTTGTGCTAAATGCAGACATGGGAGTATGCCCTCTTTGGTATTTTAACCCAGCTCCTGTTTATATGCTATTTACTTTGGAATTCTTTGCTGCATAAAATCTTCTGGAATAATTATTTCCAGCAGGTAAATGACTTTGTCTCTCTTTTCGATAAGGAAGAATGCCACTATTCAAACTTGCCAGGTTCAAAATGAACTTGGAAAAAGCAGCAGCAGAATCTGGATCGGTCTAAAATGAGTCAGAACACAACCTAGCAGGAATTGCAAAAGAACTGGAAGACCTTTCTGAGAGGCTCTTGTTGTTCTCTGGCTCTCGTATTCGACATGCACTTGGAGTCAGATGAAAGTGCTGCAGGAAGACTAGCATTATGCTTACCACAAAATTGGCATAATGGAACAGTAATTCTCTGTTCTTTTAGATAAAACCTGTCCATTGTGCCTCTTGCTATTGCAATTGAATACTGTAACTGCTTTTTCTGGCATGTTTAAAATATACTGTTCTTCTTATCTGTGTCAATTACGACTTCAAAGTCTACCTCCATCTATCATCCATTATTCCTGTCTCTTAAATTATCTGATTACGCCCCATCATCTTCCACTTCGAAAATAACTTTTTCAGTCATCCCTTAAGAGTCTCGCTCAAATGGGCTAAATTTCAGATGTCCTCTTTTGTCCTGTCCCTTTCCAGTGACAAATGCTCCCAGCCTGGTGGCATCCTGCTTGCGTATGCCGGCTGCCCCAGTGCAGCATAAAACCTTCTGCTGCCTTCCTCTCTGTGCCTCATTCTGCTACCCCGTAACTTCGTATTAAATGAGGTGTTTAGGGAAATTGAGTTAAATCCTTCATAGATGACAGGAAGGGAAATTAAGCATAAGAAAACGCTGGAGACTTTATAGCCATCTTGTACAGGGGTGTTACCCGTGACCCTTAGTCTGTAATACAACACATGTTCTGGATGATTTTGAACAATAAGACCTGATATGTAAACATCAAGGTAATTCTCAATGCAATTTTGCCTGAGTCTGCCAGCAATTAAACATTTTGTTACTAGTCTGTAATAAATAATTGCTCCTACTCTAGAACCTGTATTTTGTAGGTTTTACTCACCCAGAGCTTGTGTTATGAAACATGGATGTGTGTTTTTTTAATACACACAGTACTTACCTTCATATTTATGATAAACTAATAGCCCTTCAAGGATTGACTTGAAACCTTGGCCAGTAAGTAAGGGAAGAGGATCATCCTTTCCCCTCCTGATCCGAGTTCAACACTGTGTTAACTACTGGTAGGAGGAGAACGAACTCATGACATATGCAGGAGCTTTAGCAAATCCAAACACCAAGTAGTGGAAAGAAAAAACTTTACAGAAGCACAGTGCTTATGAAGAACTTTAGTTAGTACCCGTCTGTGACATAATTCAGTAACTTCAGGCACCGCATCTCAACTCTTCGTGTTAATTGAGTGGGTGGAAAAATGCTGTCTTGAGTCCTTTTTGTTCTGAGCTATTTAATGCTTATAGATTAAAACTTGGTTTATAGCACTTGTATTCAGTAAGTTATTTTAACTTCTCTCATGTGCTTTAAAGGTTTGACTACCTCTAAAGTGAATGACAGTGTTAAGTTGTTACGGAGGTGATCCAGTCTGAGAACTCCAGGAATCTTGGGGAGCCTGGGAGGAGAAAAAGCCCAGATCAAAAAAGTTGCTTTTGACTGGAAAAGCAAAATACATGCAATAAAGCTGCTGGGGGTACAGCTGGAAGGAGGATATCGGCAGGAGGGAGCGCTCAAGATGATGTTTCCGTGCAGCACTTTTAGTAGACCAGTGTGTCAGGTCACGCTGAAACAGAGTAGCTGTTGTGATGTGCTTTAAACCCCAAACATGTCATCTTTTTCTTACGGCTCATTTTTAGGTTCACCACTTAATGATCTGGTTTATGCTCTAGCCCACAAAGAGTTTTTGTTGCCACAACTGAAGGGGCAGTGAACTGCAGCCTGGGGACTTCGTAGGCTGGCTTTGCTGCTAAAGCTGGCGTCTCGTGGAACCACATCCCCGAGGGGTTTTGTCTGGGGCTCCGAGTTCAATCACACTGTGTGCATAGATGTTAATGTGCATCCTTCTAGTACAAACATTATGCAGTCTGACTTTTCATAAAATGCCTTCTTTTTTTTTTTTTCTTCTAAGTGTTTAAACACATTTTGATTGACATGGTACAGTTTGTACATCTGCTTAGACTTGGTGGCACAAAGGATGGGGAAATGCAGGAGATGCTTGTCTTGGTTGTCGTACCATACCAACCAACAGGCTGTCCTGGTTGGAATATATTTTAATAATTTTAATATATGGTGGAAGATATTCTACCATTCTATTTCCATGGACTTCAAAAGGATATGGGAATAAGATGCTCTGGTGTTGTGTGCAGAAAGTGAAGATGGATGCATATGCTGTGTATATCTTCATTAGAAGGTTAAACATTTCAAGTTATTTTCCTAATGGCTTATTTTTGCTTATGCTTGCTTGAGGAATATCTTTGTTATAAGATGGTGTGAAGATTGCTGCAAAGTAACTGGCAACTTCCAAAAGTCTAAATGGAGATGTCTGTGTGGCCAGTGAGTAAATGGTAATTGATGAATCATCTTCCTGGCATAGTACTGGAATATCCTACGCTGTTTCTGAAATGAAACCTGCATTAAATTTCCCAGAATTTGTTTGTCTTCTGCTGATGTTCTGAGGATCATAGACAAATGCACTGATATACTCTTCCATGACTTCGTGTAGGACCACAAGCTGGAGGAACTCAGGAGTACAACTAAGCATCGTTTAAATATGAGGAGTCACTGCATTTCAATGGAAAGTCCAGGGGTAGGAGGGAACGTGGAATAAAAGATCCTACACTAGGCAAGGACAATGGAAAGCATTAAGCAGGAAATAGGGTCTATGGTTAAGGGGGCGGGGGGGGGGGGGCACAATATCCTGAAAAATGCTATTGAAATTTTTAAATGCTTGCTTTTTGTTGCAGATTAATCAGCCGCTCGATGGGGATTAACAGTGGAGCACCTCTTTGTGTCGCCTTTCCACCTCTCTGTAGCAAGAATAACAACTTCAGCACTTCTTCAATAATAATTATGAAACTGGTATTAACTGAATGGCAATTATGGATTTTTAACTCTAACTCACAGTAAATCAGCAAGCCATATGTTGAAATTCCTACCAAATAGCTTTTCGTTCTTAATGTCTCATATCTATACAAGAAGCTGCAACATACCTGTTTGTACAAGAGGAATATAAGCATTACTTGCCAGAGGAACAGAAGTTGAAAGAGAAGACACCCTAACTTGTTCGTGGAGTTATGGTAGTATTATTTATATAGGTATAACAAATATATATATATATATTTTTATGGTAATGAAAATGGCTCCCCAGAATGCTGACTCGGAATCTATGCAAGTTCAAGATCTACCTGTGGCACAGCTTCAGAAACCAGAAAACAAGGAGAATGAAAGTAGGGAGGAGACCATTAGCGAAGGATCCATAGACCGGATACCGATACGCCTGTGGGTGATGCATGGGGCAGTAATGTTTGGCAGGGAATTTTGTTATGCCATGGAAACAGCTTTGGTAACACCCGTATTGTTACAAATCGGTAAGTAATTCTCGTTCCTGTTAATCGAAACATTATATATCCTCTTGCATTGATTGAAGCCAGAGGAAGAGGGGAGGTGGGTTCTGCTGACTGAAAATACACAAGGTAAAATGGATTTGGGGGTTTCTTTTTGTATTGGCTGTGTAACAGATTTAATTGTGTGACCATGTTTAAGCAGGAAGAATTTCTGTATGCATTCATTTTCTTTCTAACATTGCTTCCCTCTGTAAAATTTTAACCTCATTTAAATCTAAAATTCTTTACTAAAAGGTAAGTGTCCTAGAAACAACATTAGACTATAAAGGATTGCAATGAAGCTTTTTTTATATTTATAGATAAATGCTTCAGGTAACACTGCTTTAGAATAAACAGTTAGATAAACTGGCTTTTCTAACTACTAGTGAGATATTGCATTTATTTCAAATCACTAGTGAGTCTTATGTGATTAGTCTATCTATTTTGTAACATGAATATGTTTGAATAAACCATTATACCAATAGCTTTAGATAATAAGGGGGGGGTCCTAGAATAGGAGCAGACAGAGTTAAATTTCATGGTGAGTACTGTAATTAGGTTCCAAAAAAACTGCTTACGATATTAACAGTATCTGATATTACCTTTATCAAATCCAGAAAATCATGTTCTTTATCAGATATCAGAAAATGTTACATGAAACTGATTTAAGTACCAGGCTGAGCATGCTTCCATGAGGGAATAAATCAACAATGTGTGTGCACCCTGTGAGTGTATATAGAATATATGCATATTATATGTTTGCTTTGGCTTATACATGCAGTTGTACCTTACAGCATGCTCAGCTGTGGCCAAACAGAAGCTCTCAACCAACTCTCTAAAATAATGTTCATTGAATATTATTTGCAGCATTGTTTAAAAAATTCAAGGTTTACATCTCAAGTGAAACATCTGCATTTGTATATTTGCTACAACATAAAGGCAGAAGAGATTGCACTTGTGAGTGTGCAATGTACAAATTCTTTCTTGCGGTCTTCCTGCAGTTAAAAATGTGTTCTCATATGAAATTACTAGTTCGGTTATTTTAAATCAACAAAGGGGTCAATAATCAGTGCAGTTAGCACCATGAGAGATGCTCATGGGTTATGCCTCTAAGTTTTCCAGAGGATTTTAATTTTCAGAGCTCATCAGATCTCCTTTTTGGATTTATTGCTGGCATAGTTAAAATAGATTATAAGTGTTCCCCAAATAAGAGGGTTCTGATCAACCTGACGCTGAATAAAAGCATGTACAACTTCATCTAGGAATGTTTATAATGTCCATAACCTGCTTTGAGGTTGTGTCTTTTGGATAAGTTGAGATTTAGAGACTTTAATTCATTTGTACTAGCAGCTTTGGGTCAATTACTGCCTACCATGAATGAAAAAAACTTGCATCTTCCTTTGCATAGAGAAGGCCCTCAGTTTTCTATCTGTCTTGTACTTTTTTCTTCATTTTCTTGTGTTGTGCTAGCACGTGGATGTTTAAAATGTATAGCTGGCTAAACTGCCTTTACCTTGCCATAGAGTGAGGTCAGACAGTATAAATAAACCATCTTCTTAATTACTGACCAGTCTACTAGTTTACATTTCTTTTGTGAGCTCTTCTAGCAGGTCTGTTTCCTCCAGATAATTGAGAAATATCTCTTCTCTTCCTTCCCTAACCCCAATGATCAAAATAACATTGGGATTTGAGGGAAGGGAAGAAAAAGAGCTCTCACTGGTAGGAAAGCTGGCAAATCGACAAAGTGATGCCAAAGGATGCGGGGGTGATGTTCCGTGCCATAGAGATAAGAAATGGAGGGAGCTGCTTACAAATGTTAGCACTTTGGGAACTAATTGAAATCTTTCCTACTTTGGCTCGTGTTCCTCAATGGGGGAATAACCAGTGTTGGATGCACTGAAGGGTTAAGTTATTCCTGGGTGACTTATCTGGCCTGTTTGGTAATTACCTCTTACATGGTTCTGTTTACCTTTATCGACCTCAACATCTGTCTGCCTCAACATGAACTATATTTATTCCTCACTGGAGGGGGTTGCATGTAGCTGTCCAACTGCTGTGATATTCCCTTTGCTTCTTGTTTTGGTAAAAGCAACATTAAGGTTTTTTTCTATGAGAGTTAAATTGGCTCAAGAAACTATTTTTTAAGAAGCAGCACCTGGGGAAGTGTGGTGACTCAACCAACTAACTTTGCTAATAACAAATTGAAGAACCAGAAGCCCTTTGGGTACCCAGAAAAGACTCTTCCTTGCAGATATATGCACAATATTAACAATTAAGCTTTAGGGGGTGTTCTTGTGTTCTGTATCTCAGAGGAAACTTTGGTCACTGAAATAATCTGAGATTCTGATCTGATACCACCATGAAAACCTTGAAAACCTTAGCATGGTGTTACATACTTCCTTCTTGTAGGTATTTGACTTTCCTGGCTGTTCCTGTGCCCTGGATCAGAGGGGTAGTTGTGATTTGGCAGATCAATGATCTGTCCTACTTGTTCCGTGAGCCACAAGATTTCAGCAGCGGAAGGAAACGGTCCCTTGGATAGTTCCTTTCCAATGTGACAGTGGTTAAATTCTCCATGTGTTTAAATTGCCTAAAGTTTTGAATTCTTGGCAAAAGAACCGAAAGGCAGCAGTGAGAGCTGCTTGGATCGGTGGATCTTGTGAATTGGAAAGGTCTGGAAGTGCCCAGGCTGCTGTACCCCTACCAAAGTAAGTTCTGATTTGTGACTTCAATCTTTGTCTTTATTGCTCTGCTTAGATTGATGTTACATAGAATGACACAATTGTCTAGGTTGGAGGGGACCTTTAAGATCGTCGAGTCCAACCATCAACATTGCCTTGTCAGAGACTGCAGCTACAAATTTATAACAGCCATGTAGCTATAACTGGGCTTTAGTAGCTTAGCAACAAGAACAAGCCAAATATATATTACACTTTTTTTTTTCAATTTTAACTTGCTCTTTGGTTTCTTGCTATGTGCAGCTTAAAAATTCAAAGTTAAGCAGCTAACGTGTTTAGAAGGGTGCAGAGGATATAAAAATATGCCATATATGAAAAGTGATAGGCTGACTCCAGGTGAAATTATATTAGTTGGTACTTTTCACAAATTTTGATCTCTTGAAATCTTCATTAACCTTCATTTGAGACGTGTTCAATCAGCAGCTCCTCCCAGCCAGAAGTAAAACTGTCCTAGAAAATAGTCAGCACTTCAGGTTTACGTGTTCATCAGTCCAAGGTTTTTGAGAAACTGAGTGCTTTAATGTTACTCCTGAGTATGTTCTGTGCATTAACACTACTGTTTGCTTCCTCTCTCACGTTTCAGCCCCGTATTATAAACTCTGTAGGAGCAGGATGAGGCCTTTGTCTTCTGAAACATCTGGTACTTAATGCTGCTTATCTGCAAGAGGGAATTAAAATCCCTCCTATTGTTCACAAATGACAGTGTATTTTTTTTTCTGTCATTAAACTTGGCTTCTGAAGGATTAAATCTCTAAAACTACTTCTAGTTCATAACAGTTCATGGAAATTTTGGATACACTTAAATTATTTTTCCAGGGATTTTAAGTGAACAAAAGTGGGGAGAAATTAATGACTGGTATGGTGTGAACTTAGAGAAACTGTTCAGTGAAATCACAATACATGGCTTCAGTTAACACCACTTCAAACCATTAATAAATAACATAATGTGGTAATTTCGGATAATTTCAGTTGTAATTCGAGCACAATTTGGGTGGTAATGCAACCAGTAAACCCATTTCTGTTCTTCTGAAAATTGGGATCCATGTGCCTGTTTCATTAGGATTGTGGGAGGAAAAATAAGTCTGTATTCTGTGACTTGGGGTGGCTGCTGCTTTCAGCATGAAAAACTTGCTGTCTGACTAATGAGCAGTGGTAGCTGTAAACATGAAGTTTCATGTTTTACATTTAATATGATAAAAGCTTTGCCAAACCTTTACTCTTGCTTCAAAGGATCTTTC
Source organism: Tringa solitaria (assembly GCA_026413425.1). Lineage (NCBI taxonomy): Eukaryota > Metazoa > Chordata > Aves > Charadriiformes > Scolopacidae > Tringa > Tringa solitaria. The sequence continues at coordinate 153,749,609 of JAOXJM010000012.1, read as the reverse complement.
CAGTGCTATTGAGTGTTTTATGAATAGTTAATAGGCGCAGAAGTGGCTGTCAGCACCAGAACTGCTCCTCATTCCCCTGCATAAATTAAATATATTACACTATTGCTTTTAAAAAGAAACCCTGTACATTTATGTAAGGAAAAACATGAACAGTTTATGTGTGCTGCTTGCCTTTATAATCTCAAATTTAAGGATGTTTCTCTGGGACAGTATAGGAATAGCCTTGATTTTTATGTGTTTTATATCTGAGGGCTTGTCTGTGATGGCATTACTTTGTTTTGCTGTGAGAGTTAATGGGCTCCTGTAGTAAACATTAGCTAATCTAGCATTAAATATTGAAGTTGGTTGTATTAAGCTTAACCCTGAGCACAGTGTTCTTTTTAGGCAGTAACACTGAGGAATAGCCTTTCTGGAAGCTGCATATTTCAGTGCTAATTAATAGATTTTAATAAAGAGAAAGGCTGAGCTAAGCAGAGCGGAATACCATAGGTTATTTTTGTTTGGAAAAGAAATTATTTCTCTTGCTGTATGCTTTCAAATCAGCAAATACTGTAGTCACTTATGTCCTATATGAGATATGTTTCCAATGCATCTCCTACATATAGAAAAGCTGTTTGGGGGTTTGGGCTCAGTTAAAGCATTTAGACATAGTATCTCAGAAAAAAAAATAATTAAGAATCAAAAATTCTCCTAGCCTGAAGCTTAGCAGACCATGTTTAAAGGGTCTTGAAATCTAGTTCATGTGAAATTGCCAGTATGGAAAAAGTGTGTTAAGCAATAACTCAAACTGCTGATTCTGAGAAACCTCAAAGGGGTGGCTGGGAACTCATTTTGCTGAAGCGATTTAATATTACGGAGTGAACGTTTAGTATGAAGTAGTGAATCCCCCCATTGAAATTTAGGTTTGATACCTGTCTGAGAAGAATGCATGTAGGTAAAGAGGAGGTTATGGAGATGTATTTAGAAACCAAGCATGAAATGTTATGGATAAGTTAGCTTTTAGGTAGGTTTCTTCAAAAGGAATTAAGGTATCAATTGCTGACTCAATTCAGTGTGGAAGGGGATGGTCTTCTTAAGGCTAAGCCGGAGATCAAAGGAAGTCTAAAAAACCTTAAAGATCTGGTGGGGGAGAAGGGAACAAAGAGATTGGAGGAGCTTCTAGAGGCTGCCTATAATTAAAGTGAAAAAAAGGCTGACTGGCTGGAAAAACTCTCGCAGATGGAGGAAACTCTTCCGATATAAAGCAACACTGACTCTTTATTTCAGCTCAGCTCGAGTAGTAGAGTTTATTCCTCATCTCTGCAAAAGGTTGCATTTATGTTAAGGTATTTATAATAGTCTTTCTACAGAGCTGCATCTTACCTCTTGACCTGTGCCTTACCTGACCTTGTCTTACCAGGAAGAAACTGAGTTGCTGGAACCTGCTCTTTGAGTCTCAAAGGTGAATTCTTGTATGATCCAGCTGCATCTGGGCTCCCAGGCACAGCTCCATGTGATGCTGAGAGTGAACTGCAGGATCTGAATTCCTCCTTGGAAGAATTAATGGATTGAGAGCTGACCTCTCCCCAAGAGAGGACTGTAACACAGCTAAGCTCATGACAAGAATTGAATTTACAATGGATTTAGAAAACTTAGAATAATAAACACTTAATTAAATACATTTTTCAGCCTTGTTAGCTTTGAAGTTAGTCTATAAGATCATATAAAGTTTGTATTCAGATCTCAAGTGGTGGAATGTATAAAACTGCAAATACTGTGCCTGAGGCACATGTTAATTGCCCTATAAAATCTCCCCACCCATCATTTTTTACTTATTGACTAATTTTATACCCACTAAGGGGTTGTGTAAGACTAATTTTACTATACTTTTTTTTTTTTCCCCAACAAGCAAGTCAGGAAGGCTTTTGTAGCATGTGTCACTGTTCTCTTGCGTAAATTATCTTTTGACCTCAAATCAATAGCAGCAGAGTTTTTCAACACAGGTAGGGCTTAGTGGACGCTTTGCTTAAGGATACGTTTAAGGCACCTTTAAAAGAAAGGTGCTATGCAATTATTAAGATTTTTTTTTTAATCCTGGAGGCAGAGAGAGCACGTGCTTTATTTTCATATCAAGGCAAATGCCACGTGGTCTGGCAGTTGTGCAATAACTGTTACTTACCAAGCTTTTTTTATAGCGATGTTCTGTTTTTCTTTTAAGTAACACTGAATCTGGCCTTCGGAGGCACAACTGATAACACATGGCAGATTTTCAGCTGGGGTAGCGCAAGGATTCGTGCTGGCTTTAGCACTGTGCGTGACTTGGGATGAGAAGCCTTACTAGGGAAGGGAAGTTGAGTGCGAAAGAATTCAGAGGCTTCTCCCATAGCATGAAACATGTTTTCCTATTATTTAGAAGTAGGTAACTTTTTGTTCCCTTTTTTTTTGGCTGAATAAGATCTGCCGAAGAAGCTGCTTCTAAAATAAGTCTTATACTTACTCTGCTGCTGTTTTCTCTCACTCTAAATCTTTAACAGAAGTCCTTGATCTTTTACTTGTGTACTGTGGGAATGTTAATACTGGATTTTTTTTTTCATAGCATAAGGAGTATTTGCAGTAAAATTGCATGTGAAAACGCTTCTTTGAATCCTCAGAAGTTTTCCTTTTGAGAGCTTGTGTGATCTGAGGTTAGTGCGAGTGACCATATGTGACACGCCAGAAACGCTAACAGGTCTGAGAACGTTGGACCGATGAAAAAACCACTCTGCAAGACAAAGCAAACTGTATGTAAGAGCTGACAGTCTGCATTTTTTAAAGGATGGAAGTTTAAAAGCAATTTTTAATTCTGTTGTCATCTCTGTTCTTCAAATCCTTTTTTTTTTTTTCTCCTGCAATGATAGATATTTTTGTCTGGGATTTGTGGAAAGAGCTGGAGGCCTCCAAAAATAATCACTCCCTAAGAAGGAATTGGACATCTCTGCCCTTATGTAGATGCTTCTTTCTACCAGTAATCTTTCCTGTCCAGCACACTGTCTCCTTTTCATCTTGGGTAGCCAAGGTTTAAGAGAAACTAAACTTTTTGGAATGACTTTAGGAGTACTCTGACATCTCCGTTCCCCTTCCTTCCCATATCTCTTGTTCTCTCCCACCCCAAGGAGATCTAGTAAAGCAGCAGAAATAAGGACCAGTAAATAACACCACTGCAGATCGATGGTGCTGAACTGGTTATGGGACTGTATTAAACTATAAGCAGATTTTTTTGTTGTTCTTAATTTGCGTATCAGCCAATAGCTTTAACATTTTCTTTCAGTCTATTGTAAATGTGCTTTTTATTGAATTGTCTTGCAATTCTTCCCTCCCACAGTTAGTGGACCCGGCTTGTTGCTATATCCAAGACAAGCCTATCCATTTTCTTCTGCTTCCAAAGGCAGCTCTGGAGTAGAAAGGGATACATACAGGACTCAAGGAACTGCAGGATCCCTGTATTTTTAGTGCTCCCTTACTAAGATTTCCTGTGGGTAGTGGGGAAGTAGGGGCAGACTTTGGCCTCCTGAAAATGTGCTAAAATTGAGTGGTTTTAAACACATACCTTTACGCAACCTCTTTCCTAGCCTAAACCCTTCCTCTTAATCTGCTTTCCACCCACGTACGCTCTCAGCCAAATTTACAAAGCCTACATCTTTTTATACTTCTGTCCAAACACTCTTTAGGGAGGGCAAGTCGTCAGGTGAACCTGTGAATGCACAACGGCCGCCTGAGTTTGAGTTTTCTGCTCAGAATTGGAGTTTGACCCCCACCTCTGACCAAGAGGTGATTTTGGCACAGATGACACATGATAGTGCTTCCATGCTCTTTATTACGGAGTAATTGCCACTGGGGCAATTTTCCATCAGGCAATTGCCTGTTCTTTTGTGTAAAAAGAAACCTTTCAGCTCTTTGGATGGGGTTCTGGTGGCAGAGACTTGCAGATGGAGATTTGGGCACCCGGCTTTTGAGTGGTAGCTGACACCAGGGCTCAAATCAGTGCTTTTCTATTGAACGTGGATTGTGAAACAGGTTATGAAAAAGGAATGGCTGAGAACTCCTTAGTGAACAGGAGCCTTACTTTTCAAGGAAATAAAAATTAAGGCCACTTTTGAAATGAAAAGAATGTCAACAGGCTGTTGCCAAATCACGTAATGCTTTAATAAAGCTTGCTTCAAGAGGATTGTCAAAGCTGCAGCCCCTTAAGCTCTATTCTCCTCCCCAGTCTCCTGTGTGCTTGTTGCAACAGTATTTCTGTTGTGATGCACCCTCTGGGACTCCGTTTTAATCATCTTCTTTTAACCAAACAAGAGTTGAGAAGGTTTCAGATATGCTTCCTGCAGGCTATTTTGCAAAAAATTATTGGAAAAGTTTTGAGCTGCTGGTTCAGTTCAATGATAGAATTTAATACAAGCTCATTTAACTAAACAGGGAAAAAACAGGTCATCGATTTTATTTACATTGGTTTGGGTAAATCCTCAATACCTCATGTCACTCCATGAACATACTCCTCTCTCTGAAGTCTTGATTAACAGTGGGTACAAAGCAGCAAAGATGCAGATTTTCCCATAAATAGATAAACCCAGTAATATATTTGTATTAACATTTGGTATTCTTCAGTTGGATTTTTTTCAGTGTAGGAGATGCAGAGCACGCAAACTGGATACGACCTGTTTCTCTGTAGAAATAAATTGGATTTAAAGGGTTTTATCAGACAAGCGATTATAACTTGCCCACAATCAGAATGACCTGAAAGCCTTAAAATCTGCAAAGAAGAATAGGAGGAGTAGGTAGGGGAGGAAGAGGTTTAGCTGGGGGCAGTGATGGGCAGGTAGTGGCTGGCAGGAGCATAAAGTACTTTAGCAAGCACTGCTAGACCTGGTGGGTGGTTCTCCTTGTGCTTTGATTCAAGCCCTTTGTTTCTTGTCATTTCTGATTTCGAGAAAAGCGTGTAATCCATGTTCCCACTGCTGGGGATGCTGTCTAGCAAACGAGGTTTTCCCCTCCCAGTTGCAGTCTTTGGAAACTGTTCCACTTTGTGTAAAATAGCATAAAAGTCCCTATTAATACTGAATCCTGTTGTAAAGTGGGTGCTTTATGAAGTTGTTTCAACTTTGAAATGCCCTGTGTCCATGGGACGATCTGAAAAGTAAAGATTTGGATGCAAATACCTTCTTGGGATTGGGTAAGCATAAGGATTTTGAGTGATTTTGAGTCTGAGTTTCTATTGTATTTTGGGAATGCTGACTGCTGTATTACACAGCTCTGCAGCAAAGTGAGATTGCATCTCACTAGGCTGTGAGGAGCTTTCTGTGTGAGGACAGAGCTGGTGTTTCGCGTAGATACAGGTCCTGGGCAGACACTCAGACACTCCTTCGTGTCACCCCACCAACATTTCACAGAGCAGCAGGAGGGAGACTTCAGAGCAAGTCAGATGAGCTTAAACTTCGGAGGTAGAGCCGGAGACTGAATGCTGAAATCACAGCCTCATCTACCTCCAGATTACTAAGTAAAATTTTAGTGAAGCAAACTTTCTATAAATAAATTATCTGGAAACCAGAACTGGGGCCATGTAATGTCAAAGTACAGGCTTTACCGTAACAGGCTTCAGAAATGGCTTCCATGCTCAGCTCAAGAAGCCTTAATGCACTTCTAGAGCAGGACTGCTTTTACCCACAGAAGAGCTGACACGGAGCACGGTGAGGAGAAAGGATCAGTCCCTACAGTGGCCTGGTTCCCTCCTCACTATCAGTTTTCTCTTTGGCGAATGTCCCACTGTGAGGCAGCTCAGTCTCTTTCAGTACACTGATAAATTTTGTATAGCTTCTGTTCAGATCATCTTAACCTTTAATTTCTGATCCCGATTTATGTTCTCTGGCTCAAGTGATAAACTGGGCTGAATCGTTTTCTATGTGTTCTCATGTATGAACTGTTGAAAAACATGAATTTCCTCCTTTTATCGGTTGTGCTGCTCCATAAACAATGGTCTTTCAATAATTCAGTCTATCAGAATTGAGGCCCCTCAGGATAATTTGCAAATTCCCAAAATATCCTTCTGGCTTTAAAAGACCTCTTGATTTGGAGATTTTTAATACCTCTTGCAAATGTTCTGTCTGGACACTTCTGGAAATTAAAGCATTTCTTTGGCAGCTGGAGATCGAGTTCACAGATTTCAGAGTTCATGTAGGTGGCAGGAAAATTCATATTAAATTACATATTCTAAAATTAGGACTAAACTTTGACACTCTGGGAGAAATCTTCACGAATCTAAACCCGAGAAAATGCCTCGGGTATTGAGATAAAGAATTGTTTACCAGGGTAGATGAGTTGTAGTGG
>JAOXJM010000012.1:153687235-153719308 GCA_026413425.1 Tringa solitaria | reverse complement strand
GGGGGGAAAGGGGGGGCGTGCGGATTCTCTTTCGTTAGGGAAAGGAAGTCGTTGATTAATTGCACTTTTAATGATCCTTTAACCTCCTGGCTGGGAACGCGGCAGCCGGGGTGAAGGCGCGGTGTCAGTACGACAAGGTAAAGCCAAGGCCTACCTCCGTCGCTTCAGGGCATAGGCTGGGTGTAGAAAAATCTCTGTCAGAAACAGGTTTTTTAGGCCTTAAAATTCAATCCAGTAGCGCCTGTGGCTGTTGCGCTCCCCGCGGTGGAGGAACTGCAGGCTGGATGGAGCTCTTCCGAGCTGCTGTCACCGATGTCACCGGCGCAACCTCCGTGTCCCCTCCCTTGATTCAGGACGTAGCTGCAGCGCAAAGACGTTGGGTTTTATTCCGTGAAGAGCTTGAAAGAGTCGCGTTAAATCCGATGGGAAAGACCCTTTGGATGGTGAGCGTGGGCAGCCGAAGCCCAGAGATCCCGCAGCCGTTTCCAGAAGCTTCAGGAACCGAAGGCGGCGTCCAGCGTCCCATCGGAAGCGTTCGTGACGCTTTTGAGTCATGAACAAATCCCAGCTCCTTCTCACATTTCTGCTGCCTCAGACTCCTCCTCCTCCAGTCCTTTAAACCTGCACGTGTAAATCATGCTGCAATAACGAGTCATTCAAAGGAAGAATATCTCGATTTCCAAGCGAAAAGCCGTTTTTAATAAATTACTTGAATTGTCGACGTATTTAAGAAATGTATGGGTTTTGGTCTATTTGACGTTCACACGCAGTCTTGGCCATTGCCCCATTCCTGGTGGTGGAATGTGGGTTTTTTAGCTGACGGTGGCCGGTCGGTGCCGATGTCCCACGCTGTCGAGGGTGACAACGTTGGGTTTTTAGGCTGGTGGAATCGCCAAGCGCTGAAGTACACGTCATCGCACAGGACTTAGTCAGGTCTGGGTTTTTTTTCCAAGTGTCTCGAGAAAGTTGGGTTTTGTTTTTTGGGGTTTTTTGTGGTTTTTTTTTCTTTAAAGTGACTTTTTTTTAAAAAAAATTTCAAACACATACTGTGACCTGCGCTCGGACAGGGGAATGATACTACTGAAGAATATGAGACCTTCTGGAAGAAATCAGTTGCGAGAAACACTTTAACTGAACTTCTGCCGTGAATCTTATCATCTCAGTTACATTTAATATATTCTGTGATGTTATATAGCAGAGACGAGTGTTGTATTTCACCTTATACCTGGCGTTCCTGTAAAATACACACCGAGATAGGCATTTTTAAGTGGCTTTAATATTTTATTTTTAAATCTCCTTAAAGACTCCACGTTTGCTTAAACGCAGGCTGTTGAGTACTCCTTATTTTAATTATTCTATTTCTGGAAAGGTTCTTCTACTGCTTAAAAATCTGCATCTTCTGGCGGGTGCCTTTTCCCCATGAGGTTTCGAATCGCCGTCGCTCCCCGCAGTCGAGATTTTTTTTTCCCCAGTGCCACCGAGTTGACCGAGGTCTGGCCACAAAAAGAAGCTGAAGCTTCCAAGGACGTTTGGAACCCGGGGGGGTTTCAATCACAGGCAGGGCAGGGCCGATTTTTGTCCCAGCCAGCGCTTGGCGGAGCCTCGTTTCTAAGAATTGGATGTTAAAAATCTGTATTTGGAGTTGTTTGTGGAGCTGTTTAATTACCGTTCGTAAGGCACGGGTCCGCACGCTGCCGTGTCGCAGGAAGCTCTGGTTTCACTCCCCTGTAAAGCCAAAGGAAATAATTATCCATTGTAAAGGCGCTGGAGCATTTGTAGTATTGCCAGAAGAATTAACTTGGGGGAGCCCCTGCCAAAGTATCTCCTCCTGTAGCTCGGCCAGGCTGCGAAGCCGCCGCGCTCCCGAGAGCTTTCCCTTCAGTCTGAGAGAGTTTTCTCTCTGGCCTCTGGTAGAGAGGGCACCGATTTATTTCTCCTTTAGCTTAGCTTTTGATACAGGAATTATTTTGGTTTCGGTCACGACCGTAAGATAAAGCAGGAAGATTTTACATGTTTGTTGGAGAAGTTTCGGGAAGAGAGAGTTGAAGGGGCTTTATTTTATTCCTGGTGACAATAAGCATCGTTTTCGGTCGGTCGGTGTTACCGTTATCGTCCAGTTCATCCCTCGCCCTCCGGCCCTTGGGACCTTCACAGCCGTTGGCTTGAGGTTTCGTGGTTCCCATTTCGTGTTCTTCTCTTTGTAATCAATTTTACCGTATTCTGCCGCAGTCCTGGTGCCCTGTAACACCCCGTAACACCCCGTTAGTGCTCAGATCCTCAGGCGCTGCCGTCCGTAACCTCCGGGTCTGGAGATATTTCAGAGCAGAGCAGAGGAGCTGAGAGGGGAACGGCTCGGGAAAGGCGCGGTGGGGATTTCTGCATCCCTTGGGTTATTTGCAAGAGTCCGGTTGGATCCGCGCGGCTTGGGAATGGCAATTTCAGACTCCAGAAGCAATAATTTCTTAGGAATGTTTCTCTTCCTGCTGGTTAGATGACTTTCATAAAGATTTATTACCTAAATAGCCTTTTAATACCACGAATCTGGTCGTTTGCTAGCGCTGGCAGTAAGCAGTTGCGGAAAGATGTGGGTTGTTCATCATCAGGAGGGAGGAAGCCAGTAAATCCAGCGGAGGTTAGTGCTCCTTGAAACACACAATGTCCTTTTCCCCTTTCGTTTGGAGCCTGTTTCTCAGCTGTGAACCATTCCCGGCGTGGCAGCTGCGAGCGGAGCCTCCTGCTTTTCTTGCCCCTGAGGAACCAGCCTCGCGTGAGGTTTTCTTCTCCACGGAGACGTGGAAGCGAGGGCCGAGCCTTTCTCATCCCTCTCCCATCTGATTTCCCCCCCTCAGCACTTGGAATGACAGAGACAGTGATTATTGCCAGGTACCTCATTAAAAAACCCCTCGGTTCCATCGTTAGAAACGTGCCCGCCCTCGGTTTGTGGTGAGCTTGGCCTTCCTCCGACGGCCACCAACACGGCAGGGTTCTCATGGCCACCGGCGAGGTCGTGCGGCCACGTGGCTTGAGGTCACATCTATGAGTAAAGTCACAGTTTGTTCCTGGGATTTCTCCCTCAGGTTCTGGGAAGGAGAGGGGAGTTTGGGGGGATCTCCCTTCCTGGAGGCACGTTGGTGGGGTCAACGCTCCTTCTCTGTGGTCGCTCACGTCTTCGATGATTTTTTTTGTAGACACCGCACGGGGTTGTGCGACACCACGTCGTGACAAACTTGTAGGTCAGTCACTGAGAGCTGGGGTTTGGTGGGGTGGGGTTTTTTGGGGTGTGTGTCCGTGTGTCTATAACAGACCTTTACATACACACTGCTCGGGCCAAAATATCTCCGGGGGTTGTGTGCTCGTCCTCACTCCACCCAACAATATTTCAACTGAGTTCTTCCAGATTTCCCTCACCCCGCTCCGCTGCCAGACGAGCTCAGCTATAAATATGTATCTTATTTAAAAGAATAAGTAAACTCCTGCATGATGTTCCAAGCACATGTAGCAGCTTCGGCGTCTGAAGTATCTGTTGTGGAAGAGAAGTGGGTTTTAGTTGCAGCTGGTTTTGTCCTCGTTTCCTTTCCGTAGGCCAAATAAACGTTAACGAACACCAAATGTTGCACAGAAACGTTACTGATGACTGTGTAGAAGAAATAACCAAATCTTATTTTTCTTTGCAGAAACTTTATGGTTACAGAGAGTCCTTCTAGCTGTTTAATCCTTCCTTAAACGACAAAGCTGAACGTTTGTAAAGCGCATCGGGGAAAAAAAAAAAAAAAAATAGAAAAAAAAATGGTCATTTTGGAAAAAGTTGGAGCTACCCAAAGTTTTTTCTGGTTCTCATGTTGCATCCAGAAGAAGCCGTCGGCAGAGGGGGAGCTGCCGGAGCTCAAAATCAAATTGGCCTTTTGTTTTCAAAGCTGAGGAGCCCCCCCAGTTAGGAAATTGTCTTAGATAATAAGGAAAAAGGTTCATTTGCCTTTTCGTAACGTCGCACTGACGTCTGCCGGGGCACTCATTAGGACGCTCCAGTTTTTCCTCTAATTTAAATTAAAAATCACCTTCTAGAAAACTGGTTTCAGGTGGTTCCTCCACCGATGTCTGCTTTTTACCCTCGCCTCGGGGGTGCCCGGGAGGGATAAATACCCATTTTTCCCCCCAGAAAAGAGAGAGCACCTGGTAAAATGAAAAGCCTCTCGCTGCCCTTGGAACCTGCTAAATAAAGAAAACCCGGGACACGGTTCAATTTGACACGTTCTAACACTTTTTTCCTTAAATTTCAGCGCTGGGGGGGAAGCTCTAGGAGCGTTTTGCCGAAGCAGGCGTCACCTCGTTGAGTCTGCACCTAAATCCTCAGCGACAGCCAAATTGTAGGAAGGAGCCCCCCCAAAAACAACCCAGAAAACTTTTTCTCTCCCCAAACGGGCAGTTCCTAATAAATGATTATTTTTCATTCTTCTGATGTAACGTGAACACTAAGCCCTTTCGGTAGCCAAATGACCAGCTTATTTTAAATGCCTCATATTAATAGAAAGCTGCATCTAGGCATCTCATAGCCGAAAAAGAAAATAAATAAAAAAAAGAAAAAGAAAAAAAAATAGAGAATATTTAGTTCCTTTGTGAACTGGCCATACGACAACTACTTTTTTATCAACTTATTAAGTTGGGGCACTATAATAGCTCTTGCTGAGTTTAGCAATGTTTATAAGCATGTGTTAAACACATAATGTTAAGTTTTATGAGGAAAAAGGGATAAAGAGAAGTGATGTCACAGATGAATGTTTGAGTGCGTAGACGGCAAAATGTATGTATGGGTTTTTGTTTCTACACTGTTGAGCTTATTTTCTGTTTTAAGGTTTAAAAACAAGAAAGATTTGTTGCATGAGAACTGTTTTATTGTGTTCTGCACTTTCTGTTCTTTTTTTTTTTTTTGTATAATCTTGATTCGTTTTTCATTTATGCATAGAAAAGGAAAATCAACTTAGAACTATTCTACTCCATGAGACGTTGTGTTCCGATCCCTTGTTCTGAAGTTCAATCTTAATAAACATTTCAGTAAGAGCCTGGTCCCTGGTGTTCCTGTGGGGTGGGGAGGGTGGGACCTTTCTGTGGGGCACCTGGGGGGCTGGTGGTGACGCAGCCCCAGCGCTGCTGCTGCTTCTCTGTACTAGACAACGTTCACCTCCTTCCCAAAGATTAATATTTTTTAAAAAAAAACCAAGGTGAGGAACTCACCTGGCACTTAAAATCATAGAATGGTTTGGGTTGGAAGGGACCTTCAAGATCATCCAGTTCCAACCCCTCTGCCACAGGAAGAGACACCTCCCACCAGACCAGGTTGCTCCGAGCCCCATCCAGCCTGGCCTTGGACCAGGTGACCAGCAAAAGGACAGGAGGGAATGGAGTGAAGTTACATTCACCAGGAGCTGGTGCTCCTGCTCTTGGGGATGGGTTAGTTTTCTTGCAGGATCTTTCTACCTCATGGTTTGGTCCGATGTGGTTAAACTCTTCTCCTATTCAACAGCTGGTATTAAAGCAGTGTTTTTAAAAAGAAGACATCTCAATAAATTCCATTCCTGTTCCATAAATTACTTTGGAGTCTTTTACGAACAAAATAATTTACAATCACAAAAAAACTGGCATTTGCTGGTTGTGTCACCTGAGGCTTCCACGGGCCGGGTACGAATCGGTTGAGAAGGGAAAACCAGGTTCAAGGAGTCTGGCAGGAATGAAATCCACGAAGGCACGGAGAGGCCGGCGACAGGTCGGCGCAGCCACGTCCGTCTCCGCAGCGAGCACCGTGGCATTAACGGCGCCTGCAGGTCCCTGCACAGAGAAATCTTTTAATTCAGTAAATAATTCATTTAACTTACCAGCAGCAGCAGCCAGGGGAGGAAACAGGGAACACGGAAGTTAGAGATGAGGAGCTCAAAGGAGGACACGCCACCAGCAGAAGCTGGTTTGAGAAAGAGAATACGCAGGGAAGAAAATCCAGGGAATTATTCTCCATAGTACACAGGCAGGACACAAGTCAGTGCTAAAAATCATCACTCTCGTAGTGTCTCTCAAGAAATACACAATATTCCTTTACATGGGAAAAAGAACAAGGCACAAAGAGAGGCCAGAGTATCAATATAGTGTTTAATATTATGAAATTGAGAAAAAAAAAACTTGAAAAGGTAAAACTTCAGTTACCATCATATGATAAAACCTTGTAAGAGTTAGAAATATTACAGAGAGTATTTCCAGTAGTTTACACTTCTCTTAGGCCTATTTTGTATTTATGAACAGAAGTAGCAGCCCATTTTTTCCTTCTATTTACAATATATTAAATACCGTATCGCGCTTTACGGATCGAACTATTCTGCCTCGATTTATTGCTTTACTTGTAGGTAATTGTCACCAGTGGGAAAAACACAAGGGAGGTGAGGACGTGATCAGGGGACGCTGCTCAAGAGAGTCCCCCAGACCGCACCCCCGTGATGCTGGCTTCAGTAATTAAAGAGCAGTTTGATGACTTTACAGTATTTGAAAATTAGGCAGGTTCTACACAAAGTAACAGCAGTTCCTGTGACTGCAGAAACGGCGACCGATGGGAGGAGTGGCAGAGGTTGGTTTGCACAGGAACTGGAAGGTTGCTTCCAAAAGCAAGTGTAATATATACGGAAATTAAATAAATTAAGTGCTTCAGAAGGGGAAACAAAACCAAACCTGTTACAAATGCCGAGTGCTGTGCCTTGTTTCTAAAGGAAAAACAAGTTTAAAAAACAGTCATTAATAATATCCCAAGTATCTTCTTTCACCAGCAGGGAGCTTTCGGCACTATCAGGGAGAGCCTGTCCATGTCTGTATCTTAAATAACAGAGCACCATAAATATACAGACGGGGGGAACGGCCAGTCTTCCAGATAAATCTAGTTCAGAAAGATACTCACCATTTACAGTAAATTGTGTCTAGTTCAGAAAGATACTCACCATTTACAGTAAATCCAACAAAGGCACTTAGATATATTTTTTTTTCTTTTTGGTGATCATTTCCAGCTACTATAGGCTGTAAAGATGGTATTTTTAGGCAAATAGAAAAAGCTCCAGTGGAATTACTGAACTGGTTTCTGCTCTCTCTGGGTGCAACCTGCACCACGCAGCCCGGCCAGCAGCCCTGATCCTCCACGACAAAACGCGACAAGTTGAAAGGCAGTGATTCCCTCAATTCACATTCCCGTTATTTATCAAACGTGCAGGAACAGGACAAGGTGCAAGGAGAGATTCACTCCCGTTTCCATTTTCTACAACAATGTAGGTACTAAAATAACTCAATAAATACCAAAAAAATAATAACACTGAGAGGTGACTGAAATATAAGCAAGATGCTGGAGTAAACACGGCTTGAGGTTCTTGGCTTTTTTTCCAGCGCAGGTAGACATATTTTGACATATTTTGACATATTTTGACCAGTTTAACTATTCAGCTTTCCAAATGGCAATCTTCCCTTCTTCCTTCCCAGAGCCGCTGAGGACGTATCTGTCCTCCGCTGAGCACAGCGCCCTTACTGTATCCGTGTGACCAACCAGCTCTTTCTCCACCGTCTTCTTCTCAGCGCTGATCACGTAGATCTTCCCTTTGCTCTTGCCTTGCGACCTTCCACCGCTGCCAACCCACATCTGGAGTAAAAACAAACCCAAACCAAACTATGGTCATTTTTGATACTTTACATTTCAGTCGAGGACGTGGTGCCGCGTCGATACAGTGAAGGTTCTCTCTTGCCAGGCTGGAAAAGCAAAACACTGAAAATTTCCTATATATATAAGAAGATCTAGTTGAAGATGTCCCTGCTCACTGTAGGGGAAGTTGAACTAGATGACCTTTGAAGGCTCCTTCCAACCCAAACTATACTATGAGATAGATGTATCTGCTGGAGTCCATGTCTATCTCCCTCTCAGACTCCCTGGTACTCCTCAAGCTCTTCATCTCCTCCCGGAGCTCTGTCACCAAGCGGAGGAGGTCCTCTCCTGGTCACAGCTCCCACAGGTTGCTCACTGGTGTAGGAGCAGGGACACCCCACAGCCTGGCACCTGGGTGGCAGCATGTCCCCATCGGAGCCCTGTCGGTGAAGATGCCTCAGTTGTGGTGGGTGCAGAGCTTAGAGAGGACATGGCCTTCTGCTGGGTGGACACCACCGCTCCCTGGTTGAGCTGGCAGAGTTACAGCACGCTTCCTGCTCAAACTGCCATGCCATGCTGTTTGTCCCCTCTGATCAAGGTGGTCCTGGCCAGTAGCTCTCCCCTCTGGGTTCTACTATAACTGTTGGGGCTTGGCCACCATTGCTCCTGACCCTGCCCAGGTGTCCTCAGCTGCTGTGGTGTGAGCTGTGGGCTCCTGGTGGGTTTTTTGGCTCCCCTGAGGTTCCCCTGGTTCAGGAAAAGATGGAAAAAGCCAGGACTCCTTAGGCTGGGGGAAAGGCAGCTGTAAACCCTTAGTATCAGCCCATCTGATACCACAGCTACAGGCACTTGCACACCTACTGATACTGTGCAGAAAAAGCAGGTACACAGCCTGAGGCTGATAATGACAGGGACACAGGATGCTGAGATAGGAAGCCATTGGCTCCTTTGGTCTCTGCTGAGTTAGGAATGTGGTAACTAAACAAGAAAAAGGTCATCTACAAAAATAGGCCACCCAACTGGCATTTATTGTTTGTCTATTAACCTTTTTCCGAGGCTTAGTCTTAGGAGCCCTGAGATTAAATATCAAGGGAGCTAAAATTTCAGTTTCTACCATTACCTGAAAATGTCAATGGCTAATAAAAGTCACCACACGTTTAATTACTGATGAGGCTCTTGGTTTGACATGCATTATGGGGTACACCTCTAAAGGCCAGTTGCGTTGGGCAGTCTGATTTCAAAGAGGAATCAACATTTCAAACCAGTATGTACGCAAACACCCAGCAAGGAAGCCAATGACAGCCCATAAGAGCTGCCAGGAAACAAAACCTTAGTAAAGAATTCCACAACAGGTAAAAACCAGTCCAAAAGTCTCTCACCTGATTTTTGACTCTTATCATACAAGTAACCTCAGAGCAATCTTGAAGATGAATCTTTTGAGGTGGACTTGTAACGTCTCTGGTGTTCCAGACGTACAGGTCACTACTCCCTGAGTAAGACGCCCACACCTCGTCTCTCTAAAGCACAGAAAGGCAGGTTTGACATGAGCACTGCTGACAGGAGATACATCATGATAAATAACTATGGCTTGTAATGCCACATAGTGGTGCTTCTTTTAAACAGTTTAAATATAATACCTCAGGGAAGAGCTGGAAGCAGAGAAAACAGGAACCCACGTCCCTCAGGTGATGCTCAATTTTCATCTGTAGCCGGAATTCATGAGTTGACACTACAAGTATGCAACTGCCAGTACCTTCAGTATTAAAGATAAAGAGTTAGTAACAGAAGTGTCTACTTCCTCCATCCCTACAAAACATGGAGAAAAAAAGGCAAAATAAAATGGATGCATCTAACAAATGTCTTGTTTCTCAATCAACAGTGAAATCTTTGAGGTATTTCTTCCTGTTTTTCCCAGGATCTATTTTTAGATCCGTTCTTTCTCCAAACACCGGTTGCTACTCTGCAGTGCATACAGCTGTTAGTTTAGAGTCCAAAAATTATGAGAGGAGAGGGAACAAACTCCTTAAAATTAGGACATCTCATACTTAGGTTCGCAAGTGCACGTTTATTTTCACCTGCAGACCTGAGACCAACTGTCCATGATACAAAGTTAACAGGGCTGAATCCTTAACCCACCACTGCAACAGCAGCATCGCTGCTGCCCACAGCAGGGACAGGAATTCAGGAATTTCCCCAGGCTTTAGAGCTTATGTTCTATTAAGATGCGTTTGGATGCAGGCTCTTGTGTATGGCAGTAGCAAAAAATCAGTGCAAAATTCCCCAATCGGTCACCTTTTAGGAAACAACTTCAAGATGATCTTTTACCACAGCACAAAGCTTTATTTCATGCATCTAAACTTCTACAGAGGGGATGGCATTTCTGGAAGTGGCCAAAATGCAGGTCTGGGGATTACCAAGTCAGACCAATACCATAAAGTATTAAAAACAGACTAAGTGGAGATTGGGGGAAGAACATCACTTACACATAAGAAGTCTGAGTATGAGGTGAATGTACTGTTCTGTCTAATAAAACAGTGTGTTATGTGAAAATGCTTTTTGGGTTTTTTTTTAATTATTTGAGGAATGAACTTACAGCACCACAGCTGGTCATTATGAAGCTTGATAGAAGTGAGACTCTGGCAGGGCAGCTGAAAGACGCGGTTAACTTTCAGAGTGCTGATGTTCCAGGCAATCACTGTTCCATCTAAACTGCTTGAGTATGCCTCACTGTTGGGACAGATTAAAAAAATAACAACAGTAGTACAGTGTACATTCATGTTCAGAACAGAATGCATACACAGAAGAGATTCACTTGCAAAATTACCCATTTTATAGTAAGCCAAATTAATGTTCCTATTTCAGAGACTGGAAGAGTAAAGCACAGTAAGGATTTCCATCAGAAAATGAACTGAAGTCCAAAAGGCTTCAAGACAGATATTTTCATTATTTTAACAGAGAACAATTAGTCTGCTTTAATTCTTTTAAAGAAGGTGACCAGTCTTGAGTGGACAGGAGCATGTCCACCCAGTGCCCACCAAGATCCCTAGGGAAGGATCTAAACTTCTTTTCTCCCCTCGTTATATTCTCAGGAGCTGGCTCTAGGCAGCTGAAAGTGCATTTAAGCAACCAACAGCTCTGGGCTGCAGCCAGGCATCCAACTTACAAGCTGCTTATGCCTCCTGTTGGAAGCAAAGTATTCTACCACAGATATTATTTTTTTCTTCTTTTTAAAATTATACTTTACAAACTCTGTATCATCGGAAACACTGCAGGCTAATTCAGAGTTCTAAGTGAACTGGAGCACATGTTACATCATGCATGAGGAGTTAAGTACGACAAAAAAATTTCCCTATAATTCTCCTGAACATTGTTGCCTGTTGGATTTTCTCTCTTCTTCTCTCAAATTAGGACAAAAATGTCTCAAAGCTGTTTTTCTTTGCTACTGCTGTGGCAGTGTACCCTCCTTCCCCCTCCCCAATTAAGCCACAACCACCAGTGGGAGTTGTGATGGCTGAATCCAGCTTACTCTGGATTTTGGGGGATGGATGGCAACTTGGTAGCCAAGGGCCGTCTGAAACGGTGCCCCAGATGTCTCGTTGGTATGCAAATATGATTATAAGTCAATCATTTTACTCTGTTGAGTTCTCCTGCACAGCAGCAGGCTACACATCAGGACTCCCCACGAGTAGGGACGTTTTTCAAGGTTACTCCTCAAGGCTGAGAGATGCTTTGCCTCAACAGATGCTTGGTGAGAGACTAATAGCATGCTCAACCTTGAAATCTTAGCTAGGTGAGATAAAGGATTGATTGTGCATATATAATCCTTCAGACATAAACCATTAACCAAGTCTGGGAGTAGGACTGGATCCAGCTGCACCCCGGCTCCTCTCTGAGGAGTTAATAAAGCCAGGGGGTCCCTTCTGAACCTCGACTTAACGGGAGGGTGTCCCTGACAGTTCTGTCTTACCCTGTCCTCCATGCAGTAAATAATCAACTGTACTTTGCCATCGAATCTTGTTAAACCACTGTTGCATTTCCCATTCAACTTTGTAACTCACTCTTTTATATCAATCAAATATACTAGAGTATATTTATATCAATATATTTGATTACATTTATATCAATAAAATATACCCTCTCCTATGAGTGAAGTGCACGATTCCACTCTCAACACCTGCACCTGGGAAAACAAATTATACTATCCCTTTTTTTTCTTTTTTAGCCTCTAACATCTGTCATCTGCAGATGATAAAAGCTTTTTCAGAAGGTTCCAACACCACCTAAGCAAACTAGGAAACCCAGTTACGCCTGCTGTGGCACCAGCAGAGCTGTGGCTGGTGTCCAGTCTGACCTGGGAGCTGCTGCTCCCATGAGAAGACAGCAGTTAAGGCCTCCAGCCAATGCTCTTCCCACTGCTACCAGAAGTATTTTGCCTGAGCAAAACCATAAATGTATTATTTTTATTTTATTTTTTTTTACAAATAGGCAGGAAAAATCCAGAACCATGCTGTAAACATCCAGTCCATGATGTGCTCAAAGCAAAAACGAAGTGGTCTTTAAATTCCCATCTGTATTGATTCACCACTGGATGCTGCCAATTCCTGGCTGCTCTCATCCTCGTCCAAAAAAGCATTCCTTTATCCTCTTTGTTCCAAAGTACATAATGCTCTTTTTTATAAAAAGGAAATTCTTAGCTTACCAAATACAACATGGGAGCTACAAAAATGGGCTAAATGAAGGCTTATGTTAGCAGGCTAAGCCCCTCCCTTTATAACAGTACTTTTTTTCCAACATCTAGGAAAATCAGGCACTGGTTTCCTATACGGGCTCCTTCTCCTTGAGCACAAGTAAACTTTTTGCCTTTGTTTCAGTCTAATCAAAGCACAATACTGTATTATTTGCATTTTAACTAGTCCTCTGCTCACTATGGGGCAAGTTCTCTGGTCTGGTGAATACTAGCTACATAAAATGGCTTTCTGTTTAATCACAGGAAGTTTCTCCACATGTCCATGACTCTTCTGGTCATACAGACGTCCTTCACATTTGCTTGTATATGTATTTTTTGGAAGAAAACTTTGTAATTAAATATACCTGGGTATTCCATTCTTCTTCTCCACAATGATGTCTGTAACATCAGAACGATGATCGTTTAGTTGCTTATTACAAGACATACTGTGGGTGTTGATTATATAAATAATGGAGTCTTGAGAACCGATCCACACTTGACTCTGTTCTACCATGATCATACAAGTCTGGGGAGAAAAAGCAGGGTTAAATAAAATGTAGAAGAAAAATCACTCTTTAATGTAACATGGAAAAAGGCAATTATTAAGGTGCTACAGTTTTGTGGTGATTACAGTGAGAGATCACGACTTGGCACTCCAGTATTCTATCCTTTGCTCTGCTCTATAAATCATGAGAAAGGACAGATCTCTTCTGTCAAGAGTTTATCCTTCAGTAAAAAGGATTAATAATGTGTCTCAGTAACTGACTCAAAGCTGTGTTTCCCGGCTCAAACAAGGTAAAATTTACAAAGAGCACTGGGGAAACCACAGAAGTCACTGTAGTTCTCTCTTCTGGATTGTCTAAGAAAACACTGTCTTCTCTGATGTCTCTGGACAGCATTCAGAAGCTCTCCTGAAGCTTCTCCCCCATTCAGAAGCTCTTTATTTTTCTCCCTCCTCAGTTCCAAAATTTCCTCCTCTCTTCCTTTAGAATGTCAGTATCCGACTCTTCTCCTGAATTTCCATCTTCCCTCCACCCAGTTCTTCACCATTAGCTTTACCACTGACTTTTTGACTCTTTCCCACACTCATCCACGGTGATGTTTCTCAGCTTTCACTAAAGTGACCTATCAAATCCCTTTGCCTGCCTGTTTTTCACTCAGTCTGCAGCTCTAGCTCAGTTTCATCAAAAGAGTTATTTTTTTTCAGGTGGCCTTTCACAAGCAACTCTTTAACCTGCTGGTTGAGTCATCTTCTTTTGGATCTCTCTTTCAATATCATCCACCTGGTTGTCTTACACCTTTCCCCAGTTTCCAGTTCTTCAGAGCACAACTGAGTTTTCATCCAGTCTTAGGGCTCACCTCATCTTCTTTTTATATTGATTCTCTCCATTATTCTTTCGCCACAACTGTTTCAAACCCACCCTCTAGCACCAAGAAGCCACGACATTAGGCCAGCAGGCCCTTCTGATACCCAATCCATCACTTTCCACCAGCTGACTTGTTTTGTTAGGAATTATTGTTATGAAACGGGTTGACTTGTTTTGTTATGAATCCTCCTCCTTTCCATTTTTCTCCAAAAAGCTCCATTTCTCTAAGTTAACTGAAGCCCAAGGCAACTCAAATGTCTTTCTACAACTTCTAGAGGAGGACAGTGATTCAGGGTCATACAGGCTACAGCAATAAAAACACCAAGCCAAGGCAGCAATTGTGATGTGTGTGTCAATCTTACCAGTTTAGAGCGGCCCATTTTGAAACAGTGCTGTTGAATAGACCAGGTAGATGCGTCAAAGACCACCACTTTCCCCTCATTTAAAGCACACCATAGTTTTGGATGAGCATTGCCAGGTCTTTCTGAAGGGTCGAGATGCCCTAGAAATGAAGCAGGGAACGTCAAAGAGTTAAAAGAA
This sequence comes from Tringa solitaria, assembly GCA_026413425.1. Lineage (NCBI taxonomy): Eukaryota > Metazoa > Chordata > Aves > Charadriiformes > Scolopacidae > Tringa > Tringa solitaria. The sequence goes on along the minus strand of JAOXJM010000012.1, from coordinate 153,705,021 downwards.
AATAAACCAGTTTTGGAGACGTGGAAAAACCATTACTAGGCAGAGCAGCTCCCTAACAAAACGCATGTGTGTTCTGGAAACTTACATCATTAGTTAATGAGTGACACAGCTTTCACAAAGAATTTGTGCTTGTTCTCATCTATTTCTTGAGTTCACTTTATGGTTTAATCTTACACTTCAAAGTCATTCAGAGCAGAGAGAATCTTTTTCATTGATGACTAAGTACTTAGCTAACTGGGATTGCAGGAGGGCTTTTAATCCCTATGAAATACAACTAATAAATCCGCTCCATCTGCTCCATTTCAGCTCCACTTTGAAACCTCATACTACAAAGAAAGAAAAGCACCACTGAACCCACCGCCACCCACATGCAGTTGCTCCTGCCCACCTTCTTAACTTTGGAATGACACCAACTTTCCCATTTTGTCTCAAATTTCCCAGATACTAGGAATTACATATGAACTTACATCAGAAGACTAGTAAGGTTGTGAAGTTAAGAGTTAAGAACTTCCAGAAGTAACATATCTGCTACTGAAATTCATGCCTAGTCCTTAACTTCTCTTTTTCTTTTTTTTTTTCCAGTGCTTTTTAAATTAGTCAGATATAAATGTGCCAAGTATCTCACAAAAGCTCACACGGAAATCGATAATGCTTTCTTCAGGGATCAATTTAAATTGCATACACTGGATAGTACATTAGATCACATACTATCCAAGGAGAGTCAGTGGCATATAGGTCTGGCTGGGTTTTCAAGATGTGGAAACTCTATTCCTTGCACTGTGGTTCAACCAAACCCCCCATATGAATCTACTAGAAAATAAAAAAATAACGCGTATTGGTCAATGGTGGAGCATCATTCATCCACCCTGCTCAATAAATGAAGCAGAAGTCTTAATGGGAAATCAGCACATTAACACATAATTGAAGTCTATTATAAGGCATATACACATAGGAAGACAAATTAAGACTGTGAAACCTATGCCTTGGAGTATCTTCTATGCAACGTTATTGTTCTTTTTTAATGATTTTCTGGTTTAGTATTCAACACACAACCAAAGCACATCAGAATGTGAACAAAATCAGGCAGTCATAATACCAGGTGTTATGAGATAACATGCTTTATGGGCTAATTAAAGCTGAGTTAACATAAAGAAAGCAATACATCACCTTACCTGGTGTATAAAGCAAGACATCTACTGCCTGTGGAAATGTCTCCCCAGCTGAGGGGTTGATCTTGTGCTTTAATGTCTCTGAAGTTGTTTTGGGGACCATCATAGGCACTAAAATAGATTTTTAAACGGTCATGAAGTGCACACTTACACCTAAGATATACTAAGTACATCTGTAATTCTTATGAAAAAATAATTCTGCGCCATTTATTCACATTTCTCACTTTTCTTTCCCTCTAGCCATAGCTGACTCTAAGAGAGCCCAAACACCATTGGTATGCATTCTGGTAGCAGAAGCTACCATACAACACCCAAGCATCCTACACAACCACAATAAAAACACATCATCCAACCGTGAGACAAACATACCATGCCAAAAAAACCCCAAACCCGTAAGCTTTCTATTAATTCTATTTAATAAACTACATCTGTGAAAGAGAAATCAAACTAACATCTTTTCCTATTTCTACAGATAATCAGTTTGAAAACCAGAATATAAACAGAAGGAGCTGAGCCAGATGATGCAACAACAGCAGGCTTTGTAGCATCGCTACATGGCTTACCTTCATTTTTCATCCTGTCAAAATAAGACAATTTGGAGGCTGCATATATGGTCTTGGAGGACTGCAGGGCACCAACCACAGCATCCATAAGGAGAACGTTTGTCAGTGCTTGCTGAATATACTGAGGATCCTAAAGACAAAAAATCTTACTGTAGTTTATCTATTGCTTATTATTCTTACAAGGCTCCACATTCAACAATCACAACCCATGACAAGCTTAGCAGAAGCACGAGCCAGTTGCTGCCCTCCAGCATAATTCATGCCATTTGCAGTCAAACCCTGCTCCCACATCACACGTTCCACTCCAGGAGCCAGCATTAATTGATTATGCCAAAGGAATTATTTCAGATCTGACACAATCTTGATACAAGAGGTGCAAACGAAACCACATGACTGGCACTGGTGGAAAACACACAGCAGACACAGGATGAACATCCTTCTTTCTTCACGGGAGGGAAGTAAACATTATGCTTCATCTTGCTTAAAATGATTCAAATCCCTCCTGAAGAACCACCAAACTACATTTTCACTATTAAATTCAGCAATCATGAAGAATTACGTGGTTTAAATGGAAACCTTGCTCGTACGATCATTTTTCTCAAGGTTTCTGTGGCAGAAGAATACATCTTGCTCTATTCATTGAAAGGATCTAGAGCCACCAGGGTTCCAGGACGGCAAAACTCTTTCTGTACATTTTGTGTATTTTGAAGAAAGGTGGGGAAAAATTTCCTGTTAGTTAGGATAACTATTCTCACACATTGTGAACTTAGGAAACTATTTCACAGAACTAGTGAATAAATTAAAAGTTCCATGCCAATGGATGAGAAGAAAAAATATCCTGTTTTTAAATGTTTATTTTTATTTTTTTGTATTATTCCAGAAGTATTATATTTAGAAGTAACAAGAAAATAAAAATTTATTAGCTAGCTATTGGTTGTTGAAACCTGGAAATTCTAAGACTGAGGCATTAATTATTTAGAACAGAGACAGAAAGCACACACTCTTTACATATTTGGTTAGAAATTCCCATATTTATACCTTGTGATCATCCGCCATTTTCCTTCCAGCCCACATTTCTTTCACTATCAGGTACCAGAGATCACACTCGGTTTTAAGGTTAGCTTCAAAGACTTCTTTTTTAGATACTGTTTTAATCCTCAGAGTAGGTATTCTCAAAAGAAGGAAAGCTACAGTCGTGCTCTTAACATCCTGGGAATGTAAGGAAACAAAGAAAGCGAGGAAGATACAGCGTGAAATCAGAGATAAGGTGCAATACTCATAGAATCAGAAAATTGCCTGGGTTGGAAGGGACCTCGAAGATCATCGAGTCCAGCAATCAACCTAACACTGGCAAAAACCATCACCAAACCATGTCCCTCTGACCCACATCTGCATGTCTTCTAAACACCTTCAGGGGTGGTGACTCCACCACTTCCCTAAGCAGCTCGTTCCAATGCTTGGTAACACTTTTGGTGTAGGTGTTTTTCCTAATATCCAATCTAAACCTCCCCTGGAGCAACTTGAGGCCTCATGTCCTATGGCTTGTTACCTGGGAGAAGAGACCAATCCCCACCTTGTTACAACCTCCTTTCAGGTAGTTTAGAAAGTGAGAAGGTCTCCCCTCAGCCTCCTTTTCTCCAGGCTGAACAACCCCAGCTCCCTCAGCCATTCCTCGTAAGACTTGTTCTCCAGACCCCTCACCAGCTTCATCGCCCTTCTCTGGACATGCTCCAGCACCTCAATGTCTCCTACAGGACAACTTTCTCTACTTATAATTACAGCTAATGATTTCAACTCCCCATACACACTATGAAACAGAGACGTTTTTTACGAAAATGTAAGTTTCAAACAACATACAGACTTCACCACACTACACAGAGGGTACAAGCTGGCTCCCTCACACCACAGTCAAATTAGCAAAATTAATGTTCATGTTATTAAACTTCTCGAGCTCTAAATCCCACGTGCTGTGCTTTGCACCTTTCTTAACATCTAGAGGTTATGACCTCTAGATTCTTACTCGATGTCACCCTAGCAGCTTGCAAACCGTACTACATCAGCCCTGAAATTCTTGGTCCAAAGACCCAGAATTTTATCTAGTCACTCTGAAGTTACTGACTTCAGAGATGTTTCCTGCACTCCTTCCTGAAACTTTTAAGTTGAGAGGCAGATCTGTGCAGCACAGAACACGGCCTATATCCACAGACACACAAGAGAACAAGAAGTTACTTGGTGCTCACCTCTATATCCCTGAAAGCAGCAATCTGGACGTAGCCAGGACGACCTCCTTCTGTCAAAAGGAACAAGCGCTTTTGGGTCAGAGCTATTTTCCCTACACCGTAGTTAGTTTTAACTGAGCAGGATAACTTGTAGACACATTCATTTTTATCTAGATGCTCTATTACTGTCGGTGGCAGATTCACCTCTTGAGCTTCTGCTTCAGTTTCTTTCCAGTAGTTGTAGAAATCTCTGAACGTTTCAGGATCAATCTGTTTCTGCTGTCCTAAAAAAATTTTAAAACTTATTTAATGTCAGAAACGGTTATGCAGATTTGCAGAAAAAGACAGCTTTAAAAGATAGTAACTTTGTAATTGTGCTTCTAACAGCATAGTGGGTAAGCAAGGTGCAAAAACCATAAAAAATAGGCCTGGAAAAGAGTTAAGAGACAAAATTCTTCTCTTGAGGTAGAGAGATTTGTCTGTAGCTAGCCTAGGCCATAGGTCCTGCGCGTCTGGCATCCTCCCTTCCCGCTGTACGGAGGGAGGGAGCAAACACTGTGCCAGTTCTTGCTTTTTTAAATTCATGCCAAAAATCCAGTGAGCTGATGGGAGAGAGTTTGTACTTCCCTACTGAACTGAACACTTTTCATTATGACTTTCCACTTCTTTATTCTGTTGAATGCTATTATATCACAAACTTACCGACCTGGGATAAAAGCTATAGTTAAATACTTCAGCAATAGGCATTCTAAGTAATTCATTATTCTAAGAATTCAAGCGTTTGGACAACAGAATCTCAAACATAAATTCTTGCAAGATGTGTGCTACCTCTGGCTTCAGAAAGTCTTGCTACAGTCTTGCTATTTTGGCCAATGTTTAATTCTTTGTGGCCACAAAAATATACAGTTACCAGAAAGAGAAGTGAATAGTATTTTATAAAAACACTTGCAAACTACGTTTTTAGAAATCGATCATGAGATTCAGATCTCATTCAGGAGAGAAGAAAGTCCTCTCAAACATAAACATAACCTCTCCTCTTGCTATGATGACCATCCAAGAGGAATTTAACTGTAACTACCTGGATTCTGGATTTTGGTAGTTTATTTTTAACAGACTGCCACTTTGTCATTGTTACCGAGTGGTTTTACAACACAGAGGTATTTTTCATTAGCAATTAGGACAGTCCTGTATTCACTTTACTGCCAAAGCAGAACTCCACACCATCAGATCACAAAACCACCTCACCTGTACAACTGGAAAAACTGTAAATTTTGTGCCCAAATATAAGTAGCATCCACAATAAAAACAAGGAATCAAGTATAGACATTCTTGTATACATTTAATGTATTCTCCATAATTAGCCGAATTAAATAAAATTGTCCATAAAGCTCACATATTGTGAGTTTTTAGAGGCCCAGAAATTGTTGAATAGTAATTAAAAAGAAAAACAACTGGAGAGAAAAATTTTATTCTGGTTCACAAAAAGAGAAAAGGTTTGAAATTATCATAGGACCAACGTAGATGGTCACTAAAAATGTATCTTATACTCACCTACTGTTAGGGCATCAAATAACCGATGTATAGTGTCTACATCTTTGACAATCCCAGATTCCTGGATTCGCTTCACAAAATCATCCAGTTGCATGTGTGTTTTTGGCAATGCAAAATTTTTCACGTGGTCGTCTATTTTCATAACTTCTCTCTGTTTTTCCATCACTCGACTTATCAGCTTCTTCAGCTCAGGCTTGCGGTCTGCTTGAAAACGCTCAGAAGGAGGCATGGTTTCCACTATTTTTCTTACAAGATCAGTAGGGAAAATTCTCAGGTCTGTTTTATCTAGGTTCTGAAAGTCAGAAAGCGCGTTTAGTAGTTTCCCTTGCATCAAGCTAATAAGTCCCCGGAGGTAGAAGTACCTTGCCAGCAACGCTGAGTTCTCGGGCGGTAAGGTATTTATAGCTTTGCTGAGATGGTTGAAGAAGTCCGTATAGTAGGAGTGAACACACTGGAACATCAGAGGAAAGTGAATTTCTGGGATTTTGAACGTACTGACTGATTTAGAGGGCATTTTCACAGCTAAAACCAAACAAATAAGTACATTGATTGGTACAAGCAGTGAGTAAACGTACGAGTAGCATCCCAACCAGCCATACTACAAACAGCGAAAAGAATCCCCGTCACCGCAACAAGCGATTGCATCACACGAAAATTCACGTAGATTACAGTTGAGCTAGGGACACAAATACACCGTCCTTATTATCAGAATATTCCCTAATCTGATAATATCAATTCTGGGAAGGAAAAAAACCCAACCAACCAGCACTCAGTTTCTGTAGGACTTGGTTTGTTAAACAGTGATACGCTTAAAAGCGGAGGAGAATTGGACGTAAGGACCAGACGTGGTTACTGACTCAAGAAGCAATTTAACAATATCAAATCTGCTGTGAGCATTCAGCCTTTTACAACACAGCAGAACTTCCAGCAGTTTACAGGCTGATTTAATGTGCAAGAAGCAGCAGAGACAGGCCCTGGCTCAAAAGACCCCAGCTCACTATTTCTTGCCAGCATCCGACACTGCTTCTGTGAAAATTATTCAGTGATGTCACCCATAAAGACAACAGAAAATACACTGTATTTGACCAACAAATCCTTCCCTTACCAACACCCGTGTCTATCCTTCGAAGTGAGGAATTTCTAGTAGGGCCCTCCGACAGCTTGATATCTTGCAGATTAGGCATACTAATTACCATACGCCTGTTGATCACGTACTGCTGATTAAATCGTTTAGAAGCCATTTTCTCCATTGTCAGTCTTCTCGGCGTATGAAACATCAAGTTAAATCTGAGAAAAATAATTTTAAAATTACATAACTAGCTTTAAAATTCAGTATACATACATACAAAATGACTAACAGATTAATTTTCTGGGGGATATTATAGTATTAAGTTACAATTATAATATCAATTTACAATTTCAACAGCCATGGCTTGACATGTCCATATCACTCTTTTACAGTATGCTTAATAAAATGTCCTCTCAATTAGTTCTATCTTATGCATAGATGACCTAATTTATTAAAGATAGAGTCAAAAGGAGTTTTATTACTGGTACCAATAGAAGATTCAAAACCAGACTAAAGAAAGAGAAAACTTTACCCGTCCTCTTCAGACTGGGTACTCAACTCAAGTCGAGCGAAAGCATCCATCTTTCTGTTCAGACGAGCTTTAAGAAAAGAGTGAAACATGTAGGTCTCTAAAACCTGCAAGACACAAACTGGTTAATTGTGGATCATTTACAAAAGACATTTTTATTAGCATGTTTTGCTTATTTTTATTACCTTTACACATGCAAAGCTGAGAATTTCCGATTTAGCGATCACAAAACCAAAAATCACAGAATCATAGAAACATTTAGGTTGGAAAAGACCTTTAAACTCATCAAGTCCAACCATAAACCTAGCACTGACAAAACCACCACTAACCCATGTCCCTCAACACCATGTCTACACGTCTTTTAAGTGCCTCCAGGGATGGTGGTACTTCCTGGGCAGCCTGTTCCAGTACTTGACAACCCTTTCAGTGAAGAAATTTTTCCAGAAGCTCCTCACAGACTTGTGCTCTAGACCCTTCACCAGCTTATTTGAAAGCTTCAACAACAGAAGAACTAACTCAAGTTTCCATTCATTTTCTGTACTTTCATATAAACTTAGTTGCACACAGTAATCTCTGACTGTATTTTCAAATAAAAATGAGAAATACTGAGCAAAACAGACAGTTTTAGCTACTGAAGTTTAACAGTGCATTTTCTGTCTATAACTAAGTGATGCTAATATTGTCTACAGTTTGCAATAGTCAGCTTTTCTCCTGGTAAACCCCCAAAATTGTTCCCTATTAAGGCAATTATCATGGTGTCATCCAGAAATAACATCCAAAAGGTCAAACTGCTAGTTTTAGGAGAGAGGACACTATAAAAAATGCCAGTGATGAATTAAAGAAAAGTGGAAAGCTACCATTTCCCACCATTTCAAATTTAAACAAGAAAAAAGCCAGGGTTTGAGGCAACACAACATGAATATTTGATAAATGTTAGTCCTAGCAGAGAGCTCTCAGAAAACTGTTCCTTTCAGAAAATCAAATGCAAACTGCATCAGGACACAATATTTTTATAATCAGGGATTGTGTCTTTATGTTTATACAGCCTCCAGCCTTTATAAACTTATTAACAGAATGACATCTACAAAAGTATTAAGATTTCTGCTTTTAAGTATTTCTCCAGTAGATGGCACATTTTGTTGACAATTGTATGTACGGGAAATGACCAGCTGCAGGAACTAAAAGGGTCCTTTCTAATGTTTTTTGGAGTTCTCTTAACATAATTCTAGATACCACCAGTAACTAGTCTGTATTGTGCTATCTTCTAAGATAGACTTGAAAGTAAATCTGGTATTTCAGTGATTACTTGGTATTTAAGTGAGTCAACTGCTCAAAGCTCTTCTTAAATCTGCACATCTGAATTTTAAATGAATTTTAAATTTCAATTCATAAAATTGACACTATTTCATTTATAGCATATTTTAATTGTTTTTATTCATTTGAAATTCTGGGTAAATTAATTTCTCTCCTAATAACATATTATAGGTTCTTTTCAATTTTTCCTCTTTTGTTTGTTTGGTTTTAAGTACATTTGCTAGTGTTGCAAGCTTTATCCAACAAACATTATTTCCTCTTTAAGATTCATCCCACATGTTGGTTAAACGAACTATGGCATCACCAAAAAAAGTGCAGACACAGTAATAATTTACTTTTGAGAAGCTTAAATAACAGCATGAAGTGTCTTACAGTTGGTTAGAGAAAGGAACTACTTAATAAATTATCTGTTAAAAACTACTATGTAATATTTGCATCAATGGGTGCAAGAAGCTCAGAAAGATGTCCTGCATCCCTTCAGAAATTAGGTATTGACCACAGACATTCCCAGTTCAGGGTAACATTCTTCCAAACAATTATTTTTTCATTTAACTAAAGTAAACTTTTTATTTGGTTAATAATCATGACGGTTAAAAATTAAAAAAAAAAATCCCAAGAGTTTATAACTTCAGATTTTGGCTGCTGTGTCAAGACCAAGTTCTCCTAGAACACTGTCCGTGGCCAGACACAAACCCTTAGCAAATTCTGTTTCTCACACACACAACAGTTTAGTTTAATTCTTTGAAGGCAAATATTATTTCAATCAGGTGCAAACAGTTTAATGTAAAATAATAGCAAGAATGAAATTCTCAACCTTCCCACTTTTGGGTGAAGTACCCTCACACTGCAAGATACTCTTGCAGGAACCTGCATACTCCTAATCTCACCTTCTCTCTCTGCTCCTTTCCCTCTGTTCCCCCTACCTTTTTCCGTCCTTTTCAAAGGATCTCCACCCTCCAATGGTCAGTGACAGTCTGACACCAGGCCATGGAGAACTGCTCTAAATCCTACAGCCTGGTGACCAAGAAACTCTACATTTAACGAGAAAATTAAACCTACCCAATTACAGAAAAGGCAGACTGATGTGCCACTACTGTCTACGCTCCAGAGGAAATCAGACTTGCATCCTTCACATAAACCTGGTTCCCTGGATACACTGGGTGAAAACTGAGTCATTTCTGAGCTTCAGCAGATCAAGCTGACACTAAAGGAAAGATCAAGCTGATCAGGGCAGGTGCAAAAGGTAAATTGCGTTTTTATGGGCTTGTATGGAAAAATTCCCCACCCCTACAGTGTTTCAAACTCCGTATCTAATAAGCTGAGTTAGGACACGGGTGCCACTCAGAGCCTTTGCTGTGACACAGGGTGGCAAACAGGCACGTGGCCCGGAGCCAACCGGGCATCCCCAGCTCCATGCCCCATCGCTCAGGCTGCAGATAAAGCAAATGCTTTGATTTGTGTCGTTCCAGCTCCCTCCTGCTGCACTCACAGGCTCGCTGAAAACTCGCGTCTACGGATGGGCTTCAGGCCAAACAGTCTGGACAGGAGCCTGCGCTTAAAATACAGTTTAGATGTAGCTTTACTGACCATCTGCCATAGGTTAATCTCACCCCCAAGGAACTACGTTTAATTTGCTCTGGAATTACATAGAACCCTGCTCTCCAAAATGCTGTCTGCAATTTTATCTCTGTATAGTAAATAAAAGATATTTGGTGAGGCCTTCTGTGAAAGCTGGTGGTTAAACAGCACCATAAAGACCGAACTGTGACCACTCTATTAATTTTTGGCATTAATCCTACAATACAGATTAATAACAGAGAATCACAACGTATTTAACACTGAATTTACCTTTTTGTAAAATGGCTGGTCACCGATTGCCCTTGTTTTCAGAAATTCTTCACTGTTAAACACTCTGTGTTCATAATTTAGATGGTCTTTCACCTCCCTGGAGACAAAAATAAATAAATAGATAAATATGCTTGGAGATTTGTAAGCAAGCTGCACTTTTGCCATAGCAGCAGCCCACTGATACGACTAGAAATTTGCTGCAGCATCAGAAGGCAAACTAGAAATATGCTGCAGTATCAGAAGGCAAACTTAGTTTTAATTAACCATTCTGAGTTACCAAATCACAGAAAAAGAATGGAAACTCTTTTAAGAAGTAAGACAGGCTGCCTGCTGCCACTGTTCTTTCAAATCAGCAAATTCACTTAGAGTCTGTGGGATCAATTTTAGTAACCCACAGAGGAGTTTCTATATATTTAAGTCATGACTTAGGCTACAATCCTGGAATTATATTTACACACACAGTTCCTGAATCACATACAAGCCATCTGGAGCGCTAAAAAGACAAGTTTGCCTGTCTACATTGGCAATTTGAAAGATGTGATCTGATCTCACACTGTACATGAAATATTACAGATTACATAATTCTTGCTGCATTCTCAAACTCTGCTCATAAAGCCAGCAATAACTGGAAATTGTGTTAAACTAAAGACACACTAAAAGCAGAACTATTGAAATAAAAGAAAAAGCCAGATAGAAAACTGATGCATATTTCAGTATATGCACGGTCCCAGGAGACAGCAGAGGTCCTACACTATTCCTGGAAAACCAGATGTCAATACTAACTTCTGTGCCCTAAAGGTGAGCCAGAAAAAGTTGTTTCAGGAGCAGAAAGTGGTAGTTTTTCATAAAAAAGCTGTTCTCTGAAGTGAAGTCTGGGTGTAAAAAATGGTAAGTTATTTAAGCTAGTTATGTGCAAGTGGCTGAAGTCAGGGCTCCTTTTATTATTACATCCTAAATTATATACTCATGCTGGGTATCCTGGAATAAGAAAATCCCATGAAATAACATGAATGAAGAAAATAAGTTGGTGAGCTAAGATTTGAATCCAAGTACAAAAGGGGAATCTGGTACCCATGCAGAGATCTGACAGCTCTACACATGGCTTGTCTTTCATAGTTCAGTGATAAAAGCCCATTAACAGTTCAGAAAAAAAGATTGCTAGTAAAAGTATATAGTTCTATATAATTTAGCATTGTTTGCTTTAAACATGAAACCTACACACACACAAAAATACTACAGGGTTTCACTGAAGACAGTAGCAACTGGCAGCACAATTGCATCAGAGGTTTTACTTTCCTTCACTCCTGGATGCTGGTAGATACAGCATTAGAAGACAGAAGAAACAAGGCTGAAAAAAAAGAACAAAGAAAGAAAGTTTGAAGGGAAGGAGAAAGAAAGAGAAGAATCAACCCCTTTGCAAAACATATTAACGCTTCGAGAGCAAAGCATCTGCTCATTTTTTGTAGCCAAGCAGTTAGTGTGTTAAAGAGTTCAAGCTGCCAGCAGCAAAATCCTCATCTTTATCAGGAACATATTGTTGCCAAACACTGAAATCCACCAAATCCCACAGCGGTAGCACATCAGGTTGGAAATGCATTTCATTTTCTATATCCAGCCATAAAGTCTGTTCTATCCTCCATACAATCAGATCCTTTAGAAATATCAGGTAGGCCGTTTCGTTTTCATGGTCAAATATGTAAATGTAAAAAGAAATGAGGAAATGAAAAGAAATATGCGAACCAGCCATCCATTTGGTGCATTTTTTTTTGTGCAAATCACATACCACATTTCCATTCCTTCCCCAAATACAAGCAAGTAATAGCAGGATTTACAACCAGTACCCAGACTGGTAAGAGAAAGCAACTGTGGGTATCAACACATTACATTAGATTAAGAACAAGGAAAATTAGTATAGCTAGACCTTTTTCTAGAGAAAAAAAACCACCACAAACCTATTCCATTATTAAAATGTCAGTGCCAAACACCCAGAATTTCTTGTGCTGACACTCTGTCTTTGAACTTAAACATCTCCTCTCCCTCCTTCTCATGTGGTTGCAATCTCCAGGTATCTCTCACCCGTTCTCAGCATTTGTTCCATCTGCCAAAACACACCCAGGTGTTTTGAACTCCCAGTCCCACTTTCAGCTCTTCTACCCTGTTCTGGCTTGAATTCATTCTCTAAAAAGAGTGACCAAGACTGTGTCTGTTCCCTCACAAAACTTTATAGATATTTTGTAAATCTCTTAAGTAAGACAAAATAAGAGTATTTTCAGTGACAGTGGAAGGGTCTTCACCAGTACCATATGCTCTTCTAATAAAAAATACTATACTCACTCACCTAAAGATATTAACAATGAACTGCAAAGTCATTTGCTGAATTTCTGCATTCAGTTTCTGTTGCCAAGCCCTTCTGCGGGTTTGGAGTTCACCAAGATCCGTGCTGGCCCGGAGATGGCAGAGCTCTAGATCATAATGCAGTTGAAGACTCTCCACCCTACACAGAGAAGAAAATCATCAAGTTACATCCTACCACCAACGAGTTTTTTCATACCTTTTAAAGAAAAAGTCATTTAGGCCTCACACATCTTCAGATGCGCTTGAGAAAGCGCAAGATTGATTTGCAAGTGTTGACAAGCTAACAAGATTCCTGGGAATACCTCTCGTGCATATAAATCACAGCGCACTCAGTCTTCTGTGTAAAGAACCGTCAAGTTCAGAGAATAACCATTATCAGCAATAAAAAAGAAACAAGCATTCTAGGAGTTGCAAAAAAAATATGGTTATGATTTTGACTGCTTGAAGTTACCTGTATATGGCATTTTCAATTTTCCCTTACCAAGTACAGTGGGTTTTATATGAATGAAATAATATAACAAATAATACAAAATGAAAAGCTTAGAAAGAGGGTCAAGCACGATTTACGTGCTATGATAAACACAACTTCAACATCTTTTTACCTTTTTATGAAAGTTTCTGCTGCATGTGCTGGAACATCTGGAATTTCAGTTTCCTCTGCAGTCATTTTTGAATGTGTAATATCTCCATTATCAATATTAATTAGAATTAAGTCTTCTGTTTCCTTTTAACAAAAGAAAATAGAATGACTGTAAATATATTGTAAAAACATTTCTGACTTCTTTACATAGTTCTCAGGCAATTAATTATTTCGCCAAGAAGATAAAACAAAAAATTATTGAATTTTTCCCTCCCAACTAGAAGATCATATAAATAACTAAACAATTAATTTCAAGAAAAACAGATTGATTTTTAAATTTATAGATACTCATCTCTGTACACAAACATTCAGTAACGTAATATGCTCTTCATACAGTATTAAATTAATACTGGATCTCTAAGCTTATCCTCGAAAAGGTACACACACGAAGATACGTACAAAACCATATATATGTACGCAAAGAAGCTCCCTAAAAGCTCATTTACAGTATCTACTCCTGTACTTACCCTGTGGGGTGCCTGGGAGAGGGAGTGTTTCTATATTAAGAGTCTCAAACACATGCTAACAGACAAAAAAAAAAATCACCTGGAGGTAAAGCCCTTGCTGATCTCTGAGTTTGCAATTTTAATAACGTTTAAGATCAGATTGTAGCACAGTATATGTAAACAAACACAAAATCTTTCAAATTATATCAAAGTGTGTTTTCTAGTCTACTGGTTTCTGATAGTGACATCACCTTACTGCTAACAACGAAATTCTAAAGTTATCTATTTCATCTTAACTTAATTCTTTGCTCATTTTGGACTTGACTAGATGGACCTGTTTCACTTTGTCTTATAATGAGATGGATTATTTTAATATAAATTTACACAATTTCTCTGTGTTTGGTTTCAAACACTCACAGAAAAACTATGCGACACCCTCAAAAAAGTATATTCACATTAGCCCTGCCCTATAAGCTGAGTTTTTCTTGAATCTTTTTAGGTAATCAAGATTAATGTTACCCCTTGAAAGAGGCTTAGCTAAGTAAGATACTGAAAAAAGACCAAAAAAATCTTAGCAAAATTGTGAGAGTATATTCTTTACATTGCTTTTTCTTTCTTATTTTATTAAATACTGTGGAGAACACCAGCAGCAGAGGGTTTTTTTCAAGTGCATGCTCAATCTTAACCCAGCTGCCTGGAAAAGGCACCTAATTCATCTCACAAAACTCTGAGCAAAATAGGATCTCACCAATCTGAAAAGAAACTATCTGTACTATACAAATGACATGTAGAGTAGAATTTTTCCCCAAATGAAATGTAAACTCACAAAAATCATAATATTATCCTGCAAAGAAGAGAAAGGTAAGGGATACAACAACAACATTTTTCCAATAAGCCAGGGGTCACATCAATATGGTTCCATCACTTTTCACTTCTTCACTTCTCACACACCTAAATAACAAAAGCAACTTTCTACATGCATGGAATCACAGAATGGTTAGAGTTGGAAGGGACCTTAAAGATCACTGAGTTCCAACCCCTTTGTCATGGGCACGGACACCTCCCACTAAACCAGGTTGCTCAAATCCCCATCTAGTCTGGCCTTGAACACCTCCAGGGATGGGGCATCTGAAAGAATTAAGGGGACAAGTGCACTAAAAGTAAACAGAACGAGTTATAATAGTCTAAAACATACCGTGCTAACTTCTTCAAAATGATCAACATGACATCCCATAAGAAAAGATGTCGGGGCCATGACAAAATCCAGCATATGCCGAGAGAGAATGGGCACAAAAGTGTGTTGCCACTGAAGAGGGTGAAGGTACAACATAAAGCATTCAGCAACGAGCGTCAGCCGAGCCCAGTCAGAAGAGAAGAAAACTATTCTCTGCTCAGTCAAAATACAGGTCATAATCTGGAAAAGAAAACCCAAAATGTTGAATGTTTATGAAGAGTTATATCCAGAATATACCAGATACGCACAAATATTTAATCTGCTTGCGAAACTCAGCCTCCCAAGTTCTTTTTTCTAATAGCTACTGTACGTATTTACAAACTGACATAATGTCCAACTTAAGGATTCTTACAAAACTAAGAAGAGAAGAAAACATAGAAGCAGGGACAATTAAAGTGACAGCGGAAATCAATGAGAGTTTTGCCACCGGTGTCAATGAGGCTAGGATTTAGCTGAATTACTGAGACCTGTCACCTTTCTTTAAAGGTATTAGACTGTACAATGCCTGTAAAAAATACTCAGATATAAGCAAAACTGTCTTTGATGATGAACACAAAGACTATCTAGGTTTTAGACATCTCAGCTGAACTTCTAGACTCCAGCTAGTCACATTCCTCATAGCACCACCGGAGGAGACCAGTGATTTCCCAGAGGAATTCAGGAAGCTAACTGGAGATGTCCAGCCTTTTCCACGGACGGCCCAGAGGGACCCAAGAGGAGCTAAGCACCAACCTCAGGTGCCACAAGTTAGGTGGGATGAATTCAAGCCTCATGCCGTAAGTGGGACATCTCGCAGAGGTGCTAGCACATAAAGCTCCATTCTCCAGATGCCCCAGATGCAGAGGACAATTTAGAATTTGAGATAGTTTTATTCGTAAAGCGTACAGCTGGGCAGAAGCCCACATGGGTGGAAGAATGGCTACATCCAAAAAAAATAAGCCAGTATTGTCTACTTTCAGGACTGAGGAGGTTTAAAGCATCCCTGGAAAGAGCCTCTAATCTGCTCTTTTTAGAGGATGTGGAACTGATAATACCAATGACCTTGAACAACGTAATTTAACTCCACAAGTGGCCTTGGAGCAGGGAGCTGGATCAGAAAACCTAGAAAGGATGCTCCAAACCAAAATTATTTCTATGAAACACTGAAAAAAACTCTTTGCAAATAGCTTTTTATATTTTCCCATCTTTCTACACCATTTACACTTTATTTATATTAGAGCGCCAACTGTTATCAATCCAGCCTGCAGGTCCCTTTCCTACACATGAAAAAGGTTCTTATGAACCTTGTAGAAATGCATGTAGTAATTAACGAAGATTCAATATAAAATCTGTCAATCAGCTTGGGCATTTATATTTTAAATTACATGCTTAAGAAATTTAGCACCTATTGCTAAATCACAGGTGAAATAAATCCAATACACCTTAATCTAATCTGATCTATGAATAACAGAACATCTTACTAGAAAGTATGAATTCCTGGGCTTATAATGGTTTTGCAGTGACTAAACATCTTGATTTTTCTAAACAACAAATTACCAGTACTGCCAATCTCCAAAACATTTTTAAAGTATCAATTAGTTTTACCTGCAGCACCTGCTTTGGCTTGAAACACAACAACGGAAGATGAAGATCCAAGTCAATAATTGGACTGTCCGGATCCTCTCGTGAAGGAATTATTATTTGAAGTGGTTTCATATTAAATACCTGTAATAACAGATGTTTTCCATTTACTTCCTAACGAAAATGTCTCCACAACACATTTAATTCAGGACAGTAGTTCCAACTACAACATATTAACATTAATTGATAGTAAGAAGGCAGACATTTGCAAACTGCAGAAAACTGAAATAGAAAGAGAGGGAAATATTAAAAGACATAACTAGTTTGAAAGATTAACATGGATTTTGTCTCCTTTCATTCTCATAGGTTGTTCAGAAAATAAAACTTTAAAAATATATATAAATATTCTTTTAACAGAATTAAACTTGCTTTGTTATAAGCGTAATAAAATAATGGAATTTATATTTGTAGATACAACTGAGAAATCCAAAGTATCGATAAAATTAATACAGGTAATAGAAAAAAATATGAACAAAATAACTAAGCACAGGTGCTCATGTTAAGAAGACAGATCAAGCCAAAATGAATGAGCTTTCAGCGTTTCAAATACTCCAGTTCAAATACTCCAGGGGCCAGATCCTGCACATGCTCCATATTTCAGCACTTTGCAGCTGGTTCAGCCAACCATTCAGCCAATTTCCCAGCAATGCTATTTTTGACTCTTCTCCTAACCCCTCATCCCAGGGTCAAGGAAAGCAGCTAAGGAGAAGTCCACAGCCGAAGCACTGCTTCCCGAGAAGCAATTTGAATAGAGAAAAGAGTGTGTGTGCTGAAATCACTGACTTAGCTGACATCTAGCTTGACTTGGGAAGGGTTATAAAGAAGAAAATACAGCCCATACATCTCAGCTTCTACACCGAGTACAAATGTTTATGTGAGTTTCTCCTCTCAGCTAGGTCTTATCCAGGCAGCAGCCAATCCAGAACATTTAATCTGCTACACACTGTTCTGCTTCTCCAGAGTCAGTCAGACATAAATAAAAAAAAAAAGTCCAAAGCTCTAAGTGTTGTTCCAGCAAGTGATTTCTTTGGCCACTTTTCTCTCACAGGGAGTGTGCTACTTCTCAGTCACACCACTGCCTGACCACCCAGAGAATCACACGAGTGTAAATCACACGACAGGAACTTTAAAAGTTGGGGGTTTTTTTTGTGTTGCTGGGGCTTTCTGAAGCTAGAGAGGATTATAAGGAAATGGGAATAAGCTGACAGTCGCACTACAAAGTTGGGCTG
>JAOXJM010000012.1:153659444-153677220 GCA_026413425.1 Tringa solitaria | reverse complement strand
CTTTTTTTTTTTTTCCCCCCTTTTTTTTTTTTACTCCTCCACTGAACAGCACTGTCAGCACCATTGATGACCCAGTGACTCAGTTGTCAGCATTCAAGTCAGCTCATATTAATGTCTACGGCCAAAGTCATATTTTCTTACCCTTTCAGTTCAGGGATAGTGAATAGGCAGCCACAGTACAACACTCACTTGTTTCTACTATTCTTTGAACATTTTGTATTCTCTGCTTCTACCGTTACTTCATTTTGAAATGCTTCTCTTCTGTAGCTTTTTACTATCAAATGTCCTTGCATCATACGTAGCTTCTTGGAAACTTTAATGCCTTTTCTTTCCTGTAACTCTGCAAGATTCCAGAAGTCAGGGATTTTATTCCATCCCCATTTACTGATTATGTTCCTGTAACAACAGTGCCGTACAGGACACCGGTAAGAGAGACTTTTTACAATGACTACACTGTTTTAAACACAAACAAGAAGTAGTGTGTTGAAACCACAGACTGGAGTGTGATTTCAGCTATTTGGTATTTCCTTGATCTCATTCTCCTCTTCCCATCACTGAAGAAGTTAATTTCATTTTGAATGTCATGAAAGAACTGGCTTCTTCAATGAATAATTGGGCAGGGAAAAGCATGAACCCTTAGAAAAACTAGGCTGGAAGGGACTTCTGGAGGTTCTAGTGCAACCCTTTGCTCAAAGCAATGATAACTTTGAAGTTAGATCAGGTTGCTCCGAGTCTCATCCAGTCAAGGTTCAGAAATCACTTGGGAAGGAGATTCTTCTCCCCTTGTAATCCAGTCCTCGTAAAGTTTGGCTTCCTCTGGTCTCGCTCCGGTTTGTTAGCAGTTCTCCAGTATCTAAATATGGGACAGTATTCCAGATGTGACCCCAGGAGTGTTAAATAATAACAGTAATAGTAATAATCCCTTCCTTTTGCCTGTATGTGAGCTACAGTCCTGATGATGCAGGCCATGACACAGTTACTTTTCACTGCCACAAGCGTACACTGCTGACTTGATCACACCCCATTTCTTTCACAAAACTTGACGCCCAGGGGTGCTTTACAGAAGGAGGAAAAAATTGGTTTGGTGGTTATGTCTGCATTAGTAAGGCCAGAAAGGATGATGCAGACACTGTAAGAGATAAGATCTGTACCACTGATGGTGATAAGTAGACACAGAACCCAACAGGAAGATCTGAGACATCTCAAAGACCACACTTGCCATATCAAACCCCAGCTTTAGAGCTGAAGAGCTGAAAATAACTTCGAGGAAAGAAGCCTCATCAAAGATGGTTGTAGGATCTTCACTATTGTACACCTCATTCTTACAAAATGCATACTTCTAACACTAAAAAAGTAATCTCTAGCTGAAAACAGCAGCCTTTGATCTCTTCAAATTGAAATCTTAGTGACAAAGATAATTGCCAAAAGGCAATAAGGACAATTGATGGATGACAGCCCAGAAATTTGAGTTACATGAGCTTCAGTGCAAAACTGTAACTTTTTCCCTAGAATCCACATGGACAATATGTCAGTCATATAAGACTTCTCTTACTTTGACAGCAGGTTCCTTTTGACTTCAGAGAATCATGGAACGGTTAGAGTTGGAAGGGACCTTAAAGATCATCTAGTTCCAACCCCCTGCCATGGGCAGGGACACCTCCCACTACAGCAGGTTGCTGAAAGCCCCTTCCAGCCTGGCCTTGAACACTTACAGGGATGGGGCATCCACACCTTCCCTGGTGTCTCACCACCCTCACAGTAAAGAGTTTCTTCTTGATATCTAATCTAAATCTGCCCTCTTTCAGTTTAAAACCATTACCCCTTGTCCTGTCACTACACTTCCTGACAGAGTCTCTCTCCAGCTCTCCTACAGGCTCCCTTCAGATATTGGTAGGCTGCCTACCAGCCTACCTATAGGCTGCCTTCTCTTCTCCAGGATGAACAACCCCAGCTCTCTCAGCCTGTCCTCATAGGACTTCATTGATTTTATTATTCCATATTGCAGTAAAGTTAAGAATGCACAAACACACTTTCAAGACCAAGATTTGATGTGCTATGAAGATTTTTACCCTGCTGTTTCATCTGTAAATATCATCACAGGTCCACTACTTTCCATTTAAGTGTTCTTATTTTCTGTCAATAAGGACTCTTCTTTCTACATTCCCTGAAATTAGACACAAGACATATTCCACCATTTCCTAACGTAGATAATGCTGCAGGAGGAAAAGGAAACACAGTAAATCTATAAACCTGCTCTATTACAGTGACTGAAATCCCTGTGGTGTAACAGCTTGCAGGGACATTACTACCATTAATATTGACAAGCAGAGAAACTATTTTCTGACACTCCATTTTATACTCTGAGCAAAGAAACAATTCAAAACCTGTAGCGCGAGCGGAATATTGAAATGGTTTCTACCTTTTGTAGCCAATTTCCTATTTGCTGTTCTACAGGTCTTTTGCAAGCAATGAAATCAAACTGAGTGGACCAAAACAAAAAAGAAATTCCACATCTTTGGGGTTTACTTCTCACGCAGACGCTGAAACAACACATATGCACCAATCTCTGAAGTCTGGCGGTGACATTTATGGGACTATTATTTCCTTAGTTTGAATGTTTCCTTAGTTTGAATACACGAACAAGATCCGGAATGCGAACCTCTGCTTAGCCAGTCTCACTTAAAGAAGCTGACATCAGCAAAAGCCGTCTCCTGAGTGAGTGAGCGGCAACAAGTTTAACAAAGACTTCTTTATCTAATGCTATTAGAGCGCGCAATCAAATTCAAGTTCAAGCAAGACAACGGAGATCCCTGGGAGCAGCTTGGCTTTTCGGCACGTGCTGGCACCGCAGCTGCTCCCACAGAGATATCTTTACCAACAGCACGTTTTAACGAAGCGAAATCGGGAAGAGGATTTTAATTGTTAACTCACGTGCGAAGTGGCTGCAGTCATAAACAAATTAGAAACCACTAATTCAAAGCCGAAACCAACCCACCGACTTCTGCCGCATCCACATCGCTCAGGCTGTGCCAAATTCAGGGCACTAAACTTCATCTCAGTACAGGGATTTCGACCCAAGGATAAAAGTTAGCAAGTTTTATTCCTGTACCTTTTCCTTTTCTCTCCAACGGAAGACAGGAAATGGGATATCACCAAGTAAAGGATCTGCATTGTTCAACCATTTTGCTATTCCTGCTTATATACAGCTACACTGCATTCTTCACCTAAGCTCAGACCTTTGAAAAAATGTAATTACTTAAAGCTGCTACCAAATTATCCCTGCTTGGCTGATGACCTCCTGCCAAAACAAGTTTTCTCTAAAGTATTTCGGCTCTATCCGATGATAACAGCAACAAGTCAACCCCAGAGTTTCACTCCAGCCCGTGTGGGGGAGGGAGGCCCGGCCAGGGCCGCTGACAGAAGCCGCCCCACAGACCAGCCGGGGGCACCGGGCCGGAGGGCACCGCTCTCCCTCACCTCACCTCAACTCAGCCCTTCTCACCTGGAGGAGCGCTCTCACCCGCTCCTGGGGCACTCCGACCAGCAGGCAGATCTCCAGCAGGCCCGGGGGCAGCACGTCCTCCATAGCACAGCGGGGCCGGGACGCCGGGTGACGGTGAGTAGTGGCGGCGGCGGTGGCGACTCCTTCCCTCAGGGCCGCTCGGCCCCTCCCGGCCGGCCGCACCCCCTCCTTCCCGCCCTCAAAGTAGCGCGCGCTCTGATTGGCTGTTTCTCCCGTCGCTCTGAGGTGCTGCGGCAAATCAAAATGGCCGGGCGAGCCGGGGGGCGGAGCCCGAGAGCTGAGGGCTGAGGTACCGGCTGCTCCGCTGTCTTATGGCGGCCGTCGGTCGCCGTTAGTTTCGGTTTCCCCTGCTCATATCCGTGCCCCGCCAGGAAAATCCCCCGGGAAGAAGTTTCCCGACCCAAAGGAGAGCTCGTTTTTCTCCCGGACAGCCGCAGACCGGTTTCCCGTTGGGCCGTTGGCCCAGAGGGGCTGAGTTACCTCAGGGCTGACCATGGCCCGGGCTTCAGAGAGGTGGGTGAAGTCACGGCCTGGTGTGTGCCATTCCCTGCTGTTTGCTCCAGGTGACTCAGCAGGGGTATGTGACTGCCACTAAATAACAGTCTTATATTTATCATGGCTCATAGTTTCAGTGAAGTGTAAGCACAGAGCTGCTTGCAGACTGCGTGGTGTTTTCGCTCTCAGAGGGCAGTGGAGCTGCTTGCCCAGTAGAGAAACAACCTAGAGGACTCCGGGATTTCTTTTGGAACATTTAATCTACAGATAGCGAGTGACTCTGTTTGTATTGGCTCTGTGTAGACCTTCACTGAGAGACTTGTGTTTCCTCTGGGACCGCTGCATAACGTTCTTGAAACTAGAGAGCAGTTTCTCTGAAACTGAAGGTGTGAGGTGTAGTTTTGTCACATCCACAAATGTTTTTTGTGGACAAGTGTTCACGTAATTTAAATGCAAAAAAACCCTCAATATAAATGACTCCAGGCTATCATGAGTTTGTCAAAAGTCCAGGATTCAGAAGAGACTTCTTCAAAAAGTACAAAGAATGTCAGAAACATGAGGTGGGGTCTTCATGGGGATTTTGTTATCTGAGTTTTTGTGGTGTTAAAGCTCAGGATTATATGGCCTCTGATGTTCTCTAATAACTTACTTAGAGGAAGTCACAAATGCGGAATAGAGGAAACTATGTTTATATAGCACTGACTAAAAGAAGGAAATTCTTGAAAACCTGGAAGTTCAGGGATCACTTCTTCAAAGCCATAGAAGATTATAGGTTCAAATATAGATGTTAATTTTAGGTCGTAAGAGATTGTTAAAATCATCTTGTTTAGCTCATGTAGCCCAGGCCACAGAATCAGAATGATGCTGAATTTGTAACTTCTGGTTGATGCCATGAGTTCGTGCAATAGGGATTACTAACAATCACTGTTCAAAGTTAGGCATCTCGTTTTTAGTTTTACTGTTTAGCTTATACTTTTGCATTGAGATCATGATGTTACAGTTTCCCTGCTGTTTGAACAGGTTCTTTACTACAAAAAGATTTCTCCTTTCAGAGTTCAAGATTATTAATCTTGATTTACTTTTAAGAAGTTATACAGCTCATGCTTTTTAAATTCCTTTCCTAATCACTCATATGCATCTTTTTTCAACCTTTTCAAATTTTTCCAATGTTCTTTTTTAATCGTGAACACCATAAATAAGCTTTAATATTGCTGAATGTACAGTGGTAAGTCACACTGCAATTTCTAACTGATATCCCCACCTAATTAAAACAGGAAGATTGATATATGAATCATTCAAAAAGGGTGTAATGTTTAATTTGTTATCCACTGTAACCATGTATGGTTTTCTTAGGGTTATTACTTTCAACATGACAGTCCTACATCTTACATTCATTGACCTATAACTATGACCTAGCATTTGACCATATTAAAAGAAAATTACAAATGAACTGAGGCTATTAAACAATCCAGGTCACCCTGTAGTTAATTAATCTGTATCATGATTAGTTTCTGATTTCTCTGCTATCTGCAATGATAAATACTGGATGATTCTTGTTCATAATTAATGTAGCCCTCAAAGCAAGGATATGATGAAGTTATTATCAAAACAGAACCACAAGATGAAAGGTACTAACATTAATCTGATAAAATCTCAAGAACTCTGGAAGTAGAAAACCTGCCATATGGGGTCACTGGTAAGAGACAAAATAATTTGCATAGAGAAGAATGCCCCTGTGCTACAAAAAGATCCATGTAGTTAAATCGTTCATTTCCTAAGAAAACTTGTCAGCTGAGGAAGAAATACCAGCTTTTATTATGTGTTCTCTTTTTGTAATACCACAAATACAGTAAATGTTTGTTTGTTTGTTAACTGTCTAATGTGGTTCTCATCTGCTTAGAGCTATATGCAGAAAAAACTGCTGATCTTGATATATCCTCAATATGAGTAAGGCTTTATCAGACCTGAGGGCCATGTCTGAATAATTAAAGATTCCCTTGACACAGAAATCTAATTCAGCTTCCAAATACAGTGTTTATGTTTTAGATAGACTGCCTCTGTTAAGAGGAGAAAATAATTTTACAAGTCCTGTGTTTCTTTGATGTGATCTTGCTTATGAAATACAGCCTACCCAATCAGATAAGAAGCCTTGAGCTGGCTCTGGCTTTAATAAGGCCACCCTCAAAATCCTGTACTCGTAGGTAATATAATACAGCCTTCCTTGTTCAGCCTTACATTTGAAATACCTTCCAAAATCATCTCCAAGCAATTAGACAACTCTTTGCAGTCTGGAAGTCCATGAAAAAACATTGCACCTCAGGATTTTAAACCCTTTATCTCTAAAATCAGTTCTTATTAACAAGATCATTCATGGGAGGAAGGATTTGTTTAGAATAAAACTCAGGGAGGTCAGCTTGACGTATTCTCTTCAACTTCAGCATTTCTCATTTTATATTCTTTCTTCCAGAATAATGAAGCAGGAGAATTCCATGAATCTGCAGAGAAAGATCTTTATATACATTTCTTTCATTGCAAGACAATACACTTTCTAAATTTAAACTGATATTAGCAACCAAGCAGCCACTGACTATGCAAATTGAATCATTACTTTAAAACTAGAGCCCTGCACAGTCTTAAATTCCTCTGTCAGTGTCTCAGAGATTCATTCGAATTCTTAATAATGCTACAAAAACTATGAGAATTCTTTTTTGTCCCAGGTATCATCCAGCTGAGTGCAGTGACTTTGACCCCAGTATTATTTTGTAAAAGGCCACCAGGTTTAGCGTAAATGTATCAGAGGGAAAGGAGGACAGTGCAGGCATCTCAATGTCTATTAACAGTTCCATTTGCATCCTCTTTCTTTTTTACTTGTCTTGTCTGGTTTGTGCTGATGCCGTTTATGGTATAACAGAATACAAATTTTCTGCAACATTAACTGTCATTTAGCATGCATCTCTTTAATAATATATAGATATGTTTCACTGATGTTACAGAAACACGCCAGCACGAGACCGGTTTTTACAGCGTATCACCATGTGGGACATGTGTTCTTCACTGCTTCTACCTGCCTAGAGAAGTCATCTACTGTCTGCTATGTCATAGAGTCATAGAATGGTTTAGGTCGGAAGGGACCTTAAAGCTCAGTTCTCAAGCTATGGGAAGTTACCCCCAATTCAAACTTATTTAGGGAAACACACCCCTTAAAGCTCAGATCCTTGTGATTTATCCACATATGCTGAAGGGATTTGTCGTGTAGCAGGTAGCAGTGAAGTCTTCCATTTCATCCCAGGAATGCTTTTAAATTACCTGAGCTGGTACCTCTACCCTGCACTACAGAACTTAGAACTGTCAACAGCAGTCTTTTCAACCTGCAGAAACATCAGATTAACTTAATTTGCAGTATGCAGAATACTTTTTGTTTTATGTTATGGCTGTAGTTCATTGCCTTGATGTCTGCCATCTCCTTTTAGACATGAAGATAGGTCAAACCACGTTCTGGATGAGGGTAGGATTCAGGAGGGAAAGAAGGGTGCCATAACCACACATGTGCATCTCTGTCGAGGGACCTGGTGTCTGTGCCCCACCAGGGAGGGCGAGAGCGTTAATGAGGAGAATAAACTCTCCTTAGCCCCACTGTCATCCCATAACCTGATAAAAGCTTCTGCAGAGGGCTGTAGGATAAGCACATGCAAGACTGGGATACAGACATGGATAAAGCGGAACAAATTAAGCAGATAGCTGCCAGGATGGTCAGGGCTGAAGCTCTTGTCCTGTGAGGAGAATCTGAGGCAACAGGGCTGGAGAAGAGATGGCTTCAGGGGAAGTAATAGCAGCCCTGATACCTACAGGGAGATCATTAAGAAGGCAGAGCCAGGCTCTTCACCAAGGTGCACAGCCAGAGGTGGAGAAACAACTGAAACAGGGGAAGTATTGATTGCATCTAAGGAAAAGAGTTTTCATTCTCAGAGTAGTTGAGCACTGGAGCAGAGGCTTAGAGATGGTGTTGTCTCCATCTTCTGAGGTTTTCAAGAAGAAAGTGAATAAAGCCGTGAGCGAACTGGTCTGACCTGACCGCTGACCCTGCTTTGAGCTGGAGGTTGGACTAGAGGTCTCCTGACGTCCCTTCTGACCTGGATGATTTTGTCATTCTCAGAGACTCAGTGTACAAATACAGCAAGAGGGTTAAAAATTTTTATATAAAGGAAAGAAAATGTTCGAATTCCAGTCAACCAAGCAGAGAAAATCCTCAGCCAGTTGTACAATCAATGACCTTTCAATTTAACACAAGTAATTTTTTTGTGATGGGATAACTGAGGCCCAAGGAAATAGCTTTGGGTGTCAATGCAACACTTATTCCTCATCATCTCTATATTTTGGATAAGGAGGCTGGCTGTAGTTTTATTTTTCTGAGCAAAATCTGTTGAAAGTCCTGGTGGGGGGAGGAGGGAAGCTGAGCTTTATCACAGCCCGGGCATCTAGAGAAATGTAGTGACACTAAGCTGTCAGGTCTTGGCAAAGAACTGAACTACTGTGAGTGCTTTGAATATTAGAAACACTTTGCATTGTAGATATTCTGAGATATTCCTGAGGCTACAGAAGAGCTTATTCCTGAGTCTAATCACTCGAGGGTCAGTTTTAGCAGTGTTTTATTTATGTGGGATGCATAGCACGTCCCTCAAATCTCACTTGCTTAACGTGACATTTATTATATTTCCAGTTCTTTACCATCTGGCACAATCTCAGGCAGCCAAAGAGATTTTGATAGTTTTGCAGCTGCTTTTATAGTAGCATTAAGACTTCGTAACATTTGTCCTTTTACTGCAGTGCTATAAAAGAAGTGCAGGTTCAGAATTCCTGAAGTGGTGGAACAGGAGATAGAAGAGGTCAATTGGTGCACAAAGATAGAGTCAGATACAGAAAATAAAATTTCAGATGGAATAGTTTTTGTGTAATAGCGTCTTGTGTGCGTCAATGTAAGAAACCTTAAAATATGTAAACACAGATATCATAATTCATAGCTGCCTTTTTTAGAAAATAAACTTGGTTTTGTCCCTGGAATCTGAAGAATCTCTTGGGATGCTCCACTGTGTTCAGAAAAGATCTATCAGCAGTTCATAGCTTGACAAAAGCATAATATAGTAAATTTCATCGGTAATTAATGTTAGCTTAGTGAAACACATATTAAAAGCCTATGCTTTCCCTCTTGGTCTTTTTGTAGCTGCCCCTACATCACTCTCTTTATGAACAAAGCCAGCATATATAAACAAAATTAACTTTGTTATATATAAACCAATCTTCTCTAAGCTTGGAAACTGTTTAAATATGATAAGGTTGTTCATTTTTAAATATTCACTTTACAAGGTTGTTGAAGAAGATTAATTCAGGTTTGGATCCAACCAGAATACCAAACAGTTGCATTTTCCATATAAAAAAAACTAGCTTCCAAGTGACCTCAGTTTATCCCCAGATAAAAAATGCATCAAGAAGACCCTCAATAAGGCAGGATACAGCGAGTGTCCTTTATAGCAGTTTAATATAAACGCAAAAAGAAGAGAATCCATAGGTATTAGCCACCATGTTTATGTATAACATGAGACCATTCTAACTTGACAGCATTTCATGCTGGTGCTCCTCATTCTCTGGCAAGCGGTGCAACATTGTGGAGCTAGACCTCATGAGAACCATTTCTAAGCACAGAAGGGACCTGGAAGTGGTGAGCACGGGTTTATCAAGGGCAATCATGCCTTGCCAACTTGTGTGCCTTTCCTTGGTGACCGACCCTGTGGAGGTGAGGGGATGCCATTTACCTTCTCACAAGGTTTTGACATAATCTCCCATAGCTTCCTTGTAGCCAAGCTGGGAAGAAATGGACAAGAAAAGTGGACCACAAGGTGGCTGAAAATTGGCTGAACCGTCAGTTTCAAAGGGTTGGGGTGAACGGTTTGAAATCTAACAGCTGGTTATGAGTGCCATTCCTCAATGTTTGGTACTTTGGCTATTAATACTTAGTGTTTTCATCACGAATGTGGACCATGGGGTGAAGGGCATCCTCAGCAAACTTGTGGATGCCACTGGAGGGGAAGGCTGAAGGACAGAGCTGCCACAGGAGAAGGCTAAGGAGAGATCCAATTGCCATCTGTCTGAAGAGGGGTTATAATGAGCAACACAAACCCTTCTCAGAGGCACACAGTGGGAGGACAAGCGGCAACAGTTCAAAGTTGCAGCAAGGGATATTCTGATTGAATATAAAGAAAAGGGTTTTCACCAGGAGAGTGATTAAGCGCTTGAGCAGGGTTCCCAGGGAGACAGAGTAGCCTCCTCCTTTAGAGACTTCTGAAACTTGGCTGGATGAGGAGCAGGGCAGCTGGATCTAACTTTGAAATTACTGCTGCTCTGAGTGAAGCGCTGGACTAGAGACCTCCAAAAGTCCCTTCTAAACAACAGTTGTCTTTGATTCTATAATTAATTAAGCCTGTATTGTTTTATTTGCATCCAAGGATCTTTAGAGATTTAAAAGCCCAGCAGACAGAGAACAAAGTTCAGTCATTTGCATAGCTAAACGTATTGTATACTTTTAGGTGTACTTCTATAGCCCTATATAAGGAGTATATTTAAATATTGTCTGACACGTCAAATATAGCAATTAGGCACATGTTGCTGTGTCACGTATGACTGAAATCGGGCAGAACGTAACTTCTCGTAAATAATTAACTCCCGTTTACTGCTTCAAAATCCCCAATTTGCATGAGGGCATCGTGGGGCAACTTGCACTGTGAGGGCAAGCATGCTGTGCTGCCACAAGGCCAGGGAGGATCCTGCGTGGCTGACTATTTAAGGAAAAATTGCATTAGTACAAATACCACCCAATAGTTTGTGCTTGTTTTCCATGTTGCAAGTCTCCTAATGTTAAAAATAAAAAAGAATTGCCAAATTTGGCGTTGGAAAACTTAATTGGCAGTGTCTCCCCACTGTGTTGTTTTCTATGGTTCTTGTTTATTCCTCTGTAATAGCTATTTCAGTTTTCTGTAGGGTATCTGGTTAGTTGAAGAGCAGAGAGAATATCTCATCTACAGTGGTGAATTATTCATCAAAGTTATTTTAAGAAATCATTTTTAGAGTGATTTAGGCTTTCTTTTGTGGCACAGCTGAATCCAATGCTGTCTTTCGTTATTTTAATTTATTTTTCTTTGGTGTTTGGAGAATTTTGCAGAGTTGATTTACCTCAAATCTTCAAAGTAGTAGGAGAAAGCCACCAAAATATTACCTTTCCACTTGGTGAAGTAACATAAGCTGACATGAATGGAAATGATTGAAAATTATAGAAGTAGGGTCATACTCCACAAAGATTAACCTTACGTCCAATTAATAAGTGTCAGAAAGAGCAAGAGTTTATGCTGTCTCTGGCCTCCTTCCATTAGCATAAGATGATCCTTCTGAAGGGTGTCTGTTAATTTTCTGTGTTTGTAGAGCACGCACAACGTCGGGACCCCAGTTTGGTCAGGTACTAAGTACTATTATAATATGTTATAGGAGTGCTCACGGTGGTTGTCAAAAAAGATAGTTTTTTATTTTATCAAGAGTTGTTGTGAATGCAACGGCAATTATTAAATACTAGAGTAGAAAAAGAGTTTGAAATGATTTGGGAAAGCTTCTCTTGAGAGAAGCAGTGACTCAGAAAACACTGGTTATAGCTTCTGTGATATTGTCACCAAAGCTGTTCACCTACCAAGGGTAAATTATGTAATATAAAAATATATAGAGTTTTCAGAGCTTGTATTAAATATATTTTTATGAAAAACTAGCCCAGGCTAGGGTTGGAAACAAACGTATTACTTCCATAGAGGGACAGTATGTATTTTTAAGTCCTGGCTAAAAGAGACAGACTTCTTTTGAGTTCTCAGGTTATACAGACCGAAGGCTTAAACAATTATGTTTTCTTATTAGTTTAGTTCTCATTCACGTGTTCTGTATTGGCAAGTTCACTTGCTGCATCTTTTCTAAAATTAAACCTTCAGCCCTTGGTTTCTTCTTCAGGATCAAGCCCACACAACTCGTTAATGCATTGCAACCTTAGACTGTAAATGCCTGAGGGCAGGCGGCGTTTCTCTGAGCGTAGTACAGTTATCCCGCAGAGCAGGGCACTGATCCAAGGCATGCAGGTAACAGCACGACAACAATAACCCATTGCTTTCTAGTATTTCTTTGTTAAAGTTCTACCACTGTTTTAAAAGAAAGCTGGTTTACATCTTTCAACAGATTGCACTTTGGCCCCTTCACCAAACATGGCTGAAAGTGGCATTGATGGAAAATGTGAAATATAGCATTCTGCACTGTCCTGTATTGCACCAAAAGAGAGTTACTTTTGAAAGCATGCAAGGAATGTGTAATTTGGCACAACCACGTGAGGCATTCCCTTTCAGGCCTTTCTTCAGGCAGTGCAAGTTGCTCATAGGTCAAAAAGTTGATCGTGCGCTGATAGAAGCCATGTGTCTTTAATGACCAGAGTATGTGCTTCTAATAAAAGCTGCTTCAATAACATTTGTTGTGCCTTTTCTGTCTTGGCTATAGTTACAAGAAAGCAGCATTGTTTAACTAAGAAAGCACATTAATGTAATTCATAAATGAATCTATGAACAGATTTTCCTGCCAAGTCTGTTCTTTAATTCATATTTTCCCTGGGTTTTCTCCTGGATTTAACAAGATTTTTCACAGAAGCTTTCTTACAGCGATTTGCTGCCAATATATTGCAGCACCAGTAGAGAGCTGACTGACTTGAACAAGATACAATCACCTCTTCATAATGACATGCATGATTACCCCTGCAAATCGTGTAATTATGATAAAGATTTCAAAGGAAAGAAGGTAATTTATTTACATACTGTCCAGAAACATTCAGTCTCTTGATGTGGAGCAAAGCCTGAATCTCAATATGGAAGGCTTTAGAGTTACTGCAACAAGACCAAACTGAGTTAACGAGGAAGGAATCAAAGAGGCTATTAATAAAGCGGTGCCGAGAAAAGTGCTACAGGGCACTGTGCTGCAGTAAATATCTACAATATGTTGTAAAGGCTACATTTGTTTCAAAATTAACATCTTTAAAAAGCAGCAAATTTTGTTTGGGAGAAAGCAACCCTCAAATTGAGTTTCCGAGTGATCTGGACCTATCTAAAGCTTGTGAAATAATGACAGCCAAGCCTTCTGTTTTTCAGCTCAGCCAAGAAGCAAACCTTAAGCATAAACAGCAGAAAAGCTTTGGCGTTAAGCAGAATCTGTAACTCAGCACCGAGCCAGCTATTGAATGCCCTGTACAATATTTTTTACTCTGATTTATCTCTCCTAACACCTAGATACCTTGGGGGAGCTTGAAACACCATTGATACTTGTGCCCTGTGGACTGAGGGCACAATTTTTTTTCCAAAGAGCTTACAGAACAAACAGCCAAGAAACACGGGCTTGTTTTGTCTTTATTCTCTGAGTACAGATGGTGTTCAATTCTGCTAAGTTAAAATAAGTATCAGAACTTAAATATAACAGCTACATCCTCCAGACGAGTGATTGCATAAATATGCAGAATTTGCAGCCTTGCTTTCATCTTAATTCTAACCACAGCTCACTTATATCATCGGGCAATGTTTCCCCCATGCTGTCTTTTGCTACTAGTCTCATTTCAGGCAGCAAAGCCAGCTCCAGACACATGCCAGCTCTACCATAACACAACATCCATGGCTACTGCTGTAGTCTGTGGCAGAGCTCCGAAGAGCTGCGCTTACCCCTCCAGCTGCCAGCAAGGAAAAGAGAGGAGTGTGAGATGAAGATTCAGAGGTGCATAGGGTGCATAAGGAACAGCTGCTGATTTCTACTTTCCCATTCTGTTTAAGGCAGAAAGAGCAGCTTTTTATGATTTTCCCATGTGTTTTCTAGCCCAGGTCTTCTCTTTCACCTATTCCTCCTGTTTCCCATGCCAGGAGGCTCTTCATCTCAGCCAGGCATCTCACCTCACTTCCTTAGGAGGACAGTATTCAGATTACCTGCAGTGACTGTAACCCTGAATGAGCTCTATCCAAAAAAACAGAAGGGTTATAGGTATCCTCAGGATTCAGCGCTTAACATTTGTTAGTGTTGCTTTCACCCTGTTGCTATAATGCCATTCAAAAGCATCATGCAAATAACCAATGAATCATTCTTTTTCCTTTTGCTATGTTACATTTTCTGATCTGCAGCAGGGTAGCATGTGAGGTTTCTGTGAAAGAAAAGGGTCAGGAAGGAGGCCGAGGTCATCAGTTTTTCATGTCATTTTCTCTACAGACTGTGTGATGCTTACCTTTGGCAATGGAACTCAAAATGGTTCCTACAGAAGTCATTAGTACTCATACTCCAGTGGTACCTAAAGCCATCAGGATCCAGACTTTGCTAAATGCAGTATAAACTCACAGTCTTTGCCATAGGGAAGATTTCACTCTCCATCTTTCCTCACCCTCATTGAGTATTCTGCCCCAAGGCGGAATGAAAGCAGTTAATGGTAGCGGTAACGTTGACTGCTGTTATGTGAACAATTTCCACTGCAAACTGTGTGGATGTCAATACTGATTTCTCTTCAAACACAGAACTCATTTCATGGCATTCAGCCGCCCTCAGTAATGGCTAAGTCTGAATTGCAAACTAGGCTCTCCCTGTGCAATCATCTACCTATTCGTTTTTAATTCCTTTTAATTGAGAAAGAGTGGTGGTGAAATTCATAGAATGGTTTGGGTTGGAAGGGACCTTAAAGATCATCTGGTTCCAACCCCCCCCTACCATCGACAGGGACACCTTCCACTAGAGACCAGGTTGCTCAAAGCCTCATCCAGCCTGATCTTGAAATTCCTGGGCAACCTGATCTGATTTCCATGCTAGCCCTGCTTTGATCAGGGAATTGGGCTAGAGACCTCGAGAGATCCTGTCCAAATTGAATTTTAATCTGATTCCACATTTTATAAAAGCAGGTGTATTGGTTGTCCATGTCCAGATGTTGGCAGCGGAGGGGCTGCAGGGGTGGTCTCTGTGAGAAGAGGCCAGGGACTGCCCCTGCATCAGACAGAGCCTGCTCCAAAACAGACCCACCATAGGACGCAGCTGAGCCCACCAGGAATATTGGTGACATCTCTGGGAAAACATAGTTAAGGAAGGACAAAAAAGTGTGCAGCAGCTGAGAGGAGTGAGAAAAACGTGGGAGAAATAATGCTGCAGACACCAAGGTCAGTGAAGAAAGAGGAGGAGGAGGAGGTGATTCAGGTCCCAGAGCAGAGATTCCTTTGCAGCCCGTGGAGAAGACCATGGTGATACGGGTTGTCCCCCTTCAGACCATGGAGGATCCCACGCCAAAGCACACAGATGTGCCCCGAAGGAAGCTGCAGCCCATGGAGAGTCCACACAGGAGCAGGTTTTCTGGCAGAACCTGTAGACCCTGGGAACCCATGTTGGAGCAGTCTGTTCCTGAAGAACTGTACGCTGTGGAAAGGACCCACGCTGGAGCAGTTCATGCAGAACTGCAGTCTGTGGGAAGGACCCACTCTGGAGAGGTTTGGGAAGGACTGTATCCTGTGGGAAGCATCCCACGCTGGAGCAGGGGAAGAGTGTGAGGAAGAAGGAGCAGCAGAGGGGACGTGTCATGGACTGACCACAACCCCTGTTCCCCATCCCCCTGCACTAAATGGGGAGGGGGGAGGTAGAAGAGTTGGGAAGGAAGGAGTGAAGTTGAGCCTGGGGAAAAGGGAGAGTAAGCAAAACATGTTGATAGTTTTATCTTTGTTTCTCACCATGCTGCTCTTATTTTTTGATTGCGTTAATAAATTGCATTCTTTTTCCCCAAGTCAAGTCTGTTTTGCCTGTGACAGTAACTGGAAAGCGATCTCCCTGGCCTTATCTTGACCTGTGAGCTTTTTCATCTTAATTCCCTGCGCACCCCAATCCTGTTGAGGAGGGGGAGGGAGAAATCAGCTGGGTGAGGTGAGGGTCTGGGGTCTAGCAGCCAATCAAGGTCAAACCCACCGCAGCAGGTATTGAACTTTACAAGCAATTGCAGCCACTGATCACTTCAGGCACGTGAACAACCCTGTAGAATTCATGGTGGGATTTATTCAAGTGCATCAAGGTACCAGGAGATGCCCTTTGATGACTGTACTAGATCTCCACCGCTACCAAATCCCTTGAGCCTGTGCACAGCAGCGTTCAAGAAGTGTCGTGCTCTGTGACTCACACTATGAAGTGCTAACAAGTAAAAATACATATGTCTCCTATGGTACAACTGTGAACCTATACCTCTTTATGAAACCATTGAAATTATATGAACAGATGTCAATGCCAGTATTTTTTGCATATCAAGGAGAATATGAGTGAAAGAAAATTCTTGCAGCAAAGCGTTTCTGTTTACAGTTAGACTACTTAAATCATTTAATATCACTCAAACCATTTAATAATTTCCTAATTTAATTAGGAAACAGTAAAACTTTCAATTTAAGTTCTTTGTTTTCATTGCTGATCTTTTACGTGAATAAATACAAGTATGATACAGAAGTGTAACACAGACTATTTCTCAACAGGGTTAACAAAACCAAGAAAACCCAGTAGTAAGGTCATACTAAATGATGGCGAACCAGACTGACTTACTTCGAAGTGCAGGACGGACTGGTTTCACACACAGAGGTAAGCAGGAGTCATTGTTACGTCCCTCCACTGCACCTGTTTTCGTTGTAAGTTTTAATCCTCTGTTCTCACTATTGTCCATGTTTTTTTCCAGAAGGAGAGAAAAAAATACTTCTGGTAGCACCGAGGATGGACAGAATAAGGAGAGGACACGCTTGGAAAAAGGCCGCACGCATTTACTAGTGAGTACCATGCAGCATTTATCAATATATGTTAGTAAAACCTCTGAATGTTTCAAAACTGGGCACTTGTGGATCAAACAAAAGCAAAGCTCCAAAAATGCAGCAGC
Source organism: Tringa solitaria (assembly GCA_026413425.1). Lineage (NCBI taxonomy): Eukaryota > Metazoa > Chordata > Aves > Charadriiformes > Scolopacidae > Tringa > Tringa solitaria. Next base: position 153,660,232 of record JAOXJM010000012.1, on the reverse strand, counting down.
TGCAGGACAGAGTTACAGGTCCAGATGACAGCTAAGGAATTAGCAATGCCAAATGAATATGTCACATTAGATTCACAACACCAAATCTAGCCACCGCTGCTTGCAACGTATACCAGCACTAGCTGCTCGTAAAGAATGGGAAAAAACAAGAGGTGAGTTGGCAAAAAAAAAAGCTTGGATGGATGCATGACTTTTCCCAGAGAAAAGAAGGGAAATGCTATATTATTATTGATGTATTTAACATGACAGATATGACAGCTGTTTGTGACACACTGTAGACATGTACGGTTCAACTAGAAGCAACCTGTCTTTGTAAGTGTGTGCAACCATCCTGGATGCAAACCATGAAACTAAACAAAGGTGGAAAGGTCTGTTTTTGACTAGAAATAGCGTGGACAAAGGTAGTATGAGAAAATATTTGTAGCTCCGTGAGCAGAAATTCCCTGTCTCCCAACACCATCCCCAAATTACCAACTCTGCAACACAAGCATTTGAATTTCTGAGCTTTACTGCCACTAAGTGTATGTGTTAGCAGGCCAGAGCAAGTCTTTTCCCTCCAGCCTGTTGTGCTTCAGGCTTGTAGATACTGCCTAAACACACCAGTACATAAAAATGATGAGTTGTTTTTGAAAATGTACCTGTTGCTCGTAACAACTGCTCAGAGCAACTTCTACCAGGATTCAAGCTCACAGTGGCAAGAAGGCACCACTGAGAAGAGTGTGACCAGTAGGTTGAGGGAGGTCATTCTTCCCCTCTACTCTGCCCTGGTGAGGCCCCATCTGGAGCAC
>JAOXJM010000012.1:153627760-153638589 GCA_026413425.1 Tringa solitaria | reverse complement strand
GTTCCTGTGCAACCTGCTCTGGGTGGACCTGCTTTGGCAGGGGGGTTGGACTAGAGGATCTCCAGAGGTTCCTTCCAACCCCATATGATTCTGTGATTCTGTGGTTCGTAGTAGAATCTGGTTAAATAAATTAGAAGTACAGTGTAGTGGTTGGGAGGTTTCAGTTATAAAGCTATTTCAAGAAACCCAGGAGGATTTCACTAAAGTCTGCAGCTGCAATGTGTGCAGGCAAACAGGATACTGTTCTGTCACCAAAGGAATAACAAACAATTCCAAAAGAGGGGGTAATTTAGTTAAATATAGCACTTGAAATAATATACTCAGAATTCACGTCTTTTGTGGTCATCCTACCTTTTTTATGCAGTGGATAGTAGCAAAATCCTCAAACTGCTAATGGTGTTCCCATAAGAGAAGAAATGAAAGTTTGGAGATAACAGGCTGAAGGACAGCGAGGCAAGCACAGGCTCTAAGAAATAAGATAAAAAGAAAAAAGCAGCCAAATGTCTGAGATTATTGCTTTGTCTGCTTTCTAGGCCGGATCCTTGAGGTCTTAAATCAAATGCACAGCGACGCTGAGAAAAATATGCAATACCCTGACCACTGGGAAGGTTTGGATGGTGAACACATGAGCTTATTCCCTTGATTTAGTGCAGTCCAAGGACCAATGTCTGTTGCCTCTGAGAATCCATCTCTGACATCAGCCAAAGTAGATGCTTCAGGAAGAGGGTAAGAATCAGACAAAGCAGGCTCCCAGTTTGCAATCATTTGCAGCTCAGGGACTTCCTGGAAAGGTGGGCTCAGTATATTAATAACCCTAAATCTCTCTCTCTCTTCCTTGAAAGGATGCTTTTGAAGCTCCACCAGCTTTTAGTTCCCACAACACACTGTGACAGGAAGTTCCAAAGTTTAACTACAGGCGTGAAGAGTCACTTCCTTCCGTTTGCTTTGAGATTGTCCTGTCCTACTTAAAATTGCGACTTCCTTATTCTTTTATTGGAAAATGCAATGAAAAATCAATCTCTTCACCTTTTCCATGATGTTGCAGATTTATCCTGGTCATCTCTCAGACTGAAGAGGGGAACCTACTTAGGTACCTTACATTGAGCAGTTCCGTACTCCTATTATCCTTGTTATTCTCCTCTGAATCTTTTTAGCTCTATTGTTTCCTTTCGAAGTGAGAGGAACAAAGCTGCACACAGGATTCAAGCTGGAAGAGCGATAGATTTTTACAGTTGCATAAAAATTTTCTGGTTTGTTTTCTGTCCCTTTCCTGGTGATTCCTAACATGTTATTTGCTTTATTGACTGCTCTAAATGCTTAGCTGATGTTTTCATGGAACTATCCATAATAGCCCCAAGTTTTCACTCCTGGCACTCCTGGCACTCAGGGCCATCACTTCACATGTGAGCTGAGGGCTGCTTTTCCCTTTGTGCATCATTTCCTTGTCCAGTTACTGAGATTCTGCAATTCCTCACAGTTTATCCTCATCTTTAACACCCAGAGTAGTTTTGTATCATGACTAAGCCTTGGCACTTCACTTTCCATTCCTTTCCTGCTCGTGTATGTGTGTGCTGAGCAAACAGCGCGGATCTCCAGGACACACCACTGCTGATCAGCCTCTACCACAAGACCTGACCATGAGCTTCCACTCTCTGTTTCCTAGGTTTTTTTATTCATCCAGGGACCTTCCCGTTTACGCCTTGACTTTCCTTAAAAGCTTTTAGTGAGAGATGCTGTCTGCAGCTCTCAGGAAATAAAAGCTGGTTATATCAACAGGATATCCTTTATCCAAAGGCTTGTTGACACCTTCAGAGAACTCCACTAGGACCATATGGCAGGACTTCCCTTTATAAAAGCCACGCTGACTCTTCCACAGCACATCACATTTACCCATGTGTCCACTAATTCAATTTTTTTTTTGCTACTTTCTACAAAGCAGCAGTATAACACTAATCTGCACTTAGCTTCTTACACCGCTGGAAGATCTGAGACCTGGTGATCATCTGAAAGGCTGGGACAAAGGCATTCCCACCGGATCTGTGTTTTCCAGGCTGCAACTTTCAGGTGCCGGAAGAGCAGGAGTTGGGATATTTTTTCCAGAATTTCCTTTTAGTGTTTATTATTGTTTTCAGTCAGATATACAAGAGAGTGCATGACACTTGGAGAGCAGCATTGTTTCCCAATGTCAGGATTCCTCTACCTACCCCAAAATGTTACAAGCAAAATTCCCTGCTGCAGTCAGCTCTCAGTGTTGTCAGAACTGCAAGATGAGCACTCACCTTCCTTTGGTTGCATCTCCAAGGGGCAGGAAATGCCTCTTTCTCACTGCGTTCCCTAAAAACCTGGGGGTGGGAGTCCTGCCAAGTGAGAGGAGGAAACACCGGATGATTTTGTTGCTGCCAGCCACCAGTTGCAGTCAGTCCCCAGGGGAAAGCGGTTATTTAGCGTGTGCTGAAATGATTCTGTGTGGTGAATCAGGAACACGTTTACAGCTCCCAGACAGCCAAACCTCCACCTCCTTTTTTAAGAGGGAAGTTCACGCAGGTGACAGTCTGGCTTCATTGAATAAGCCAATGTGAATGACTTCCTGATCATTTCAATGATGATTTTTGGTTTTCAGTTTGAAGATTCATCAATGAATTTATCTGCACTGATGGCCTGGGAAAGCAGAGGCTAAATCTCTAACCAGTCTCATACCGCTCATCTTCTTGGGACGGTGGGGTTATGACTTCTTTTTGAAATGTTGGAAAATATTGAAATCTAAATAAATGATGGAAAAAGAGCAGCTGCTGAGCAGCTCGAGAGGGGCCTTGTGGTCACTTCCTCAAAAATAAACCACTGCAAGGTAAACAAGCATGTTTCCCTATAATCAGGAGAACATTTCAGCCCTTTCTAGTTTTTAACAACTGTTGAATGAAGTGAAAGACCAGCACCTTTGTGCCTTGCATTGACTGCAGAGATCTTCCTGGAGCCCTGAGCTGCTCCAAGGAATGCGTTGCTTTGACTCTTCTCACAAAACCCGTTCCCATGTATTGCACCAGACTCACGGCACAAAGCCACCCTCTCTGGGAAGCGTGAAGAGGTGTCAAGGTTTTAGCAGACAGCGGCAGGGACCCGGCTGTCACACTGCAGAGTGACTCACGTTGCAGGGTGCTGCTGGCAGGAGCACAGATGTGCAGGAAGCAAGACCTTCGTCAGGCTGAGTAATCCAGGTGAGCACAAGCACGACACCTGAAGGCACATACGTGTTGGGTGTGATGCATAAGGTTTTGTAACCCGGTGTGTCTGTACATAGATGACGTCAGGGATCTATATTATGGCTTCCCCAGTACTTTGACTGTGAACCACACTGTCCCCTGACACGGAGAAGAGCTTCCACTTGCCTGCACCAAGATAAGCATGTTTGTCCTTCTCCTGCCTCTCTCCCAGCAGCCCTGGGATGCTCTCAATTACCAAATCAAGAAGTCTCTGGTTTTGTTCAGAAGGTTCCTGAGATCATCTTCTGTGAGGGAAGACGGGCTCTGTAGGCTGGCAGACCTCAGAATTCTCTTTACTCTGGTTGAATATTAGGAAAAATTTTATACTGAAAGAGTTACTAAGCATTGTAACAGACTACCCAGGGAAGTGGTCAAGTCACCATCCCTGGAGGTATTTAAAAGACGAGTAGACATAAGAGATATGGTTTAGTGATGGTTTTTGTCAGTGTTAGGTTGATGGTTGGACTAGATGATCTGAAAGGTCCCTTCCAACCAAGGCAGTTCTATGGTTGTATGATTCCCTTAGGAAGGATAGCAGTACTCTAAATCCCACCTGATTTTCGAGGACTTTGGACACCTCATTCCTATTAATTTCAGTACGGAGTATCCGTATCCTGTAGGAAGTCTTAAAACACAAGGCTCGGACATGTTTTGATTCAACCCCCTCCCCATACACCAAGTAAAGAAGAGACAATGAAGGGAAAATAAAGGACTTTGGAAAATCTTAAACAAAACCCCAAGCCTTATGAATTCAGAAGACCAAGATCCACCTACAACTTTGACTGTAGAAGAATGATAAAGAGAATAAAATAAGTAATTGTCATGCATATTTTGGAATTAATGGAGACATTAAAAGAACATAGAGCACAGTCTAAAATACCAATACAGGCACAGAATAGCTGCCATGAAAATGCCACAATAAATGGTCATGGAACCTGAAATATGCATTGTTAGCAGAGTTGCACCTTTGTTGAAAACAATGATACAAAATCTCCTTTTGCTGATTTATTTGTAATCTACCTCCAGAGAAACAGGAGCAATGCAAGGTTTTTACTCTCTTCTCATCTCTTCTCAAGCAATCGTCCCAAAGTTAGTATAAAGGTACCGGTTATAAAGTGACATCTAAAAGAAACTGCAGTGCAAAGATCTGTCCTCATTCACTCATGCATGAAAATCTACCCTGAAAGCCAGAGGCAGCAAAGGAAGTTCTGCTATGGAAAACTCAAATATTATCATAAGATCCCATCTTCTGTCCAGCTGCAGTGATGGTTGCACATCTATGAGAGCAACGCAGAGATGAAAACAAGCGGCAGTAGCAGGAGATGGATGGAAAATCCTAGAGCTGCCACCTACATCCCTGTATCATCACGCTGTGATTCATCTCAGTTACACAAGGTTTGCTGTAGGAAAATCTGGGATATGCTGAGCTCCACCAACTCCCCTTGCAAACCTTGTAGAGCTGTACACGACGAAGAGTACCTGGACTGCAATCACTCAGTCTCCGTTGGCTTCCAGCTTGTGTTTGCTACTTTTTGCCTTTCGCTCTGTTGACAGTGAGAAATGTTCATAGAAACACAAATTCAAAGGAAATGCCTAGGGAGTAGCTGCCTGCTGTGGAAATGCATGTGGAGGTCATTTCTGAATATCCGCAAAGGAGAGCTAGTTCAGGATTAACTTCTCCAGCCAAAGAAGATAAACTTGACTTGTGATTCATGTGTCCAGCCAGAACTGTCAGCACAGTTCAGTTTAACCCATCTGCCATGAGCTGCTGATGGATAATTGATAACCCAGGACTTCCTGAAAAAGGATGATAGGAGAAATACAAAATAAATGTGATAATAATAGTAACCTGCTCTGTTAGCTCCTAAAGAAGAGATTGCATTTGTTGAACAAATTTCAACACATCACTTCTCACCCTGGTACTGAAGGGCAGCCGTTACAGGATACGCATCTCCATAGGGGTCTGCGTAACTGTGTATTATACAGTGGAACAAACCTGCCTTTAACCTCTACTGAGAAGGATGTCCAGCTCCCTAATGCCATCCCTGACCTCGTCATGAATCCTACAACTTCCATTTCACCTCATTTCTGTGTCCCTGACCCACACTGTGTCAGTCCAGGCAGTTAAACCACCGCAGAGCCCTCCAGGTTTAATGCCACAGAAGGATTCTTGCTGGTGTGGTTCCCAGCGCCAGCGTGCAGCAGAACCAGCACAACAGACATAGCTTGGTGAGCCTTACCATTCTTTTCCAACAACAGCTACCCATTTATTAGGATCAAAAATAGGATAACATCTCATTCTCAGCCTCCTAATACCACCATGCCATGCAGAGAACAACAGTGGATGCCAGGGAAGAAGCAAAGGGCAGAAAGAAACATGCAGTCATGAATGACCGTGAGAATTAATTTCTGCCATAAAATATGGCTCATAATAGGAAATATCTGAGCACCATCTCCAAACCTTGTTCCCTAGCAGTTTATTTTTAAAGTATTAGTTATGGCTTAACGTGACCTGCAAGTACGTGGATGCCTCACAGCACAGAGTGACAGGCAGGGCTGCAGACCTGGGGAATTTGTAATCTAATTAATGCTAGAGAGCATGAGGGCCACCGCTGATAAAAGAGAAATGGAAGGGCACGGGGTGAAGCTCCTGATTGCAACAAGTAGCAGCGTGTGGCTTCCTCGGGGGCACAATGAGGTGATTTGCTAGACAGGGAGGAGGGGTAGCCTCCAGTGTCTGGCAGCGAAGGGACCGGGGGAATATCTGGACCACGCTGTTTTAAAGTTTTCTGGAAGTTTTTCCTATTGATTCACCCCATGGAGATAATGTGTGGAAAGGGCAGTTGTTAGGAAGGGATCTGAAGGAAAAGGGGCTGGAGCGTGGCCTTGTGCTGCTGCAGGCGTTGATGCAGAAAGCCAGCGTGCCAAATTAATGGGCAGAAATCGAGGGTGACAGGGACACATCTGCTGCCTGAAAAACTGACCTGGAGGGACAGGGAGGGCTGTGAGCAGCTGGATGTGCAAGCATGTATCATATCGATTAGTGAACGGGCTCCTATAATGGTCAGAATTACACGCGGTGTCAATACAAGTTACGGAGAGGCACTTCAATGAAGAGAAAAACCAATAACAAAAAGACCTTCCTGTTCTTTAGAAAGACTGGGGGAAAAGGGTTATTTCTAAATCGCTGCCCACACTAAGTTGTGTTTTTCATATAAATGAGCTTGGCCTGAAACAGAAAGTTCAGGAGCTGCCAACGGCAAAGCCAGCCACGGGTATGAGCTCATGAGAGAGTGCCAGTTCCTCGGAGTTAGGCTGGTCCCATCACGGATGGGAAAGGTCTAAAGAAAAGCCAGGGTGTGGGAAGAAGGTGCATTGCGTGACCTGCTTCCATCGGACATGGTGCTGAGCCAGGGGCTTTGTGTGGTGATAAAGAACACCTCTGGGGGAGCAACGCTGCCTGATCATATGTGTAACAGACATCGTGCGTCCTTTAAATGCTGCATCTGCCTCCTCTGCCTGCTGGATCAATGGTGTTATTCTGCTCCAAGCGGTGCAGCAGGAGACCGCTCGATGCAGGTACACTTTTCTGTTCAAGTCATCCCACACAACAGGAGGCTTACTGTCATTTCCAGAGATGATACTGAAATTCCAGTAAACCTCCTAACTCATATTCCAAGAGAAACTGTTCAGGTTTCTCCTGTCTACCATTAGGGATTACTAGGAATAATCATGTTAGGAATAATTATTGCTTCACACTTGCATATCTCCACTTATACAGCATTCCCAAGATGTATGTGTTTACCTTAGTTACCCAGTCTATGTTCCTCCATTTTGGCTCTTAAATAAGCTGTTATATATTGACAGCCTCTAAACTGAACCCAGAAGTGTTTACTGGACTGAAAAAGACATCACCAGATGGCTCCCATATCAGCCTAGAAGGATTTCTGTTCTTCAACAGGCGCTAAATGTGGCTGAAAAATCAGCAGGCTGTAGAGTGTCTGCGTAGTCAAATTACCTCTAAGAGGCTTTGTAATTGCATTCACTTCTGCCGTGCTGGAAAATGAGGATAATAATCTCAATGTATTACACTTAAAGTGGGGCTAGACTCCGTATACAGTGGTAATAAGAAACACAGGCTGAGGTTTTAAAGGCAGCTTAGCACTTTGCTTGGTGGTAAAGGAGATGTCAAGCTACCTTAGTTCACTTAAGAATCACAGCTATGAACTCCTGTGTTTCCAGAAGTCCCCAGTGATGGGGGATCACCTGTTTTAGATGGTGTGAAAGGATTCAGTTCTCAGAAGTCCAGTCTTATGCTCTTTCCAAGCATCAGGCTGACGTGGTCATCTTAGGGTGAGAATCTAATAGACTATACATACAAAAACTGTAGGCATTTTTTGGACATTCAGACCAAAAAATGTTGGTTTATTAGTCACTGGTTTTAAGATTACAATATTCTTTCTGATACTGTGGCTTTGCTGATCCTTAAGGTATTTAGTCTCGTCTTGCTTTGCTTCACTTTCATTTCTAGCTTTCATTTTCTGGGTCTGTGCGCATGAATTATGCTGAGGGGTTTCCTAACAGTTGTTCATACTAACTACCAAAAACTCTTGAACACATTTCCATGAACATCTTCTCTGTGTATCAAGTTCTTTTCAACAAAACCTGAAAAAGACCCAGCCTTCTATTATCTTTTGTCTTTTATTTTTTTCACTGCACTGGGGGCGGTGGCTGGTGGATAAGTCAGTAGTAGATAAGTCGGTGAGTAGATAAGTCAGTGAGCAGAGAAGTCAGTGAGTAGATAAGTCACTCCACTGGGTTTCACTTTCCCTTTATGCCGTAGGCTGGCAAACACTTTTTCTGGCTATTATGCCAGTTCAAGCAATCCCAACATCTCCTCATGCTGCCCACTCAGTTGTGCCAGTACAACTTTCCGGATTGATCTGGGATAATAATAACCTGACTCCTTGTTTTTTCTCAAAGCCCTTTTAACCCTTGCTGAGTCTACTTAGCTCAGCACTACCACTGAAAAACTGCACGCCAGGCTGCACCAAAAGGGAATACATTTGAAAGTTGGTTTCAAATTACTTTTCCAAGTCAACCAGCCATGTCGTTGTATGGAAATTCAGTGCAAAGTCTGATGTACTCATTTATCATCAAGCTCAGATCAGAGAATGTGCAAGCTTTCACTCTGTAGTTGTAGCCAACAACCTGGTTTTATGCGTCAGAGCAAAACCTTACAAAACTGTCAGCAAAATTGCTCCCACCATGGATTCGAAAGCCCACTGAGGGATGCTGAAGTCCTTCTGCAGTCCCTGGAGAGAAAAAGACTCTCGTTGTCTTGTGCAGACAACATGACACCACAAACACCGACCAGGGGGTTGAATGGAATGAACCAACAGGAAACATGACACGGGCTGCAGAATGGATCCCTTCTGTCAGCCTGGCTTTCAAAGCCTTCTTCTTGGGCTTAGCACTGTGGGAAGCGGTGCGCTATTCACTAAACCCATCCTTAGCTGGTTTGTCACTCAAAGTGCCCTCTCTGGTCTTCAGTTAGGGACATTCAGGGGAATTTTGAAGACTTCAGACTCTCTATAGGGCTGGCAGATGTGGCACTGAACATACCAGAGACCTGCACATTCTGCAACAGCAGCCAGCACTGCTCTTGTCACCATTGTTAAGGCAATTAATGTCACCCAAGAAGTCTACATCAGAACTAATGGTCCAGGTGTCCAACGTGGTTAGGAGAGGTCTAGTTATCAGTGTAAAGTCTAGGGCGTCATTCACCCAAACAAATGCAGGTGTCTTCTTCAGGAGATTAATTCCACCCTGTGTTCAACTGACTGGTGCCTCTTACCCTGCTGGTTACAAAGATGACCTGAGTGAGTTCTCAGGACCCACGTGTAGATCCACCTCTATTCAAATTAATCCCATGCCCAAGAGTTTTCAGAACATGGTAGCTGCTTAGGCAGGGTGGGCTGGACTATGACTGTGCCAGGATCATTTCTTTAACCAAGAAGAATTTGTTGGCTCAATCCTTTGGACTTTCCAGTTGATAGACTATCACCAGCTGTGAAGGCAATAAAAATGGATGTTTCTTCTAATGGTCTTCACAGCACTTGACAAAGACCACTAAAAAGACAGTGCCTTGTTCTAAAATAGTAAATTGAATTGGTTTTCAAGCTACTGGGCCCAGTGTAGGACACTCTGAGGCCTTTTCTCCTTGGATGTCAGTGGAGAGGGTCATCTTGGCCCTTTATGACTGTTGGTGGCTGTTACCTGACTGCTGCCAGCCCAGTCCCACCAAAAAAAGTTGTGCTATCAACTACAGAAGGTCAGGATTCCTTCTTACAGCCTTGTCTGTGGAGCTTCAACAACACCTGCAGAGAAGGACAGCTGGTAGTGCAGGGGCTACTTCTGACTCATGCCAGTCCAACTTTGGCAGTGGTCCTCTCCATGGTTTTCACCTTTTTACATCTCCTTTCACACTCATCTGTACAATGCAGAAGACAATGGGATCCCCCAACACTCAGAAACTTTCCATCACAGTTACCTGGAGCTGCACTCCAACCACTAGCTCTTAACTAAAAGGTTTCCAACCGCCAAGCTTTCTGTTGCCCAACACTTCCTTCAAGCTACTTGGACCTTTCTGCATAAACCAGATTGCAAGTCCCTGCCCAGAACAAGTTGACTATTATTACCCAGCCTGCATCATTCGTTTGCTGGGCTCAATTAAGACAAATCAAATTAACTGGGTACTGCCTCATGCTCCCTGCAACTTAAATTAGAAAGAATAAGACCACAAGAACAACTGCAGCGGTAGGAGAAGTTACTATAAATAAGGAAAGGAAAATGTTTCTCTTAGAAACCTTTGTTCCACAGAGGGAAATTGTAAAAGTAGTGCAGGATATTTTTGTTGCTGCTTTTTAATTTGAAATTGTAAAAGTAGTGCAGGATAGCGCAGGATATTTTTGTTGCTGCTTTTTTAATTTGAAATTTCATCTCTGGAAGCATTTACAGACGTAGAGTGTTGTGCAGTGTTTTTGCTGCAGTATGGTGATTGCTAAGATTAGCACAGTAACAGATCTTTTCAAGAGTAAATTGCATATAATTAATAGGAAGCAGGAGGGAAAGGGAATAATTGTACTTTAATCTAAATGCAAGTTCAGTTCTCCCAGAAGATCAAACCGGCACTAAGGCCATGCTAAAGAGAGGCCCTTCCCGTTCCTTTCAGCTGGGTAATGAACAACAATTCTATGCCCATGCTAGAAATTCTCATTTCCAATTTGAGATGGAGTTTTACCGAAGTGCGGGGTTGTTCAGAGCGGGAATTTATTTCAGGTCCTTCCTAGCAAGGTTGGAGATTATTGCTTTGTGCTTCTGGTTCATCTCCCATCCAGTGTCAAAACATGTTAAAAACATTAAAACAGTGTTTCCTTGTGAAGGAACTCTTTAAAACCCATGCAATACAACTTACATGCTGGAGTGGGTCCAGAGGAGACCACAAGGATGATCTGGGGGCTGGAGCACCTCTGCTGTGAGGACAGGCTGAGAGAGTTGGGGTTGTTCAGC
>JAOXJM010000012.1:153606682-153620435 GCA_026413425.1 Tringa solitaria | reverse complement strand
TGGAAGGGGCTCTAAGGTCTCCCCGGAGCCTTTTCTTCTCCAGGCTGAACAACCCAACTCTCTCAGCCTGTTTTCATAGGAGACATGCTCTAGCCCTTCAATCGTCTTCGTGGCCTCCTCTGGACTTTCTCCTACCATGTTATTTTTACCCCCCTTTTGCATGTCTCCAGCCCTTTACAAGAAAAATTGCCTTCATGCTTCCACCACTTGGTGTCTGGCTGTTGACACTCAAACACTATGAGCAGCCTTAAGATTATGGTGTAGCCTTGCCTGAAGGTTTGACAAGGACATTTCCAGGTCTAAGACCTGTTATTGGTAAACTTGTCATTTTGAACTCATGTGGCAACACGCATCTTCCCCAACAGCAGTTTATTCATGGTTTTGCCTTTTTGCTTTTGAGCTGTTGTCTTTGTTGAGATAAAATGTACAGTATTTTCACTTCCCTATGCATATTCTTTTACAATCAATTTGTACCTTTAAAACAGCAACGTAAGAGGGGTTGTTTAGGAGTTGAGAAATATTTGGCTACTTCATTTCTGTCATTTTGTAAAATCCCGTGGCTCAGATGTGCACAGCAGCAGATTCTTGTGGATTCATTTGGCATCAGCTTGCTCTGAAATCTGGATGTTGATGACCTACAGAGCAGTTTTTGGCTAAAGTAATGGCCCTACATTAAGTGTCACTTTATGTGTGGGTGGTTATGCCATTATTTGTAGATAAAATCCCGGATGCTTTCAGCTTGCATACAAAGGGAATCATGTCAGATAACAGAAGTCCAAAGTGGCAGAAAAAATAAGGATTTTAATACGAGATGATTTTTACCCCAGTTTCCATGTGTGCAAGCGTGCAGGTTTGCTTTTATGCTATTGAAGTCTAGTGGAAAATTCCCCAGACTCCTTCACACTGATACACCAAGAGATCTCAGTGGGCTTGTCATTAAAAAGAGCATCTCTGGAGCATCATCCTGCAGTTCTGGCTGGGAGGGATATGGAGATACCCATGTCTTTTTCCCTGGCAAAGAGGCGGATTGGGCTCCTCACCTGCAGCACTGTTTGATATAAATTTCCATTGTGTGGCAAGAGAAGCCACCTACAAGCACAGGAGGGGACCCATCCCAGCTTGGGACTCCCTCCTGTCCTCTTACACTTAGATACAGCTGGAGGCCAAGCTTTATGTATCCCATTCCTAGTGAATTGCTACCACAAAACCATGTTTATTTTTCTTCCACTAGGTTTGCAAGTGGGATATTTCAGTTCTTTTCCCAATTCGGAATATTTAACCTATTTTTTACTCTGGTGACAAAAAGGAGTTAACTCTTGCCGTTATGTCAAAAAGCAACTCAGCGCCTGGTGGGTTTGCCCCACGTTAGTACATTTTGGCAACTCAAGTATGTGAAGAGTGGAAGAGAAATATGGAATCATTGAGCAAAAAAATCACCCTTGCCTTCAAGGATGGCTTCCCTGTGGCTCTTTTCGGTAGCCCCAAAGCAGGCGGCACCTGAGAGGGCAAGCACAGGGCTTCATTTCTCTTTACAAAACAGAATGTGAAATGCAGTCACTTATGCTGGTTGGGGGCCGTCTGGTACTATTTAATTTTTTAATAACCTTCTCGGCTGGAGCCAGCTTCCCCTTTGATGTGGTGCTGGTTTCATTAGTACTCGTTCAAGGTGAATACCTGATTAGCTCTGGGGAGCTGAAAGGGTTTTTTCTTTCCCTTTCTCTTTTGACTTTCGTAATACTCAGTACAAAGAGCAGCCATGCCCTTCCCGCGTTAGAAATATCACAAGCGATGTTAGGTCAGAATAAGTGATTTTGGGTATGTTTGGCAGATCAAATGGACTCATTCATGTGGTCATAGATGAGCTTTTTGTGCGAGGTATTTCCATGCTTTATGGTGTTCTCGGTCTTGTGTGGCTGTTCTCTCTGTCAAACCCAAGGCAGCAGCAGAATGGCTTGTAACAAATATTTCAGTCCCCCTGACCACGGTGGCTCTTCTGCACAATGGCCGTGAGGGATCTGTGAGCACACGAGGTCTTTCTGCGGGTCTGATTTCTGCACCTGTAGAAAGGGAGCTGTGCGGATGGACGAGTTTCAGCAAGATCAAAGCTATTTCTTCTAGTTTTCTGCTGAAATAGACCTATCGACCCACTTAGAAATGGTCCTTCTGAAATGCTAGACAGATCCTAAATGTCTTTTTATCCCTTCTTTCCCCAGGAAAGCAGTGTAATAGGAGACAGGTTATACAGTATTATATGTGAGATCAAGAAAAGGGTTGTAATTTTGGGGAAAAAGAAGATAAGAAAACTTTGGTTACTTGGGAACTCCTAAGAAATAAATTCATCTGACCGCTTGCAAAACCTTCACAGGTTCCTCTCTTTGATTTCCTTCATGATTCTGAAGACAGAAGACACAGAAGTACTAAGAACTCAGAAGAGATGCTACAAGCTGTCAACTGAATTTCAGGCCAGTTTACACATCACTCCTGCTTCTTTTCCAGAGTCCATCAATGTGTCATTCTTGGACAAGTTCAATTATTGGTGCAAAGGGAAAGAAACTACTTTCTCCTGCTTTGGAATAATAATATAATCATAACAATAATATAAACATAACACTTAAAAAGCTGTTCTCCACAGGAGGTGCCAAGGTGCTCTGTAAAAGACTGTTTTACAGCCAGGGCAATGGGGACACGGGAAGGCACTGACTTGCCTGTTGCCATTCAGCAGAGCCGAGACATATCCCCCCCGAGGGGATATAAGTGGCATAGCTAAAGTCAACTCCGCATAAAACCTCCAGCCTTTTCCACAATATTTTGCCATTTCCCAGTATTTCTGATTTTGAACTTACTTTGTCCCAGCCTTCTCCTCCTGTCTTCCTCCCCCATCACTCATTCAGCAAGTAGTTTCTTCAACTTAGGTCCCCACAGAGAACAAGAGATTTCCTCCCGCTTCATGCTGTGTGTTGGGGTAAATCTAAACATGCTCCGCCCTGTCATCAGGTGTCTGGGGCAGACAATTGTATACAATTGTATACTGGGCAATTTGGCAGAACTGGCCATTTTTTAACTTCCTGCCAGGACGCTTGTGTGCTCTCCAGGCAGAGCCGGAATGCAAGGACCACACATTTGCCAGGGCCGGTCGACATGTTGTCCCCATCTATCTAGAAAACAGCAATCAGGAAACAACAGGAACCAAAGCAATGCTCCAACATCCTCATTACATCTTTTCTCTTTCCCTGGAAGAATGAGAGGACTCCAGGACCCGAAATTCCTATCTACTGGCTCCGACCCAGGTTTTGATAGACCGTGAGGCTCAATAGAAAAGCAGAGAGCCTTTTGAGTAACGTTCTCCAAGCGTATCTTGCTGGAACCAGCCTCTCCCGGCTCCCTGCCGAGTCTGCCGCCTGTGAAAGACAATGCTGTGTCATTCCAGAAGGCTGCACGGAACGTTGAATAGACTTTGTGTAATAAAATCCCACCAGTGTCCTTACCAGCTTCTCACAGATTCACAGTTTTGTTCGAGGCAGGAAGAACCACCAGCTTCACTTCCCTGCAGCACAGTCTCCTCCTCCAGCCCTGTTTTCAGCCCAGGAACCTGCTCTTTCATTCACTGCACTGTGCAGAACGGGGCTGGATCTTGATCCAAAGCCACCAAGATGGAGAGACCATCACTGGCTGGTTATCTTCTGCCTGTGTTGTTGTGGTTTAACCCCAGTCAGCAGCTAGGACCACGCAGCCCTTCGCTCACTTCCCCACCCATAGGCAGTGGGATGGGGAGATGAGGGAGGAAAAGAAAAAAAAAACTTTTGGGTTGAGATAAAGACAGTTTAATAGAACAGCAATGGAAGAGAAAAAATATAAAAAAATAATAATAGTGAAATAATATACCAAAAAAATGATGCGATACAGTTACTCACTATCCGATGATCGATTGCCCATCCCATCCCAGCAGCGATCGTGGATTCCTGTCCCACAGCCAGCCCCATTTATATTTATATATATTTCTTTACTGAGCATGACATCTACGGTATGGAATATTCCTTTGGCCAGCTTGTCCTGTCCGTGCTCCCTCTCAGTTTCTATGTGAAGCTGAAGTCCTTGACTTAATATAAACATTGCTTGGCAACAACTAAAACAATGTTGTGTTATCAACATTATTCTAATCCTAAATCCAAAATACAGCAGCAACTAGGAAGGAAGTTAAGTCTATCCCAGCTGAAACCAGGACACCTGTTTAATGAAACTCTTAATTCTCTAAATTTCAGTTTGTCCAGCTTGAACCTCTCAGCACTGGATGCTCTCATGGGTTTCTGCCCCAGATTAAAGAGTCTCCAGTTCCGAGGTGTGTCCCCCACAAAGTACATAAGCCCAGATACCAAGTCATTCCTTGGTCTTCTTTTGGATAAACTGAACAGACGGCGCTCCTAAATCTGGCTACGAACCATTTTCGTTGGGCCTCAGGCTGTCTCTACCTTCTCCCTCCCACCAACTCCAGCTCAGCCCAGGCTTCAACAGTTTCTAAATGCGAACATGCAAACTGGATGCAGCATTTCGGCCACCAATGGCGAAAGCTCACCCCTGCACTGCCCTCCATCCTGTCACTGGCACGTCTAACTTGGCATCTGTCCGCTTTAAGGTACATTTTATTTTTCCCAATCGGCTTATTAAGTCATTTACCTCATACTGTGGGACGTTCTCCCTTTTTAGCGGGATGGGTTTTTAATCAAAACTGCCCTCTCGCATCAGTGTGAAACGGAGGTGGTTGGTCAGCTGGTGAAATCCTCTTATAGAAAGCCCAACTTCTATTCTTTCATATTCTGCTTCAGTGCTGGGAAATGATCCCTTTTGAACTACCCAATATATTCATTACCGCGTCGGTCCATCCTCTGCCTCTATTGAAGCGGAGTCCCAGCCATATGTTCCTAAGATACCGTCAGCTTCCAACGCACAGACCGATCTGTCAGAATGAAATCTGAAATACTGTTATCTCGTGTTGGGTGTAATATCTGCTGGGCTAGAAAATGATCACACATCATTTGAGAAACTTCAAAGAGATTTATTTCTGGTTATATGAGACTTCCAGCATACATCTTGATGATTGAAATCTCCCATTACCCGGCATTTCTTTCCATTTATTACAGATAAAAGCTCCAGGAGCAACTCACCTCTTAACGCAAAGCCATGGTCTGTAATCCCCTTTACAGGCACACGCACACTCACCCCCCACTACACCCCCCCACTTCCTGAGTTAGAGCTTTAATATCTCTGCATTTAACAGCTAAATGGGTCACAGTCCCCTTCCCACTCAGCCTTTTCTCTTGGGCACACGCTACTGTTCATACACAGGTCATAGTCAGCAGTTTTAACGCTCCAGTCATATAAGTCAGCCTCCCCTCACTCCATTTTGGCAATTTTATTATATGTCTTTTAATTAATAAGCATTTGCAATTCCTATCTTTTCCCAGATTCCTCAGAAACATGAAGAATGAAGGAGGAAAGTGTTCATATGGCCACCGAATTTCAAGCCCTGATAGTGGAAATTGGACCGTTTGCTTAGGCACACGAGCTGCCTCCACGGATGAAACAAACCACGTATTTTGGCAGGTGCTTTTAGGCAAACAACTGCTCCTTCCCTGCTACACTAGGCAGGACAGTTGAGGAATGCTATCAAGCATCGTTAATCAGTCATCTGGGGAATAATAAATCAAATGTATGGAGATAGGATAGAGGGAAGAGAGCTGCAGGAGACTCCATAGCATCTGCAGAAGATGTTCAAAGCCAACCATAGAGCATCCTGCCTGGAGGAAGGCCCTTTGCCTTTGTTTGGACCTTTGCAGGAAAGGATGTTTATAGGTTGTGTCTTTTAAAGTACACCATGACTGAGTCAGAGGGTGTGTTTACGTTTGGGTGTTGGGTGTTTTTAATATCAGCAGAAAAGTCCAAAGAATAAATTACTTACAACGGGAAAATAAGGTGAAGGCAATTCTTACTGATGCAACAGATTTTAGTGTTGGAAAGCTGATGGGTAAGAGGGTGAGTGTGTCTCTGTCGCGACACCCTGTGCAGTGGTAGTTGCTCACAAAGCTGAGCACTGGCAGGTCTGTGGGGTTTAGGGATGGAAAGGTGCACACGATGGTACAAAACACCTTATTGATGGTGGCTTTTTGGTGCAGGCACATGGTAAACTGGCCAGGGAGGAGGCATAGCAGTAATTACTCCAGTAGGAGGAGGGAACCATTCCTGAAATAACCAAAACTTTGTCAAAGTCTCCCAAAACACTCTTCATACCCAGAGTGAGAAGAAAACGGGACGAATTCAGACCAGCACCATGTACTGGGATTCTTCTCCCTGGTGGGGAAAGGCTCCTCCTTGGCAGAGCAAAACATCTTAAGAGACCCTCAACCAGCCCAGGAAGAGTTAAAATCTCACTGCAGTTATTAAGCCTAGACCTAAAGGAAATAAATTTTTTCATATCAAGCTGTGAAACTCAGCACGATCAGATGCTGACACAGACACAGAACACCCTCCAACCATCACAACGCGGTATTATTCTAGAGTAGATGGTTCCAGGACATTTTGGACCGTGGAGACTGACTCCCCAAAGCAAACCTCGGTGCAAGCAGCAAGGATTATCTCCAGTTTTCCCAACCAGCTGCTGAGAGCCTGGGCCCAGCTCAAAAGAAATTGGTCTTGACTTAGTGATGAGGTTCGCAGGTGTGTGAAACCCAAAGGAATGGGCAGCAGAAACAGGTAAGAGCATTGGAGGTGAGGTCTTTAAACAAGCCATCCCAGTGTTTTCATCAGGAGGGTTCCGTTCAAAATTATTTCCTTCTGTTACGTTTGTTTTATTCTGTATTTTTATACACTGCTGGTATGGTGGAGTCCTGCCAAAATTACATGTTAAAACGCTGAAAGGAGGAGAGGCTCTGCCCGAGCCTTTCTGAGCCAGTAGGAGCCAGGAAGCAGGGAAGGCGCAGGCACTTCTGCTCGTGCACGAGCTCCAGCCCCAAACTCCAGAAGCTGGATTTTAGCAAATCATCTGAATTAAACCCAGAATGGTCCATCATGGCTTGTAAGCACATACACTTTCACCAAGGATCCTAATTTTTCTGGAAATAACGCAGAGAGCGCTGCAGCCTGAAAGCCCAAGACTGTCCAAATCCCTGTGCGAGGCACTAACACTCGGTATTAATTTCACACAGAAGACCCTTTTTTTTGTTTGCTTTTAACATGAATACTGTCCTTGGCATCCTATAAGACATGCTACATTCCTGGGGGGATAAATGGAGGTTTGTTGCAGCTTTGACTAGTCTCTTGTCAGACACACAACATCTAATTCACTATGGCATTTCTACTTGTCCCACTCTGGTTGGACATACACACTCCTACCATGACACTACAGTTTTTTTCTGGGAGGGTTCATATCTTCTTTGATTGCTTAATCTCCTGTAAAGCCGAGGAAAAAGGGATGGTCTTGGAGATTGGTGTGTGGCTCAGCCCCAAGGTCAAGGAAATGTATCTTGAGGGACCTTTCCATTTCTACAGAATGATTTAGTGGGGTTTCCCCACCCAGTCTCTCTCTCCTGGGTTCTCTCTCCCCTGGTTCTTTGGGGGTTGGAACTCAATGATCTTTAAGGTCCCTTCCAATGCAAGCCATTCCATGATTCTGTGATTCTCATCCCAACCAGCAACAGCCAAGTTCAACTCACCAATTAAGTGTCTACATCCAGGCTCGTTTTATGATTTGCCCTTTTAATCAGTGGAGAGAAGCAGGTTCACAAAGGACGCGGTTCATCTCATCTTCAGTTTGGTGTCAGAACTAGCTCAGGTGAACTGCCCCCAGGACGACTCTTTGCTCCCACCAGTGAAAAGGGGGGTCCAGATGCTTGGATGGGGCTGTTCTCATTGTAGGGGCGGCTTTTAGCTTAGGTCTGAAGGAAAAATCCAGAGACCTTCTGCCCTCCAACCATCCTTGCTGAGCTGGGAAAGAGAGAGTCTCAGGCGCAGCGTATGAAACATTTCCCTTCCCACAGTCTTTTCCTCTCTTGTCATTGAGAAGATGACATTTATATTTGCATGGAGTTTAGCACAAGGGACCCCCACTCTCATTTCATCCTTGGGTGCCGCTGTAGTAAAAATAATAAACAGATGAACGCGGCGGTGGGGGTTGGGAAGGATGCCAGCAGACGTTTAAAGGACGGGCCCAGTTATTTCTCGATGGAAACCAGCATTTACAGAAGGCCTTTCACCCCGAGGTGCTTCACAAATTATAAACATACATCAGCACATCACAGAACGGGCAAAACGGCCGACTTCAAAGTTTCAGCTGGGAAAATCCTCCCCCCCCAGCCCGCTGCAGGGAGCCGTTCACCTGCCAGATACCAAAAGGCAAGGCCAAGGGAGGGTTTGCTTCTAGACTCAAGGCACGTCCAAGCTGCAGAGCAGACCAAGGGATCATCTTTCTCCTCCCTGGAAATTATTTGGATGGTCTTTGAGTGTCTGCGTTTAAATAACATTACTCCCTCACTGCCAGAGTTGAAAGCATCTATGTTTTATTGTGTTTCAACATGTTTGCAAGGTCCATGTGATTGTTCACCTTTATTTCCTCTCCAAACAAGCGTTCTTCTCCGTTTCCTTCACACACCCTTGTGCCCACCAGCAGCCCTGCAACACCACACTAGTGCAAAGACCTAGAGGAGAAACTAAAAAGATGAAATGTCTGTATAAAAATGACAGCTAAAGAAACCTTAAAAAAGATGATTCAGGAGTTTTAGCTGAGAGTGTGTCAGGAGAAGTCACCTGCTGGGATTTGCTTTTACGCTTTCTGAAAAGCTCAGAGAGTTAAAGAGCCTGGAACTGAGGGTGGAGGCGAGGAGCATGCCCTGAAGATGGGTCTGGAAGGACTTCCAACCACCTTCCCTGACTGTGCAGCCACCCTCTAACGGCAAGTGTGGGACCAAAAGGGGACCATGCCATACACAAGCTGCATCGCGGACATTTCCCAGCATCGCTGACCACCTGGGCGTTTTTCCATCCATCTTCAGGAGCCTGGATAGGGCTCAGCAAATCAAATCTCATGCTCAGTTAAGTGACATTTTTACAGAGAAGCCACAGGATATAAAGTTTGTCTAAAAGGCCAACGGTCCAGAAAGAGACTTCAACATCTAACAGGCATCCTTTCATTTGCATTCACCAGTTTATACTGGGACTTTCTGCTTTCTGCAGTGCTCCCTGCCTGTCCCAGTGATGATCAAGAGGCTTCGGAGCTGGTGGTGAGCGTGGGGGCTCTATAACCAGGACTTTTCTCCTGTGACGGGTAACACAATGCCAGGTTCATTCTTTCTCATCTGGAGTAGACTGGATCAGGAGATAGACGGGAGAGTCGAAGGACACCATCACAGTCAGAAGTAAGCGGCGAATAACACATTGAAGTATTTGGATGTAATTGTCCAAAGGAAAATGCAGATCGTGCAAAAAGAAAAGCTTCTCAACAGTGCAATTTTTGAGACTGCAAAATAATCACAGAAGCGAAATACGGGAAACCCCAAATTAGAGACATCTGAGCATCTAGAAACTGTCCGAATACTTTCTTCCTCTCCCTAATTTCCCCAGAGCTCTGATTGCACAGTTAGTTCCGCAAGGCCAGGTTTGTTTTCAGAGTGATTAACGATTAGCAGCAGCAGCAACATTTTTTTTTTTCCAATCCCTTCTGCAGATCAAGGGAGGAAAAAATGCAGCTCAGACAGAATTTCTGCCTCACGCTTCCTGCTCTCGGTGGGGCTGAGCTCTCCGAACAGCCCGGGCAGCCACAGGTGGTATTATTGGGGAGGATCTGCTCCCTCTCATAACTGACCCACCCACTCATCCTTCCAGAGCTGACGTCCCTTTTCTTTTATTTATATTAATGAACTCCACCCCAAAAGAGTTGGCTTCGTGATAAGAACTGGGATAATCTATTAACAGCCTCGTGTCGGGTGGCTGCCCCCATTGAAATGAGATTTGCATGTTGTCGGGCAGGCATTCCTGCCATTCACAGCCTCCCCTAATTGCATTCTCCTGCATATTAGCATGAATTAAAGCCTGGTTCCAGAGATCTTGCCTTCCTATTTTGTTCTTTTAATGGTTTTTGTTCTGGCTGTTGCCGCTGAATAACCCCCTCTTTGGCAATCAAACTGAACCTGCAAGTGTTATTGGGCTTCACAGCAAAATGAGTCCGTTTTAGGCGGCAGATAAAGTTTCCAGCGGAACAGCATTGCCCTTGGAGAGTTAACCTCCCTCTGCTCCAGTGTTTCCTGTTTTCTCATTGTCCTTCAAGCTTTATATTTAAGTTATTTGTAAGCATTAACTTGGAATTCATGCACACTAAGAAACACTGAAATTATAAATAACTGAATCTTAATAAATGTATAGAAATGAATGGGTATGGAATACTGAAAAGGTATTTAGGGTTTGTCCTTTGAAATGGACAGTGTAGAAGACGTTACTGTGCGTTCTTAAGCCAAGAAGTGAGACCATATCATGCCCAGACATTATCTCATTAACATCCTGTCCGTTCCCAAATCTAAATCCAGATTACAATTGTTTAATTTTGTGTGTGTATATACAATTTGTGGGTTGTCTACCTTTTGGAGAAGTCAGGAGACCCAAGGCAAGTACATGAATTTCCATCCCCTTACAAGCCAGATATTCCACAGGTCCCTTCTCTGCGTTCAAATGGTGTCTTTGAAAAGGACAGTTCTTTGAATTACCCTCTTTGCATCCAAGGAAATGACTAAATTTGGACCAACCATACCACTTAAAGATATGTACCATGACCTAAACCCTCTGCATTCACCTCCAGCAGGGCAAATACATTAGAAGCATATCATGTAAGATGCTGCTAGAGCTGGAAAAGAAGAACGACAGTCTGATCAGCCTCCTTCCCTGATAAAAATCACACCAAACACTTGGGGAGAAGAGGATAAACATCCTGCCTCAAAGTTTCATTCCGCCCCTGTTGCCCTCCAAGTGCTTGAGAAACCAGAGAGGTGCTGCTCGTTGTTGGCAGCCCAACGGAAGGCTGAGGTTACTTCCAACACGCCAGAAATTTTTTTTAAACACCTTCAGCTCGCAAATCCTTTATGGAATTATAAACAAGGGAGTCTCCAGTGACAAAGGGGTGGCATCAGTCCTGGGAAAACAGACTCTCCTCCAGGACGTCGCTCAGTGGATCGTGTAACCGGCTTCCGAGGAGAGAGCCTGAAACACCAGCACCGTCCCCAGCAGCTTCTCTCTTTGCCGAGAGCACGGCTCCAGGGGAGAGCAGGGGGCAAAAATGATTTTACTGGTGTGCCCACTCTGATCCTGGTACCCAAACTGGGTGGTTTAATGCTGTTAATGGGTCTCTCTGCCCAAAGCTGCTGTGTAGTGGGACAGGCATCTCCCGTTATCCCAATTTTTTAATGCAGCTCAGGGAAAGTTTGTGTTAGATTACGAGTTCGGCTGACAAGGGAATTGCTGTTAGGCTTCTGTAAGAAATGTAACAGTGCAGCATATTGATGAAGTAACTAAAACAATACAAAACCACTGTAAAACACATTAAATGGACTAAGAATTGGCAAACTTCAGGTCTTAAATATAATTATAACCAGAGAAATTTTCTTTGAGTGGGTGTGTGTTTGGAGAGATCCCACAGGAACTGGTTCTTGGCTCTCTGCTATTGTATTTTATCAACAACTTAGAAAAAAAAAAACCACCTTTAAAACATTATCAACAATTTTTTTCAGATGAAAAATGCTGGGAAAATGGTAAAAAGAAGGAATACAGGTCACTGATACAAATGATGATTGGTAATATGAAGGAAAACCAGCACAACCAAATTAAGCCACAAGATCAGAGAAAGAAAGTATTTGCCCAGTGGCAGCTGCAGTAGTTCTACACTGGAAAATCACAACCCAAAAAAGGGTTGTGAGGAATCAACTGTCCACGAAGTGACCCAATCTGTACATGTATAAGGAGAGGAAATCCAGGGAGAGGAGGAGGATTGTGTTGTCTGAGTATTCCCCCTCTCCCGAAACTGCTGCCGCCGCATCGTGCCCTGCCCTCACGTCCACAAAGCCAGCAGGAGGTTGAAAAGCTGGAGATGGTTCAAGAAAGAGACACAAGAATGTGCATGAGTCTGAGAAGGATGGCTGCAGGGAGAGATTTAAGGAGTTTGGTCTATTTAGCTGGTCAAAAGAAAGCTGAGGGGTGGCTGGACACTGATCCAAGAGCCTCCAGGGAGAAATCCAATATCAGAAGTTCTCTTCAGTCTAGCAAATAGGAATTTCCCGTGCCACCAAGCTTGGTCTGAGCTCCCATACCAGGCGGATGCCTTGGCCATGTCCTGCCACGATAGGTGAGGAACACACTGACCTTTCAAAGAGAAATCCAGGTGCTTGGTCCAACCAAGAGCTACGGCAGACTCTGACAGGTCCCATCTTGTCAGGCCGGGGACTGGGAGCCTTTTGAGTATGAATGTGGCCAAAGAATTTGAGTCCAGGATCCTCCAGCTCTGTTTTCATTCTGTGGTTTTTGTCTCTTTTCTGATCCCAGTGCCAAAGAAATGTTGCATTGTTTGAGAGATTTGAATCTGGTGGCAGAGCCTGGCTCAGAACAAGCACTTTCAAAGCTCTCATCTAATCTCTCAAGAGAGAAGCCAAAGCAAGAGACAAAGATAGTGGACTCAAGCGAGAAAACTGCTGTGCCTTTTCCCCCCAGATGAAGGAGGGATTCTGCATTGACCAGTTTGAGCAAGAGAGAAGCGGAAAGGCTGGGGAGCAGCAACAATTTGGAACGCTGGGCACAAGGAAGACATTAAAAATAACAGTGAGCAGCAGCATTTATTTCCATCCTCCTACCTGCCCCTCTTGAAGACCTCTCATCCCATCATTTCAAAGGCCAGTAGCCAAACGTGACAGTTAGACAAAGGTCAGGAGGGGTGGGTGACATCAGGCTGACTCCGTCTGGCTGCAGACACTGCCTCGAGAGCGGTCCCTCCCAGTTGATGTGTGTGGGTTTTCTTCTTCGGCTCTACTGGGAGATGGCTGGAAGCACAAAGAAGGGAAAAATAACTGGTGAATACGTAACAGGAACAATTTGTTCTTGGATTTAGAGCTGTCTACGGACAATATGTAAGCCAGGGCCTTGAGTGAAATATTCCACTAATGATCCCTGCAAGGAGTGTGGAATAATTAATGCCTGGAAGTGATATGCAGGGATACGGGGAAGTTGGAAGTGGGTGTAAGAGAGTGGGATCGCGGCAGTATTGGAGAAAAGCTCACACCGTTGGAGGTAGCTTTTCATGGGGGAGCAAGCTGTGAAGAGAGCACATGATGAAGAACAAGCTGGGTGCTTTAGCACGCTTTTAAAGTGTCTTTAACACATTAGAAGAATGTGTTAAAAACAAGGTTCCTGTATTTTGCAAGCAATCACAATGCGAGCTGCAGATTTTTAATTGCAGCCCATTATTGCCTTGCACGGGCTTTGCAAAATATTGCTGAAACTCAGGCCATTATAATATGGCACATGAAAATAATGGCACAAAAGACTTAAATATCCAACCACTGGTGAATAAACAAGTATTGTTCTGCATTAAGTTCTCAATAAATTGTTGCTTCTTCTGGTTGAACCCTGTGCTCACTGTAAAGACTAATTTCTTATGGCCCTTTTAAATGCTTTATGTGCTTTTAAATTGGAAGAGGGGAGATTTAGATTAGATACTAGAAAGAAATTCTTTGCT
>JAOXJM010000012.1:153592987-153606582 GCA_026413425.1 Tringa solitaria | reverse complement strand
GGCTTGGAGCAACCTGGTCTGGTGAGAGGTGTCCCTGCCCAGGGCAGGGGGGTTGGAACTAAATGGTCTTGAAGGTCCCTTCCAACCCAAACCATTCTATGACTCTAAGTGCAACATATAATTTGAGGTTCCTTTTAGCTAATTGCCCACACAGCTGAATTGTACGTTACCGCTAAATTCCAAAAAAGGCAAAATTGGACCTGTTTGTTTATTTTCTCTTCAGCGGGAACTGAGCTTTCTCCTAATCAGCGACTGCGGCTGAAATGAATTCAGCATCACAATAGCAAAACAAGAAGTGCATTCATTTGGCAGCACGTTGGACCGTGCGTGCCTCTTCGCCCCTGTGCAATGCGGTTGCTATGGCGTTTGTGGGCGGCGGCGAGGACGACAGGAGATTCTCAACATAAATGCCAAACCACGCTCGAATATATGTCATACTGACCCGCTATTAATTCGGTGGCTGCTCTTTTATCATAAAAAAATAGATCAGCTCAACTTTCACTTCAAGAATAGACGCGAAATTCAAACCAGCGGTGGTTATAGGAGTGTAAATCACATGACAGAAACTTTAAAGGTTAGGGTTTTTTTTCTATTGCTGGAATTTCTGAAACCGTAGAGGATTATAAGGAAATGGGAATAAGCTGACAGTCGCACTACAAAGTTGGGCTGTGCACCTGCCCACAGACTTCGTCCCAGCAATTTCATCATGCCATAAAACATAATGGCTGTCAGGAACAACCTAGTCTTGGACACCTCCAGAGATGGGGCACCCACAGCTTCTCTGGGCAACATGTTCCAGGGTCTCACCACCTTCAGAGTGAAAAATTTCTTCCTGATATCTAATCTAAATCTCCCCTCTTCCCGTTTGAAGCTGTTACTATCACTACATGCCCTTATAAAAAGTCCCTCTCAGCTTTCTTGTGGGCCCCCTTCAGATACTGGAAGGTCTCCCTGGAGCCTTTCCTGGTCGTTTTCCTCAGGACTGTGCTTATCATCCTTGTGCCAAGTCTGGGGCTTCTTTTCCAGCTGCATGGAAGCCATTTGCCATCTACATGTCTTGTACACACCTTTGGACGGGGACAGACAACTGTTCTGTGTAGATCCCACTATTGCTTCAATTAGCTGTGTCTTTAATGAAGGTTACTGGTTAATTACAGTTATGTTGACTCCAACACAACTCTAAGACAGTCCTGTGAAATAAAACGCAATTATGTAGGAAGGAGAAAGTATGGATTTGTGTTTCCTACTCCAGATTAGCAACCCCATGAGCATCCTGGCTGGACCACACCAGTGGCTGGTGGCTTCTTGCTCATAGGAAGGTGACACCCTTCCTGCAGGCACGCATTTCTGATATTGCTCTGGAGGTGGCTTTCAGGGGACATTTAGAGTGGACTGGACCCTTCCCCAGGAGAGCAGCCTTAAACCTCAGCTTCTCTGATGGTTGAGAAATCTTCTCAGACATTCAGACGTTGCTTGCTGCTTGCATTGGCCAGTAAAATGCTGCCAGAAATGAGTTCAGCAGAGGGTACTACACCAGCTGGCAGGTGCCAAGGCTCATCCTCTTGGTTTTCCCTGCTTTGTTTCCAGCCCTGCAGGTCCTGGCCAAGGTCACAGCCGGAGATATGCCCGTTTCCGTCAGCCCCAGCCGCAGAGCGACCCGAGCAGCGAATACTGGGACTATTCATAGCAGCAGCCAGAGTTCCTCTTGTTCCATATAAGCATTTCAGCTCATCCGGCGTTTCATTCAGGAGCATTAACCTGCAGTCTAATATAATTAAGTGCTATATGCTCTTAAATTTTTAATTAGTTATATGCACTTGAGAGCAAATGGTCTCTTTTCCCCCCTGATATACACATATAACTCCTCTCCGCTTTAATGGGATTTACAGGGGTTTATCAAGTGATAATAAAAGCCTAAACGTCAGCTTCTGCTAACATTTACTGTGTCATTTCCTGCTCTCTCAACACACAGGGAGTATAACTTTGCACTATTAAGTCCAACGTAACAAGGAGAAGGAACATTTAAGGTTAATGCTCGGCTTTCCCCATGTCATTGTCGGAAATCTGATACGAACGCGGTTCTTTTTGAAGCGTTCCGACAAATCACACAGAACGAAGCAAATCGAAGGGAAAACTGATTGAAAAGTCACGGACGGGTCTTTTCTCCCCTGCAAAAGGACGTGTCTGTGCTTTGAAACATCTGGGTGAGCAGAAGGCTTTGTAGGAGGCTGCGTGTTGGAGGCTGCAGCAGCAGCAGAAGAATGGGAGGGTCCGTGCAGCACCTCGCTCTTGCTCTCAGGGGAATGTGTGGAGAAGAAAACACCAGCTGGGGCTGATTTCATCTGTGCCTCCAGTGTCCCGTCGGGCAGGCGTGAAGCAACAAGTCCTTCAACGCTACCTCGGCATTCCTGGGGGCTGGAAACAAGGTTTGATCCCAAAAGTTGGGACTCATCTCTCCCAACTCCAGCGTAGGTGCCTCCTTGCCCCTCAAATGCCTGCGTCTGTCCCCCAAATACTAAGGAATAAAACCAGCATACCTGAAGTGCCGGCAATTCCCCGTGAACAGCTCTGGCTTCTCTGTGATTTCTAGCTACAAAGCTGTGGCCTGGTTCTTCTCCTGAAAGTGCCCTGGTCTTCAATGATGAGAAGAAGCCACTACAGATGGGTGTGCAGAAGGCTTGTCTCACCCCTGCTCCATCCAGGCAGCTTTAGGATAGGACAGGCTCCATTAAAAATTGGATTATTGAGTCTCAGCCATTTCCACAGTTGTTCAAAACAAACCATTTTAAAACCTCTTCTTAATGCCAGTATTTTTTCATGCTTTGAGGGCTGAATTTTGCACTGAGAACGTTCTTTCTGTGAAGGCTTCTCATGTATCAGCCTGGGTACATTTTAGATGCAGTTTCAGTGCAGAGACTCAATATTGTTCTTCCAGCCGTTCCTTAGGTGCCACAGCAGAGGTGACTTGGGAAGAGGAAGCTGAATGGGAAGGGAGTATGGAAACCCAGGCAATTTTAGTAACCTCTAATAGAAATTCTAGCCACGTGCTTAACCACCTCCCAGAGAAAATCGGCTTAGCGTCAGCACTAACACCGGGCAGATCCATTCATTGGAAAAATTGGAAAGGAAAATCTCCGCAGAGGGTGACGGCTCCAGGTGGAACTTCTGTAGGACAGATGCTGAAAACTGATCTCCCCCGGCACCCTACGGCCAGCAGGAGCTACACGTGTTTATTGTGCCACCCAAACACAGCTTGATGGAGGAGCCACGCGATTTCCTGCCTTTTATCCAGCGACTGAAATAAAATAGGAGAGGGTTCTTTTTTTTTAAAACTTCCCTATTGTAAAACTTGCCCGTTCTAAGGCTCAGCTGCGGGCAAATCTGGCCAGAGGCATCCCACACACATACCAGCGCATACCCAGGGAGCCCTACACAGTGTGCAAACACCCTGAAATCCCAAATAAATATCTCGAAAATCAGTTGCGCTCCAGGGGAAACAAGGGGCCCGCCCACACATAGAATTAAGAAGTTAATTAGTGTTTAAATATTTCCTTGCAAGCTTTGGCACTAGTACTGCCGCAATGAGTCTAAAACTAGCGAGAACAAGTGACTATATGGAAGAAGAATGACTCTTTTTTTCAGGTTGAAAAGATTACTTAAAAGATAAATGATAAACAAAAAACATGTAGGTAAACCCTGGGTGTTTTTTATCACAGCTTGAATATGGCATGATTGGGAACTGAGGGAAATACCTTTTTTTAGAACAGTGTTCATTTTGATCTAGTGGTGACCTTTTCATATGCTCAGGTCCCTGCAGGGGAGACGAAGCTACTTGTGGTCGTCTGTAAGGGAGGATGAAGAAAAAAGGCACTTTGAGATCACATAAAATCAAGGATCGGCCACGGGGAAATACCTTTTCACTCACTGAAGTTTCAAGACTTGATGATCTGTTTATTTTGATACATTCCCCTGTATGACTCCAAGGGGGGATCGGTTTTGTTGGGTTTGCCAAGGAGACTCATCTGTCACCTACAGTCAGAGCAGAATGGGGTATCTCTGCTGTCGCTGGCAGAGGACAGAGGAAATATCACTTACCCCGTCCTGGAGTCATGTTTATATTTACCCATCTGGGGTGGAAGCCATGGTTTGGTTTTGTTCTCTCTTTGTGGAAGATCATCTTTGTGGCCTCTTCGGGACTCACTCCAACAAGTTCATGTCCTTCTGGTGTTGGTGGCCCCGGAGCTGGAGGCAGCACTGCAGGTGGGGTCTCACTGGAGCGGAGCAGAGGGGCAGAATCACCCTCCTCGCCCTGCTGGCCACCCTGCTGGGGATGCAGCCCAGGATACAGTAGGCTTCCTGATGTCCCTGCCCATGGCAGGGGGTCGGAACTAGATGATCTTTAAAGGTCCATTCCCACCCAAACCATTCTATGATGTGTGTGCTTTTCAGGGCTAAACCCTCTTGCACCTACTTGGGGCTCTTCCCTGTTGCAAGGCCTAACTGAATTATTTTTGAGGGTGTGAAGCCTTTTTGGTAAGGTGTTGGAGGACTGTATAGGACAAAGGGAGATAAACTTATAGAACTGCTTGTAGGATCCACTGGGAGTGGTCTTAGAAGTGAAGGAACCCACACACTTTGGGCAGTTTTCATTTCAGAGGGAAGTATCTGGTTCCCCAAGACACAACTAATGTTTTCACGTTGCAGATGCTGAGGGAGAGAACTCAAAAGTGAACAGGGAACTTAAAGGGAGAGAGGGGAACTGGCTGCTGCCTGTAGATACAGAGCAGAAGGAAAGAAGGGAAAGAAAAGAACTGTTTAACCTAAGGTCCCACCTGGGGAAAAAGGAAAATGAGTAACAGCACAGACAAACCTGGGGTGGAGACCAAAAGAAGGTTCCTCACTGGTGACCGGTTCACTACACACCCTTGAGTAGGACTGGGAAGTTAACTGGTTTGTGGTTGAATTTGACCAGTTGAGGGTCAGTCTCATGCAGCGAGGTGGTTGGTGAGAGTAGGGAACCACAATGAGGATTTATGAGCTTCCTCTCAGTCCCGGCCTCGCTCCTTGAAGGATGGTCCAAATCCATGCATCATCACAGGATGGGTTCCCAGGCCTGAGTATTTCCTTTCATAGGAACAATAATGAATGTTAAATAGTAGCGTTTCTTTTAAAATAAATAATAAATATGAATGAAAGCGAAAGATAAAGGGCTTACTCCTCAGCTGGGATGAAGAGGGACAGTTCCGCTCATTTCTGTGGCCACGTTATGGCAACGAAGGATTTGGTTCAGCTAAAATTAATCACCAAAAAAGGACGTGATCTTCTTTCGGACTAGGAGTATCATTAGCTCCTTCCTTAGTCTGTTCTTCCAAAATTCTGCTGAACAAGAGAGGAAAAAGGATGAATCATTGCAATACTGCAAATATTTGGCTGGTGGAACAGTAGTAGAAGCCATTCCCCTGTAGTAATCTCTTCCTGTGGGCTCACTTCAGTTTATTTTAGCTCATGAATGGATGTATTAAGTACATCTCTTGAAAATCAAGACGATTGTTTTAATTTAGAGTGAAAAGGCAAAATAATGAAGGACTGTTGATCTGCGTACCTAAAAAAAACCATCACCAAGTCTGTATTTAAGGACATAAAATATTCCAGAGGTGACTTCCCAGTAATTCCAACACTTGACGCTACAGGTGCAGCGTGAGAAAGACAACAGAAGCCTCATGGGCTCTAAACCAGCCCTCATTTATTGTGGCCAACAGTCTCTTATTTGTATTCTTTTTACTGTCCAGCAGAGTAGCTTAAAAATAACCCTTCCACTGCTATTGAATTTGTTCTTTTTAATTTTTGTTCCCTGTGGGGTACTTCTCAGGCAGAGAGTGACTGAAGTTGGTGCAGGGGCTGGGTCTATCCACATAAAAACCGTAAACTTTCTCATCATTTCCTCTAAATGTAAATAAAACTGCTCCAGCTCTTCGCTGGCCCTAGAGAAAGGGTGTTACAGATAAATTTGACATTCCAGAAGCCCTATTGCCAAACTTCATGTAATATTTTATCTACATTTCACATTTTATCTTTCCCACACGAACAATACTGCTTTCAAACACTGCAGTGGTTAAAAATCTCAGGTACAGAATTAAAGGAAGCTGTAAGATAGGAACTCTGTGTGCAAAACACTGAAATTAGATTTTTTGTAATAAAGTATATTTAGAAAAAAATAAATATGTTTCGTATGTTAAAAGTTAAAATGTTTTGAAACTTTTCAATTCACAAAGATGAATCCAACTGTAAGACTGAACACATGCATGTAAGATCAAAATAGCAACAACTGTCAAATTAATAACTAATTTTATTAAAAGATAAAGTCTTGTGAAAGAAGGGTCATTTACACCATGACCCACTGGTGCTTAAAAGACCCCAGCATGTTATACTGTATTACAGCTAAAAAAAGGGGAGCTGCAATTTGTCTTTAACAGAACAAAACCCTCAGAACTAATTTTAAATATCTATAAGGTCGGTCTCAGCTTTATAACACGGCGAAGTGAAACTGCGCGTGGCTTGGCAAACTGGAAATGGAACTGGAAACTGGGTACTGAAGGGATTTTCAGGAAGCTGTTTCTTTTTTTCTACCTAAAAATTTTGGAATTCTTCAGCAATCCATTTAGCGTGTAACACAGTAAATTCAAAACTTCTCTAAAATGTACTGGTTTAATTTAGAGCTAATAATACTACAGAGAAATCCTATTTTCTGCACTAGCTACATATAATCTTTACGTTTACCACGTGCATATCATATCACATTAGGGCAGTTGGTATCATCTGATCCTTAGCAAAGACAATTGCTTTTCAGTGTACTAGAAAACTTCTAATTATTCTTGAACTCTCGCTTCTGAAATACTACAGTGATTAACAGAGACTGACACTCTTTAAAGAACACAGATAAACATATAAAACTGCATCCTATGAGTGGTGTCTCGCTATAGGAAGGGTGGGAGAGGTCTAGGTGCCAAGTAGCCCAGATGTCAGCATCTGGAAGAACCCCTGCCACCAGCACCCAGCTCTTTATTGGCCTTCCCAGACATTCTCAAGGCATTCCCAGCGCTGGCTCTGCAGCTGCTCCCGAGTTTCTGAGCTAATCACTGGAATACCTTGATGTGCTCAAGGAGCCTTTTTTTTTTTCCTTACTAAATCATAATAATGACAAAATAGATAAATATTCCCAAAATTTCATGTTTCCCAGAATATTTCCATACAATTTACTTAAGGAAAACAATATTCTCTGCAAATACTAAGCTTTTCCTCGGCACCTGGTGAGAAGTGAGGGACTTCATTTCTATTCTTGACATAACACCTGTGAGTTTCTGTTTTCAGACAAAGGGCCTGCTCTCGTTACAGCAAAGGCCAACAAATATGTACTTCTGCAGAAAAGAATTTGCTTATTAAGTGTGAAATCTCTCAAATGCCTTAGTGGTGTTTTTTGTTACGTATTGATTCCATATTTTGTTACATATTTACTAGTTATAGTTATTACATTCTGTTTGCATTGAACTGATTGAAATCATAGCAAAAGAGCACTGGGGTAGCTGACAGGAGCCTGAAAAATCTCTACACTTGTTGCACCTGCTCGGCCAATAGACAAAGCAGCTCAGGCTGTAACCACCTTAACATCAACAGATTTTTTTAATAAAAAAGTCTGACGCAGGAGCTGATCTCGCAACATCAAAACAAAACAGAAAGGAAACCTTTGCTTCTCCGTTAGGCACAAATCTGATCCTTCACTGAAACCGTAGGGGGTTTTTTCCTACGATAGAGATAAGAGGGTTGGGAAAACAAACTCTGTGAAGAAAGGGAAAAACCGTTGACTTACACACTTTATCTTCAATATTCGGGCAGCTTCAAGCTCTTTTCTGAACCTCTTCTGGCTGTAACTCCCGGTATCTCCCCGCAGCTACGCAATCACTGCGCCTGTTTTACAGACCAGAACTGGAGGCATCAAACAACCAAATGCCATTAAACCCCACACGAGGTTCACAGCAGAAAAAAGCACCTAACACCACACTGCTTCTTCTCACTTCTAAACTATTTGACAGTTAAATAGCCTGTGTATGTATCACGCTGGTAAGTAATACTCTTACAAAGTTACTGCGATCTGCAAAAAATATGTTTCTAAATAACTAATAAGAAATAATCCACAGCTGATTTACAAGGCTCCTTTCCTTCCTGCACACCAAAGCAGCCAGATAACTCTCTAGAGAGACAGACATCCACTGGAAAGAAGTGTCTGCCTCTTTTAGAAAGAGAAAACCATAATTTGGTATGCTCCCCTCTCGCTGTTCCTTAAGCAGCCTTTATTCAATGCAGTAATTCTGTTAAAAAGCTTAATAATCATACTTTTAAAACTGGTTCAATAAAAATTACTGTGACAGGTTTTTTTTTTTCTTTTTTGGGGGAAGAATAAAATTTTCAAGAACAAATTCTGATGAAAAGCTGTTATAGATGATTCAGCTGCTGTCAATTCACTTTTCTAGAGCTAATGTGGCTTCGCTGCAAGAACCTTAGATTGCCACAAAGAACACAAATCTCTGTGCAAACCGAACTGCATCTGGCTGCAATCTTTCCAGCACAGCAATTGTTTTCGGAATAAAGGAACCCAAGAGAAATATTTGTGTTTTCCAGTGCTTGCTACATCAAACCGAAACAGCAGACGACGTGGGGATATATAATACAACTGTTAAGGAATGTGGTCTGTTCTTCAGAGGTTATTGTAAAGTATGAACACGCTCCTACACGTGCTGCAACCATCTCATTTAGTTCTCCAAAGCCAAATGCACCGATTTAAGTCAAACCACAGGTCTTCTCTCTTACCTTTTTTTGTGTGCAATATTCTTCCTACAAAGTTAATAAACTCAAGTGTGGTACTGAGGAAGTCAGGTACAAAGGCTCTTCACAGAACACCTCCAAAAGACCCGGAGTTGTGCCCGTAGTGAGAAAACTAGTCAGCAGAACTGAGTAATGTGGAAAAGAAGACAATACAGAAATTCTCTTTTTCTGCATTATATAGTATAAATATTCTGTACATATATTCTGTATTATATATTCTGTATATACTGCAAATACACACATGGCAGTGAATGTCAGCCAGGGAACTGAAGGGATAAGGAACAGGATATTCATGACTTCGACAATCCTGCAAAGAAAGTATGTTCCAGTGCATCTCTGTCTTTTAAACATATCTGCTATGATAATTAGCTCCATATTTTAGCCATTACAGAGGTTCTCTTCAAAAACTTTGTGCAAGAGTAGTATCCTTTCTCTGAAAAATCCTAGAAGAGAATAAATGATAGATTTTTAATTAGGCAACTGAAGAGCAAGGACCTGAACTCAAGAAAATCACAATCCTTTTTTATTCCATTTTTATTCCAGCTTTCAAAGCAGCACAGGATGAACGAATTAGAGGAATGACAGAAACCTTCTGCCTCCTGGCTGACTTAAAATGATGAGGTCACTCGTTCAGCAGTTCCCAAGTAATGACTTCATGTAGACAGTGGGGACCCTCTATGTAGCCATCGTGAAATGAATTCATACAGGTCAACAATATCTTGCCTATAACTTAAAATAGCTCTTTGTAAGAAGACGAAAATGTAATGCAAGAGGATTGGCTCTGAAAGAGGATACAGGATAGGAAGATTCACCCCACCCCAGAAGTATGTTCCAGAACATGTCCTCTTCACCACGTCCCACAGCACAACACAGCTCTCAAAGCCAATGACACCTGGTCTGATGGAGCAACTGGAGCCCCTATCCACCACTCTTGGGTTAGAGAGGAGAGAAACTGTAAATTTCCAGGGCCACAACTTCAGGGAAGATAAGGAGAACCCTGTAACTCAGAAGAAAGGCATATGGAACAAGTACCAGTCCTGCATCCTGCTCCTAAAATCCAAATCAAAGTAGCATCAAAGTCTTCATGACTGGCACAGATTCCAAGATGACCGGTCATATTGTTTTGTCAAAACTCCTTCCACCTAGAATTAAAAATAAGATTGATAACAAATTTGTAGATGCTATAAGTTGAATAAATAGAGACTGAAAAATAAAGAAAACATTAAAAGAATCAATATTCACATACATCCAGAATCCTTCACTGACTATGAGACTGGTCAGCAACGACCACTAACACCCACAGAAAAGAATCTCCCTACTTAATGTATTTGGTTGTCTATTTGAAGATTGTTCTGTGACATCTAAAAAGCCACTTAAAGTGGCAGAAGGATTGCAGAAAGGAGGGTGCTTTTTTTGCCATTTGCTCAGATGTTGAAAAAAAAATATGAACCAAAAAAAGGACAAGTTTTTCCAAATGTGGTCATTGTAACCTTTCAGATGATGGGTGTTCAGAACATTAGATAACCTTATCACAAATGGATAAAGCTTAACACAGTCTTAAAATAAAATAAAGAAATGAAACTATTTCTCACCAATCATCCCTGCCCTCCTTGCTGGCTGGACTGGTGTCCCATGGGCCCAGTGTCCCCCTGTGGAGATCAGGAGGATTAGATCTATACATTCACATCTGCCTGCCGTAAGGGTGTTGAAATTTGCATTAAGTACAAGAACTCCTTTGATCAAAACATCGCATACATTTTACACATCAAGAGGCTCTACAGAAAAAGTGTAAGCTTTCCAAAGCAGCTGAAGGGATTTGGGGAGGGATTTGACAGAGAACAGAGCGATGACGTTACTGTCACAGTTCCTGCAAGAAGCTGAATTGACCTGATTTGTGACAAAGAACCAGAACTACGTAAGGACAAAATAAATAAAAAATAAATGATTTTTTTTCAATACCAGCTTGACTACATGAAAATATAAGGATTGTGAGTTGGCTTAGAACTGGAAGAGACAAAAGGCTTTATCTTTACTGGGAAAGCCACCGAGTGAACTCCTGGAAGGTAAGCACCAAGCCTGGCTGTCCCAGAAGCCAGTGAGAGCGCACACCCCTGAGTCCTCTCTTCTTCTCCTGAGCCTGGCTGAGAAGAGTGTGCGACACAGCTCGAGGCATCAAACCACCAGAAAACTTCATAAGATAAGTCAAAGAATTCAAGCATTTCTAAAGGTCTGTAAGAACTCCATCCCTTTATGGTGTTTGGTCTCAATAGAATGTAATTTGAAAATATATAGTTTGATT
This sequence comes from Tringa solitaria, assembly GCA_026413425.1. Lineage (NCBI taxonomy): Eukaryota > Metazoa > Chordata > Aves > Charadriiformes > Scolopacidae > Tringa > Tringa solitaria. The sequence goes on along the minus strand of JAOXJM010000012.1, from coordinate 153,595,406 downwards.
GGGCTCAGCTACAAGTTTGACTGAGATTGGGTTGGCAAAAAGAAAAATAAAAGAAAAAAAAATTGATTTCTATCACGGAGGCCAAAATAAAATGAGAAGAAAAGAATCTCTGATGGGACGTACAGCCCTTTAGGGTAGATGATAGATTTTACTTCCCATGCCATCACACTCTGAGAGTCTCCTGGCTCTCTTGTGCTTTGGTACCGACCAGACACAGAATGAATCCCTCCTCTAATTTCTAATTTCCATTTCTCACTTGGAACCAGTCTAATTAAGCCTACGTGGGACCTTTCTTTCTAGATATCAAAGCTACCAGTCAGGACAAGGATTTTGTTTGATTTTCTAGAAAGAGAAAGAAACTTCTTGATCTCGTGGTTCCACCAAGTCACGCTGCAGAAAGGCCAGGTGAGAAGATCTGTGTACTCCTTAGGGGATCAACGCGGCAAACACACGTCAGAAAATGAGATACTGGGAGGGGTCCCGTGTTGCCATGCTTGGGTTTAGCCAGTTATATCCAGAAAAAAAAATTGCCTTGTTTTGGGTTTGTTTTGGGTTTTTTTGTTTTGTTTCCCACTGAGAAATCTAGGAGGTTATTACGCAGCCTCTAATTAACACGTTAACATTTGCTTTGGAGGTTTTAGTTAATAACAGCAACCCATCAAGTGGGTCCCCCAGCTGCTAATTACTTTTTTCCACACCAAATTTTCTACCTGAAATTTCCTTCCCGATCCTGTGTAATTTTGCCGATTTCCCTTGGAAAGCTCCCTTAAGAGCTTTTCTTCAGAATTTCTTTGTGTTTTGTTTTGTTTTTAAATAAATTAGAAAAATCTCCACTGGTGACTTTCCATCTGGCTTCTACTCTAGACACTGCCCAGAAATGCCAATATAATGGTTTTAATGGTTTGCCTTTTTTTTTTCAAAAAAAAAAAATCAGAGCAAAGCAGAGATTTGCATATTCACATCATTAACATTTTGGTGCCTTTAATTGTTCAAGTCTGTACCTTGCAACCATGAGGCCGCACACATCGCTCTGCCCCTAATTGCTGTGACACTCATCCTCCATCTGCGTGGCCTTATTCACTGTTCAATGTAGGAGCCCATCCCTGAAGGTCACCCACGCGGCTGCACCTACAGATTAAATAGGAAAACTCCCAGATTGTAACTCTGACAAGATGGGAATCGTCATTTTATTGCTATCTACCTATAAAATAGTATTTACTACAGACTTTTCCTTCGCCAGTGTCAGAATACTACATAGGCTCTGTCTCTACGCAGTTGAAGACTACTTCATCTGGGGTCGATTTAAATGATTTAAAAAAAAAAAAAAAATCCTCTTACAATGAGGAATGTTACCGTGTATTTTGCGAAATATTTAACATCTTGCCATTTTCTTCTTTTTTTTTTTTTCCCCAAATCCCCCCCTGCATTTCATCGTCACAGCTTGACACAGCCCTGCAGTTCAGAGTTACCTGTCTCTCATCAGCCTGATTACTCGGGTTGTTTTAATGAATATTTACCAGTCTGCAGAAAAGCTGAAGGCGCCCGACTGCAGCTGTGCTCCAAAACACCGGCAAGAACTAGTTCTCTTTACAGCCATTAGCCCCAGCTCCATCACTTAATAAACGGAAAGACAATACATGCTACTCTATAATGGAGTTTCCTACCTTTTTTTACTTATACCAGTGCAGCACAGGTTTAATAAGCACTGGAAATTAAATGAGATAATGGCATGGACTGGACAAATAATACCATTAGTATTATACTGAATGTCTTACCTCAATATTAATCATTCCATAATAAATTATAAGGGATAGTCTTTTTTCTACCTACCAACGACCTCTGTGTAGATAGAGCGGGCAAGAAAATCATTTCACTTTTCTGCACAAACTCTCAAGAATCGGAAGAAAACAAGAATCTGAGAAGACAAAGGTGCGAGTCACATCTTATAAAAGTTTAGCTATGTAAAGATTTAGGCTAATTGCCCATAGTCGATTGAGAAAAATAGGGGTAATCAGAGAGTGATTCATTGTATTCTCAACAGGTAGGATGGATCAGCTTCTGCAAGCACCTTTCTCATAGGGAATTAGTTTGGATGAGGCCCTGGAGTGTTGGGCAGAGAGGAACCTGGTGAAATTCAACAAGGGCAAGTGCAGGGTGCTGCATCTGGGGAGGAATAACCCCCTGCACCAGGACAGGTTGGGGGCTGACCTGCTAGAGAGCAGCTCTGGGGAAAAAGAGCTGGGACTTCTGGTGGACAATAGGATGACGATGAGCCAGCAATGGGCCCTTGTGGCCAAGAAGGCCAATGGATCCTGGGGGGCATCGGGAAGAGTGTGATCAGCAGGTGGAGGGAGGTGATCCTGCCCCTCTGCTCTGCCCTGGTGAGGCCCCATCTGGAGAACTGTGTCCAGTTCTGGGC
>JAOXJM010000012.1:153572259-153589645 GCA_026413425.1 Tringa solitaria | reverse complement strand
TTCGGGAGGCGACACCGCCCCCCCCCCCCGCCCGCCGCCATCGCCGCTGACAGGATTCCGGGGCTCGCGCCACCTGAGGCCCGCAGCCCGCGCCTGCGCAGCCGCGGCGGATCCCCCCGTCCCCCCCTTCTCCCGCTTCTCCCTCCTCCCCGGTCGGGCTGACCCCCCTCTCCATCCCCCGCAGCCATGTTAGTGTGGGGAGCGGAGCGGGCGGGGAGGAAAGGAGGGAGGGAGAGGGCAGCCGCGCATCCCATGGTGCAGCGCGCCGGGAGGGCGGGGGAGCGGCCTGGGGTGGCCGGGGCGGGCGAGCAGGCTAAGCAGGCGGCTGGCCCCGCCGCGGAAAGCCAGCTAGAGCGGGGCGGCCTCGGCCAAAAGCCGGCGCTGACGGGACGGCTCCGCCGCTTCTCCTTCCCCCTTCGCCTCAGCCCTCCCCTCCGCCCGGAGGTGGCTGCCCGCGGCGCGGTGAGTGGCGGCGGCGGCAGGGGCTGCCTGAGGAGAGGAGGGGGAGACGGAAGGGTGAGAGGGGGCGCGGCGGCCCCAACTTACATATAGGGGCGTGGGGAAAAAGAGGGGTTTTTTTGTGGGGAAAGGGAGGGGGTGTCTGTGTGGGGAAAGGGGGGTCTGTGTGGGGAGAAAGGGGGCGGTGAGGGGAAAGGGAGGCGGTGAGGGGGGGGACACAGCTGCTTCTCCTTCCTCCCCCCCCCCTCCCTCCGGCGGCCCCGTCTCCTCAGGGGAAAAGCCGCCCGTGTCTTCTGTGTCCCTCGGGAGGGGCTGGTTGGGCACTGTCGGGGGGGCACGGGAGGTACCCCCCCACCACACACACACACACGGGGGGGCACACGCGTGTGTGCGCACAGGGACGTGCCCGCGTTGGGCGGCCGGTGGCCGGAGGGCTGCGGGGGGAAGGCGGGTACGGGAAGGGTGGGCTGGGGGGCTGCGGGGCAGCGCCGCTTTCCATCCCCCAGCGGCGCCTGCGAGGGAGCTCCGCCGCGGGGAAGGGAACGGGAGGGATGGGGGAGGCTTGCGGGGAGGGGGCGGACGGCGCCCCGGGGAGAAACCGGCCGCCCCCTCCGGCCCTCCCCGGTCCCACCGGATGCGGCGGGAGGCGGCCCGAGGTGCCGGTGGCGGCGGGGCCGCGGCTCGGCCGGGCGGAGCGGGACGGTCCGTAAAGTAAACAAAGGGAAAGGAAAAGGGAGGAGGAGGAGGAGGTGGTGGTGGTGGTGGTGGTGGGGTGTGTGTGTGTCCCCGCCGCTGCCGGAGCCCGGCTTTGCCCCGGCCTCTCTTCAGGCGTGCCCGGTAAATCTGTGTTCGCCTCTGGGAGCCTGGGTGGGAGCGCAGGGGAAGTGGTTGAGGTTTCTTCTTTTTGTGCGTGTTGGGGTTTTCGGGGGTTTAGTTTTCGGTTTTTGGTTTGGTGGTGTGTGTGTGGGTTTTTTTGTGGGTTGGTTTTTTTTTTTTTTTTTGGTTCCTTGTGTTAGTGCGCTGGCCGGGGAGCGGGGTGGTGCGATCCGGAGGGAAGCGGGGACAGCCCTTTGCTCGCATCCAGGGTTTCACCCGGGGCTGCCTTCCTAAATCTGCAGCGGGGAAGGGGGAGCAAGTGCTCCTCAGCCTGGCTTTTGGTCGACCCGGCTGGTGCCACCGAAGTTGGATTAGAGAGAGGAGCCTTTGCGCTTCTTGAAGAAATTTGATCTTTCATTTATTTTTCGGTTGGAAACCCGATTTTGGAGTACAGTGAGAATAGTCCTTCTGCAGCTGTAACCGAGTGTCTTTCTCCTCAAATCCCTGGGACTAATTTTGAAGCATGTGCTGTATATTGCCAGTTTTCACATTCATTTTCTTTCCAAACCTCCTTTACTCAGATGATGCTTTTTTGGAGCAAGGGGCAGCCTTTCTCTTTGATTCCCCCCCCGGCTGAAAGACTGTTCACTGTATTGTTTCTATGTGTTAGTTGACTTGCAGTCGGTCTTATTTAAGTGTTCTGAAAGCAGAGTGTATTCTGTAGGCCCTAGCACCAATGTTGGACTCTTGTAGTGTCAGCCTGCAGCTCAGTTTTTGGCATTTTGAGTAGGATAATAGCAGTGCTGTAGTAAACGCATTGAACAAAAAGTTCACTTGAAAGGAGAAACACTTGGGGATTCATATTGAAGTATTTAATGTAAATGTTAGCTTAAAAGTGAAGTGATATTGCAGTGTCCCTTAAAAATTGGACACTTTTGGCCTTTGGTTGTTTAATATCTCTCTCTTTTTCCTGTGTTAATTGGAAAAGTCCCACATTCCTCAAAGCTAATCGGCCTTTATCATCTCTGATTCTATTAAACCTGGGTAAGGTCAAGAGCATAACTGGATTGGGGCCAGAAAATATTAAATGTTAAATAGTTATTTGGAACAGTTTGTTATCTTACTGATGTTGTCCATGTCCGAAATTCCATCACTTCCTTTCTCCACCCGGCTCCTTTTTTGTTACCTCTGGAATTGGGCTGTTATCCTACCTCGTATCTTTGTTGGAACACCTTTGCCTGTATGGGGTGATTTGCAGATGGGGGCCACAGCCTTTGGATTTCATAAAGCAAACTTTATGGCTGAGATTCTGTAAAGAACGTGTTGTGCGTACCAGTGAGATTGGAGCCCATGCAGTAAATTTAACAGACATAAAATCCGGGGTACTGTTAACAAAATTAACACAAAAAAAAAAAACAAAACCAAAAACCAAAAGAGGGAGGAGACACTAGTTGCTGGGAAACATTTTCTCTCACAGGACTGTAAACTCTACAGGCTATTCAACAAGAGAAAACCAGTTCTGAAATTAAGTTGTCTTTTGTGCTATTATGTCTTAAATCCAGATTTTGTGGAACATGGCTTGGATTGATGTTTGTGTTGGTTGACCTTTTATTTTGGGGGAAGGTTAAAATGTACACATATAAGGAAGATGGCATAGCACTTATTTGTCAAAAGCTCTAAGCTTTATTTGGCCTCGGCCTTAGGTGTTATGAAAAGTACTAAGCACGTGTAGGTGACAGTAATCAATCAAGTAGTAGTGTATTGGAGCCCTTCATCCAGAAATGAATATTCTTTGAATAGCACTCTGGTGTCTCTGATGTGTAATTTGCTGAAATAGCTTTAAAAATTGTTTCAGCTTCTAGATACCCAGTGATGCAACTTTGCTTCAAAATATGTGTTGTTGAAAGGGTGCTTTTTTAAAAAAAAAAGTAAATAATGGTTTACCACATGATGGCTAGTAGTTGAATGGGGGCAAATCTTGGTTTTGTAAATCCCACTAAGCTAATAGATATTTGGGGGGTGACAGGAGGAGAGAAAAGTAGAAGTGCTTTTTGGAGATGAAGTAATAAACCCAGGCGGCTTTGATGGTTTAGGAGATTATTTTTTATTTTTTTTTTTTGTGTGATGAGTTTTTATTTCTTGTCATTTGTAAAACAAAACGATCAGTTTTTTCTTTCCCTGGTAGGCATTGCCCTGTGCGGCAGTTCTGCCTTTTGTATGATGTAACTTTCATAATAACAATACAGGCTATTCCCATTCCTTTCATTTCTCTTAGGATTTGCAGAAGAGTCTTTTTCGTTATGACAGAGAATTTCCTGTCTTCTCAAAGTATAGTTTTGAGTAGTGCAAAGTAAGAACAACCTGCAACACGATGTACTGCTGTAAATATATGGATATGCCTTCTCCTGCAGGTCTTTGATAGTTATTTGCACTGGTGTATAAAACGTAGTCATGTTTTGCAGGACATTGGTAACTATAAGTAGGTTGTAACTTTGCTGTAAAATCTATATATTCAAATCTTGTATATATGTTTTTAGTCTTGCGTAAGTTCTTGTCTTAAATTAAACATTTGTAGCTTTACATTTGATGTGGAGTATTTCATAAAGTGCCTCCAAATTCTCACATTCTGGACAAACGTCAGTAAATTGGTAGAAGGTGTTTAAAAAGGACATTCTTACGCTAGAATTGATACTCCAGATCTTTTTTCCTGTGTTACAACTACCACTCTGGGGTGCTAGCAGCAAAATCCTGGGGTTTATCTGCTTCTTACCAGTGAATTTGAGCCCTCATTTCAGACAGCTGTCCATGAAAACTCAAGTCCGTGACTGATACTTAACTCCATCAGATGTGGTTTCCAGACTAAATCTGTTTTTCCTCTTATCTCGTGTTAGTGTAACTCTAAAGTTTTAAGTATCATTGCTGAGTGACATGAAAATGTGGACATACTGACTTAATTTCTAGAAAAGATTTTAATTAGAGGTCAGCATTTTAAAAACTGCAACAAATCCTCACTCAATCAGTTTGAGCTCTTGCATGGAATGAGAGCAGAAATGATTTAGGAACACTCTTTAACTCTTAATTTTCAGTGTACTTATTTAGCACCTGAACTATGGTGATTCTTGGCTCCCTGGATGGGATCTTCTACAGGATAGTTCTTTTGTACTAAAAGCTGTCTAATGCAGATTAATGCAAGATTAGAGTTTGTAAATTGTTAGCAATTTCAAGTGAGTCTCTTGTGTTATGTATGACTGCCCCTTAGGAACCTTCAAAGTCCAGTGTGTCCTCCCAGTGCTCTATCGATGTGGTTTATTTTGTCTCTTAGAAAGACATGAAATTGAAAGAATGTGAAAGAAAATGGAAAATGTGATACCCAGATAGATATCTGATTTTAAATAGTCTTTTTGGTGTAGGAGAGGGAGAACTTCTGTGGAGATGATCAGGTAGATCTTTCTAAAAGCTCTTGCTTTTTGTGTCTTGCCCTCCATATTCGGGCAGCGGTTGATGGCTCATCAGATAAACTGTTGAAGAAAGTGGCTGTTTAGGGACTGCACAGCTTAAAAACCTGCAGGTTTTGTGTTGTAGGCTTAAATTTTTATTTTCCCTGTCTCATTCCTTTCTAACTTTGTGTTCTTTCTACCACGTAAGAAGCTTCCTCACGTGGGAGTTTGCTTGATTGGCATTTAGTGATCCTGACACTGGGATGCAAATCTTGAAAGTGGGGGCACTTTTGAGTGTTAGGCCTTCATGAAGAGGAAATTATTAAAAAAATCCACCCCAACTGCACAAAAAATAAATAAAAATCAACCAACCAAAAGCGCAAAAACCTTTAGATGGCTTGATCTGATTTTTTTCTAGTTATATTAAAGCAGACATGAGAGAGTTGGGATTACCCAGGTGTGCTGTGCTAAAAGGTGTGTGAACTCCTAACACTTGGAAGGGGACGTTTTCAAATGTTGGGGGATGCCTTATTGGAGGGAGCTGACACGAGTCTATGGAAGAAATAGTTTCAGAGATGGCAGGAGAACCACAGAAGCTGAATCCTTTCTGGCTCTGGCAATACTTGAAATCTGGAGATTAAGGAGAAATTGGAGAACAGTTTTGAAATCTGGTTTACAAGGTTTGAATGCAATTTCTGTCAACTAAAAATCGGGATAGAAGAGGGAAATGAGAAAAGCTGAAGGCAAAGGGCTTTGCTAGAGGACATTTGATGATTCACTTGCATCAGTGTTAATTGTGGGTTCATCTAAATTTTCTTCAGCTCTGCAGCAGTCCATGGCTGAACCGGTAAAGCTCCTCCTGTACTGGATTTCTTTTGTCCCCTGTCACTTCAAGACTTTTTTCCCACCCTTTAACTCCTGCATTGTTCCTCAACCCCTTTTTTTATCATGTTCAGAGCAGAAGGGCCATGTAGAAGTAGTTTAAGTAGGTTTTGTTAGTTTCCTATTGCAATGAATTTTGCTTTTTCTTTCCTTTTTTTTTTTTTTTTTTTTTTTTCCTCCCTGGGAGTGGGAACTGACAATCACTCAACTCAGTTTCATTTTGCTGCAGGGTTCCAACTTCATACAGTGCAATATAGGTCAGTTTAGAGCTTAATCCTACAGATTAATCTTGACTTTCCCTCCCCATGGAACTGTAATTTAACTCATTTTGAGACCCTGGACTAATTTCCTTCCTTTTGACCAAAAGCGTATAAGCAAAACGTGTGCATCAGTTGTCCTGGAGACAAGAGTGGGAGATGACGTATTCTTTGGCACTGCTATCATTCTAGGTATGTTGAAGAACAATAAATTTAGAAGCATTTAGACAGTGAATGTGTCAAGTGTCCTTAAATGAGGTGCTTCTCACTGCCTTTGGAGGGTTTATAGTGACAGAGCCGAAGCTGTCCTCGCTGTTGGGGACAGTAAGAAAGAGGCCAGAGGGCTCCCCTGGCTGCGATCTGCTCCTGCTTCCTGCTGCCATGCTTGGGGTTTTTTCATTGTTTACACACACGTGAAAATGTGCAATTCCTGCTTTTGTTTTATTTCGGTTTGGGGGAGGGGAGAGGGGGCAGAACCATCCAAGCCTATAAAGTATCTTTGGAAGGCAGAGAGAATTTTTCCTTTAGTCCCACTAAAGTTCCTGGGGAGGATTTGAAGCAGCAGCTGATTTTTTTTTTTTTTTTTTTTTTAATATGGGAGGAGCTGCAACTCTTTCCCGTTTTTTTTGCTGCTAGGATAGCAAATAATTCAGTTGCAAGGGGGTAGCAGAAGTCTAGTTTAGCAGTTTTATATTATTTATAATATAATTTGCAGATCAGAACGCATCTTCTCAAGCAAGTACCTCGCTTTTTTCCCCAGGGCTTTCTTAGCCCTGCAAGGAGTGTTTACTGATAAAATCCATGCGATCTTCAACAGGCGGAATGGTCTTGGACCCATCTGCATTTGCTAATTTCCTATTACTGCCTTCACAATTCCTGCTACTGAAGATACCAGTAAGAGTGTTATAAATCCCAATGTCTGAGTTACACCCAGTGGTGGGGATTTGTATCAATCAATACCTGTTTCATCCTGTCTATGGTAGGTTTTATGTTCAGCGTGAATGCTGAGGCAGGTTTGTCCTCAGTAATACTCTGTAGCGTTGAGATGCAGAAATTCTGTCATCTTTAAAAGAGAATTTCCTTTTACTGATTTTAGGCAATCTTCTAAATTCTTTTTCTGTGAAAGGTAGTGTAAAAGCATAAAATCTACGGCCATTTTCTTATTTTTACATAGGTATCCATTCTTGAGTTCCTGTTTTGGGCCAGGCAGTTGCAGTCTTTCTGTCCTTTGAGGGAAAAATGTCTACGTTCTGGTTTAGAATATTGGAATTATTAGTGTTTAAGAGAGTACAGTTCCTTTTTATTTTCGCTTAATTAACCAAGCTGTTCCCCAACTTTTTTTTTCCTCTGCTATTTCTAATACACTTTTCTTCAAGCACAGATTCCTTTTGCTGGTGGCTGCAAGCTCTTGTGGTTCTTTTATGCCTGCTCATAACTCAGGTTTTTGCAGTCTCCTCCTTTACCCCCTTGTGCCTTTACTGATGCTCTTCTGTAGTGGAAGCTGTTTAAAGGCAGGGTTACTTCTCCATGATGGATTTTACAGCCCAGGCTGTAGCACACAAAAGTAATGTGTGTAACAGGTACCTTCTTAGTTCAGTTACTTGAACTTACTCTTTGTAAAAGAGTTAACCTTTGTATTTCTTTAAGTCCTTACTGCCCTTTCTTCAGCCTCCACCCTGGCAAGTTCATGAATGTGATGGAGGTATTCTTGTATTTTTGCCACTTTTTGCCAAGGATTTCTCGTGCCCGATACCGCTGTTTTTGTTAACCTGTGGTGGAAGGAGATGGGAAACGCTGATACAACCTCAGCATTGGAAGTCAGGAGGCGAGAATCTTATTTCTACCTCTTCTGTGGCTTATTTTTTTTTCTTTTTAATGTTGGCTTAAACTAATTTACCTGCTGTGCTGCTGTTTATTCCCCTTTAAGGCTTCATCCACTGGCGTATTAACATGACAACTCTGAAGTGCTTTCTACGTGGGGGTTTGAGGTACCCCTCGCGAGGAAAAGTAGAAACCACGATGTTGGATCCAAGTTGTTCATTTAAGGTGCTGTGTTACTGCTGGGAATGAACCTTGGCATGGCCATGGCAGTTAATTCACATTTTCAGTGCATTTGTTAACCTTTCACGATGTCTGACTCGGTACTACATTTGCATTCACTAAATAAAACGCACTGGCATTTTATTTAATGAGTAGGAACAAAAGCTGGTCAATAATACGTATATAAAAATGCATGTTTTAATCTCTGTGCTCCAGTTTTAATTGTATTGAAGACCTGTTTTGTTACATTCTTGACTAGTTTTCTGTCGCCAGCCTTCACCCAGGAAACCTTTCCGTGCTGCTGACCTGTAAAGGTCTCTTCCTTGCAGTGAAGCTCTTTGCAAATGTTACAAATTACAGTTTCTGTTCTTACTTCTGTGTTAACAGCACCATTATGGGAATGCTGTTAATTAATGGCTGAAGAAGTAATTCTGAATTTTTATCAGCTCTCATTATCTATTTCAGACTTAAGCACTATATCCTGGAGGCTTCTAGATACCAGTTGGTTTATTAATTATCTTGTCATTTTCACTTTAGTTTGTATAAATCACAAAGCTGGCTCTTTTCTGTGCTTATTCTGGTGGCTCTGGACTCCACAGCTTCTTCCTTTTCTGTGTTTAGTGCCTTTTGAATTTTGGTGTTGGAATAACTGTCCAGAATGCACTTTTGGAGTTGTCCAAGAGCTGAGTAAGCAGGTTATTGATTGATTGGTGCACGGTTTGGGATTAACCTGGTTCTGCTGGTCCAGAAAAAGAAATGTGAGAGGGTAAATGCTTGGAGTAATCGTTCTGCTGAATTCAGTGCTGGCAGGATTTAGTCTAAATGCTGTGTTTGGTTTTGGGTACTGTACATGGAGAAAAGGTTTTCCTCTCTTTTGGATGCTTTTGGTAGCAGATCAGATACCTGAAGGATACGACACAAAAGAATTAAACAAATTAAGATGTTAACTTTTTATCTCCTTGTAGTCTTAAGTTATTGATGTGCATTAGGCTACTACAAGGGGGAATAAGGTGAAGGCTTATGGGGGCTGAACCAAGAAATAGTTGACTTAAATAGTAGGGCTGAAGACCTGGGGAGGAAAACTTCTAATGCTAAGAATAACAAGCCATTGGAGTAGATGAGGAGGGGAGGGGACTCTTGTCACTCAAGGTCTTTAAAAATAAATTAGGCATCCGTCAGAAAGGAAATGCTGTTTGTCCCTACCTCGGGAGTGGCGGATTGACAAGGTGACCTCGAGTCCCATCCAGCACTGATTTTAGTGATGCTAACAGGTAAAGAATGCGGGGTTATTATTTTCAGGTTTACTCTGATAATCTAAAGGTAGTTGACAGTAACCCCAGCAGTTGATGGCTTTCTCAGAGCTCTTGTAAGCAAGTTCTCTGTTATCTTGTTGCCTGAAACTGTGCAGCTTTGATGTAAATCTGTTACAGGCAAAGCATCTTGTATTTTCTTTGTGGAATGCTGCTCTCGGTTACGGCTCTAAAGGTCACGGAGAGAAGATCCTTCCCATAAATGAAACTGTCACGCTCTTCTATAGATGCAGATATTACCTAGATATGACTTGAAAAACAGAATTATAAACTGATTACTGATATTAGAACAATTAGTTTAGTTGCCATTTTCTCGTATGCTGACGAATTTCATGGAAGAAAACATGCAAGACTTCTAAACTGTGCAAGCAAGTTAATAAAGTGGCCTTGGAAAATGACTTTTCTTATTCCTTTTGGTGTTGCCCTTTAATTAATGACTATATTTTGTTATGTCTTAATAAACTGAGCTTTGCTTTCACAATAATAGGAACTTGTGGTGGATTTATACTTCCTTTTTACGTCTGTCTTTCGCTCTTTAATATGATAGCTTGTATTTTGATGTTGTTACCAGTAGGCTTCCTCTTAATTGTAACTGAAATTAATCTGTTTTAAAATAAGTCAAAATATTTCTCAGCGTTTTGTCAAGGAAGGAGTAAGTCACTGCTGAGCTTGGGAAACAGAATTAAGTAATCTTTAGTGAAAGTGTGTGTGGAGATGAATTAAAATGTGGTCTCTATGCCTTTCTGTACTCAGTACAGCCTCTGCCAGAAACCGGTATTAACGACGCACCCCGCATTTGGATATTCCTTATGAAAGAATAAACTCATTGATCAGAAGGCTTTTTGAACACGGTGTTAAAATTTAGAAGTAGAAGCTGCTGGAATTAACATTTTAGTGCTGCATCTGGGCTTTCAGGGAGCCTCTAAACTAAAAGGTGGAGCTAAGAGTGTACATTTGTGCAATGTGTATAAACTCTTTAAGCTGTTTGCTACGGTCTGGGGAGCTAAAAGTGATTTTAGCCCCCCCGATGTGGTGTGGAGGTGAGGGGAAAGCTCCTGCTCATCATTTTTATTGAGTTCTGTTTAATCAGTTATAAAAGCACTGAGTCACTCTAGATACTAAATGTTCATTATCGGGATAATCTAATAACTTCAAATCTATGTGGATTTCTTGTTTAGCGTTGCCTTTGTAAGTCCCACGATTTTGGCTGGGGGGGAAATCTCCAAGGAGGAAGAGAGCATTATTATTATATACCTTAGTGCTTATGTACATCAGTTGTTTTGGATATTTTAATTAATCAATGGTCGTCTGGAAAAAATCAATCCATTTCCAGAAATGAATAATATTCCTTTTATTTTGGCCTTGTATTTTGATGGTACACTTTAAAGATTGAAGTTTATGAGAGAAATAGGGAGGAAAAAAGTATATGTCATATCTTTCTCTTGTGGGAATATTCTTACTTTGTCTCTTCTTGAATGCTTTGTGAATTTTAGATTGAATTTGTTATTTGTGTTTCTTGGGTTGTAGAAGGAAACAAAAATACCATAGTCAGCCCCCCTGTAAAACTTAGTCATGGAGTGGAGTCAAAAGAAGGAGCAGTGTATAACATCAAATACACTTTTTTTAAATGTATTTTTACACTCTCTGCCTAGAGTTTGTGTCGATATTTCATTTTTATAAGAAATGGAGCTTCAGTACTCTGGATTTCATTCCCTTGTGGCTGGAAATTTGTCACCCACGCCCAATTAATAAACCACCAAGTGGATTTCTTTAGGAGCTTAGGTACCTTTGGAGGAAGATGGTGTGCAGCAACAGAGGATTAATTCTCAGGTGGGGATTGAAATGAAGTGAAAGCTCAGTTGTGTCACAGGCCACAAGCCCCCTCTTTATTCAGCCTTAGCAGAAGGGGAAGCGTTTCTTTGTTTGGTGGCAGCGCTGCTTGTCTCCTGCTGTTCCAGGGCTTTCAACAGCCAGTTTTATGCCTTGCTCCCTTTTCATCAAAATAGGAGAGGGAATTTTTAAAGACAGGAGTGTGTATTACTGGCTTCCTTTTCCAACTGAATCAGCTTTTTCCTCTCCTAAAGGCAAACAAAACCTTTAAACTCTTCATAATCTGAGAAGAGCATGGAGAAGCACAGGAGCTTCCCTTCCTAGGAAACGAATCTTGGAGTTCTGTAAATGTATTTATCTGTGTGGCTTTTGGGAGATAAATGGGGATTGCATTGAAGTTTTTTCTTTCAAAAGTCTTCTGTTACTTCTGTTGAAATAAATATTGAACTACAGTATTCTCAAGCAGGAGTCGGAGCATTGGTCGTATTATAGGAAGCAAGAGATCATAGAGTGGAGGTACTGGAAGGGCAAGTTGTGAAAATAAATGTACCTAAAGAACACTTGCTTTAATAACTTTTCTTGAAATTCATAGAAGGATTAAAATAAAGCAAGACCTTGTGGGTTGCTGAGTCGAGCTCAGTTTTGGAAAGGCGGGATGGAAGTAGTGAGTCTTGAGAAAGGATTGGAAGTGTAGTCAGAATGAAAAGAGGAGGGGGGGACTGTGGTGCCCAGGAGCATATAATGTGAGTGCTTAATGCACAGCTGCTGCTTGAAATAAGATAGGGTTTTGGATGGAGTCTGTTACAGCAGCTTTGAATGTTATGTCAAACTTGTGTTCCGTGTTGTTAAATCTTTATAATAGATTTTGTATGATGGTCCTTGTGAATAGGAGAGTGATGAAGAATGGACTCCTGCATTTCTTGGTGTTTCTAATACGATATGGAATCGAGATCTTACTGAAATTTGTCCTTTACCCGATTAAGTGATAACAATCTCCTTAAAAGCTTCTGAAGAACTCCTGGTGGTGAGGCTGATGGTGGCCATGGGGGCATGTTTTGTGGTGGTGCTCAGGGTGTTTGGGTCCAAGGAGTCAGTTCCAAATTCTGCTTTATAGACCACATTCCTGTGTCCAAGCCACTAGGCAATATTAAGATCGAGTTAGTGCTTTTATACCAATTATCCCAACCCGCTGAGGGTTTCAAGACTAGTAAATCTTCACAATGCTGTCTGTGCAGATATTCCCTTTGAGTTGGTCTAGAATTCAGTAACTACCTTGACTGTTGTGGGGCTTTTCCTGAAGGCCATAGTTCATCTGTCAGTAGTCTGTGCTGTGTTGTGTTATTCTTCTGCGTAGGTTTCTTTTCAGTGCCGCTGCTGAAAGTGCTCCAGGCAGGTCCATCACCCTCCTTCCTCAAGGTATAGAGGAGCTGTGTGTATACAGTTGCTTGCACATGATAAAGGAAATGATCTAAAATCTTACATTTACTGTATAACTAGCAGGAACAATAATACTGCAGATAACTTAGTTATAACTATGTCTCATCTCTGCTAAAGAAAATATTACTTGTGTCCAGAAATTGCTGTTACTGTTCTTTCCCTGCACTGCCAGAGCTCTTGAAGTCTTTCCAGTCCACCGTGGAGTTTTGTGGAGTTTTCCTGTGACTTACTGTAGCGCCAAAGGGGCATCGTTAGAGACCAGACCTGATCACGTTAAGTGCTTTATAAGGATAAAAATGTTGTGTAGCACCAAACTGTTTATTCTCTTTGCTGCTGCGGGTCAGAATTAGAAGGAGAGGGAAGTGAGACAAGTGATGTTGACCTTTAGTGGTCCATCTTTAGCTTTGTAAGGCTTGAGATGATAAATCGTTGTATTGAAATGGAGTGGAGGGTCTGGGAGAGGGTTAGAGGGAGAGGAATTTGTAAAGAGTAAATTAATGGAGTGATGAGAAAAGAGCAAAGAGGACAAATTTTCTTGAAGAACTTTAAAGGTAACTGAAAATATAAGGAAGCTGAGGAATGAGCTCCATGCCTAGAAGATATTTTAAATTTTTTCTTCTTGGCTACTAGTAATTGTTTTATGTCTTCAGTGTTATGCTTGGTCAAGAAGTCAAACTGGAGAGGGAATGGAATGATACTGGAAGATAAAACTTGAAATTTCAGTCAGTGTATATGGAGGTTTAGATCTACAAGTAGGATTCTCTTTTAATTGAAAAACAGGATTATGTGTGATTTTTAAAAGGAAAATAAGGTAAGATGGGGTAGTAGATAAAGTTGAGTAAAAAAGGATAAGGAAATAAATAAAGCTGGACCAAATGGGCAATTTACAGCCACTAGTTGGAAGAAGTCCAAAAAAGCATAGTTTTCCACCACAAAAAATGTGTTAAACGTAACATTTAAATATTCTCAGTTTACTGAAAACCCTTCCCTTATGGTGAAAGTAGAGACATTTCAAAAGCTATGCAAATCCACCCCAGTGGATATATCTGTTTGGTTTTGGTTTTTTTTTTTATTTTAGAGAAAACATTTAGTAAGATGTATATAGACTTTTTTTTTCTTTTTGCAAAAAGTTGAAATAAATGCACAATATTTTCCTTAACCCAAGCCACTTCCTTTATTTTATCTGCTTTGTCTGCTCTCTTAATACCTGATGACCAGAAGAGAGGCCCTTTATCTGGGCTCTAGGGTCACCATCCAACATCAAATTGCAGTAGCATGTGTTTGTACACTGGATTTTACACGCATGGGTAGTTCTATTGAAAATCAGTGAGATAACGTGCGTGGAAAATTTAGCATGCTTGTATGCATTTGCATTATTGATGCCTAAGCAATTAAAATAATATTTTTCTAGTATTTGTCTTTGGTACATTTTTGATGTTGCACGTGGGTAAGTCCGATGATGTTCTGCACGCAATGATTTTAACAAATGCTTTAAGGGTGCTATTGACGTAACTTCCCGGAGTGAGGAAAGGTCATTACTATCAGCCTCGGAAATTAAAAGTAGCTTTCGCTATATTGGAAAACATCTTTAATTAAACCAGTAACTGCACGGGTTTCTCAATCTGAGAAACAGACTCATGAGCGATTTCCCTTTTCATAAAGGACTCGTCGTGATGTCATTCCCATTGTGTTCATCGTTGGTGTGTTCACGAATTGTCCCAAATCATGACTAATTCCCTAAAAATATTCAGAGCAGACATGACTCTGGGGAAAGCTGTCACTGAGTTTGCCGCTCAGTCTGGCAGAGATAATGGGACTGACTTCACAGATTCTGGGTTAACTTTAAAATCAGTATTTCGAGGCGGTGCCACCATAAAATCTTAGGTGCCAACCTAAAAGCAGTTCAAGTTCTCAGTGATATTTTCCCCCAATGGTGTGGGGTTGAGTTTCAGGTGAGTGCCTGTGGCTCATTTCTGTGAAAAATTAAAGTATTCTTGTTTTCTTATTTTTTTCAGTTTATTATTGCTTAGATGAAGGCTTTAAATAGGATTTAAGTGTTCTGTTTTTTATTAAAAAAAAAAAAGTAAAAATCTCTGTACAGTTTCTTGTAACTTTGTTGTGTTATTTTTACTTTATCTTATCAAAGTTTCTTCTCTCATGGAGACCTTTCCATGGCCTTTGTGCGTGGGAAAAAACTTAAGTAGTGAAGGTGAATTAAGGTTCAGAAACAGTTCTTAAAATCAATTTCTAAGCACTTAATATGTAATCTTAGGCTTTCTACTGGTACTGCCTTTGTCCCAGTAGTATATATTTGTTCAAGGGGTGAAAGAGCACAAATAACTGGCAAAATAGCAAACCCAACTCTGTAGATTGCTCAACTCTGGAGTTCTTTCGGTTTGATCATTTAATTCAACAACAACAAAAAAAAAAACAAACCAGAACTCTTCCTTGACTGTGTATTACGTGTGTGTTTTGAGGTCTATCTGTATGTATTTGTTACTTCAGCTGAAAACTGGCTTGGCTGCCCTGTGCTGTACATACCCTGAGGAAATAAATGCTTTTAACTCGTTCCTCCCACACACTCCTCCCCAGGGAAGCAATCTTTCTAATTCTAGATTTGGATGCTGCTAACGTTTTCAATCACTCATCAGGGTTTTCAATACTCAGTGAATTGTTGTCTCTATTAAATGTACCTTGGCTACATGAAATGTTCTCTTCAGAATCCTTCTTTAACCCTGCTTCAAAATACAAACCCCATGCAACTTGTGAAATTTTTAGTTTACTTTCATGGGACCTGCAGGATTTCTGGCAACTTGCTTTGTAAGGTATCTATTTTTGAGTTCAAATGTCGGCTCCCGGCTTCTACTTCTATAAATTTTTGTGGTTTTTTGGTCCCCCCCCCCCGAGGACTTCCAGCTAAATAATCTGCACTTGTGAAGTAGGGTGTGAGCTGCAGGTCCTTCCTTTGGAAGGTTATCTTGTCTTTCATAATAAGAATATCAGTTATTTGCTTTTAAGTTTGTTGGATAATTGACTACTTTGATGTTAGGTCAAGACAAAATACTAATCAATTCCAAATGTTTGTTTCAGATTTCATGTTTCATCCTGCGTTGAGCACCTGCTGCTGAGAGCTGGAAAGGCTACTTAAGGTACGTGGAACAGCTACTGATTTCACTTCTGCACAGGGTTTTATTCTGGATAAAATGGGTCAAGTTGAGATTTAGTTTTTTGTTCTTTCCTTTAAATTATTGTTGGAAATCCTGATTTTTAAACAGTGGATGTTAAACCAGAATTTCTTGGTTGGTCTTTTTCCCTGAGCCTCCTAGAACTGGCCTTTCTCTGACATCCCTGTTATGGCCCTTCTGTTCAGCCTGCAGAGGTGGGTAGGCCTGTGCAGCAAGGAATTTACTCTGCAGGGGAGGAATTTGCAGGGTGTTTTCTCACCTACCAAAACTACTTAGCTGGAATTGTCTGACTAGACGGATGGGCTGGCTTTGGAGCGACGTAGTAATGATTCTCTGTGTTCGCATTTCGCTTTTCTGTAGTATCTGAAAATTTGTCTTGAGCAAAATCTTCACTGTAGGGGCATTTGGCCTAATCTTACTTAGTTTTGCTATAAGCAGGAGTAGAGAAGTTGGGTAACTGCAGGAGTTTTTATGTTACAGAAAGCCATTTCTGGTCTCCTATTTATTTTTGGTTTTTGGTTTGTGTTTTTTATTTTTGTTTTTGTTTTTTGTTTGTTGTTTTTTTTTGGAGTCTTTGTACCTTCCCCTCCACCCCCCACCCTGGTGAATGGTTATATTTTCAAACCTTGGTTTTATTCCTCAGGATACTTGGTATGTCTGACTTCTGCTTTTATTGGTGCCGACATAAATGTCTTACATTTGAGAATGAATAACCAGAATAACTTATTTTATCTTTTTTTTTTTACTCCTTTTTTTCTTGTTTGGTGTTTCTGTTTTTTTTTTTTTTTTCTACAGCTTTCACTGGGACTGGTGGTCTGGGAGTCAGTATTATGTTATTTTTTCTATTTCTTAGGCTTTGGCAGGTAGCAAAATTCATACCTGCTTCAAGAGCACCTTTGCATTTGACTTGCTAATGTGGAGAACCTGATTTAGTTCTGTATCACCTGGTTTAGATTACCTTAATGTTCTTGGCTGGGCTGTAATGCACTTGAGAACAAAGGAAAGGTGGAATTTCAGGTGGACTAAGCCCTAATGGGATTTCAGACTGTTATCTTGCAGTTCCACTTCAGAGTATTGCCTCACCAGGATCTCTCCATATTTTTACCTTCAGGAAACAACAGAGGGTCACTTAATGTCTCCTGACTATCTAAATTTGCAGGTGTGGATGTCTTTATTCTTCAGTAGCTTTTTTGCTTAACTTCTTCCTACATGAATGGTCTGGATATTAGTCAGCTTTTCTTAAACTTCAGTTTTCAAGTTTATGGTGACTAGTTGCTTCTCCTTTCTAATTTCTCCCTTCCCTTTTCTTGTATGGAATAGTGTTTGTAACATAATTAGTTTTCTCAAAGGAATTCCATCTACTTTCACTACTCCAATGACTAAGTTGAGTGGTTTGAAAAATAGTAGTCTTCAGTTTTGTCACCTAAACTGGAAAAAAAAAGTACTTCAGTTTGAACAAAAAGATCCAGTGCCAATATTTTTATCAATTAAGACTTAAATTTGTTTCCTTATGTATTATATCGAATCTGAATTGTGATTCACATAGAACCTGAGACATTTTTAAAATATTTTTGAATGCAGAAAACAGCAATATGCCTGTGTGGCCAAGAAAGCCAATGGCATCCTGGGGTGCATCAAGAAGAGTTTGACCAGCAGGCAGAGGGAGGTTCTCCCCCACCTCTACTCTGCCCTGGTGAGGCCCCATCTGGAGCACTGTGCCCAGTTCTGGGCTC
>JAOXJM010000012.1:153560318-153572159 GCA_026413425.1 Tringa solitaria | reverse complement strand
GGTTGGACTAGATGATCTCCAGAGGTCCCTTCCAACCCCATGTGATTCTGTGACAAATCCAGAAAACGGGGAGGGGAGCAAAACAGTCCGTGCCCGCCCCCCCTTCAGTTTATCCTATGTAGAGGCCTACAAATCAGACCTGTGAATTCAGTTTTTTTTTTCCTGTGCTTCCTTTCATTTTGTCTGACCTTTTAAAAGGAACAGCTCTGACTGTTGTGATGTCATAGCCAAAAAAGCACATGTTTTGTGAACTGAAGCCATTTGTTCTTTGGCATACATGGTTTGTAAAAGGCTGAAGTGAGTCATATCCTGGTAAAACCATGACAACTAAGTATTTATTAATTTGTTAGGTAAATATCTTGCAGTACCTTCCTAGATAAGACCTTATAGATGACCAGCCCTGTGAATAACAAGGCTGTGAAATATAATGGCAAGTAAGAAGAAGAAACAGCAAAAGATCTTAAATGTAAATTGCAAATACTTCTGACTTGTCAGGTTTACATTGAAGTATGTGTGTTTTTTCTGGCTGGGGATTTGGTAGGAGGAAGAGATTAGTGCTACTTACTCTTTGATATTGGCATTACATATGCAAATACTGAAATGACAGTTCCAGTGGAAATGACAGAAAAATGCACCGACTCTCTTGCTTACCCCATGCTTTATAAATTGTTATTATAAGTCCTGTATGTGTTTCATGATAGTCTTTTTATTACACGGTCACATATTCTGTTCCACAGAACCACTGCCTTGTTTGGTACCAAACCCCATAGTTGTCTGTTCACTGCACTCTTCAAGCCCTTCTCTTACAGGATAGATTTTTGTGCTTCATTTTGCTATGGTAGTGCTGGCTTTACTCATTCCACTTATGATATTATTAGTATCTGTATTGGATGGAGTCACAGAATTTAGGATAGTAAGTTTCAATTTTAGGTTCAGGCTCAGACATGACATT
Organism: Tringa solitaria; assembly: GCA_026413425.1. Lineage (NCBI taxonomy): Eukaryota > Metazoa > Chordata > Aves > Charadriiformes > Scolopacidae > Tringa > Tringa solitaria. The sequence continues at coordinate 153,571,207 of JAOXJM010000012.1, read as the reverse complement.
TTTTGTTGTAACACTCAAAGCAGATCTCTCACGGTTTTGAAATGCACCTAAAAGTACTTGGCAGTTCTGTGTTTAACCCCCGGATACCAAGGCATGTGTCCGTGAAACAGGAAAACATGGTGATGGCAGAAAACTTGACTAAATGACGACTGACATCGCTCAGAAACCCTGAATGCATAGATGACAATTCTCTAGGCAGTCCTGCTTTAGCAGGGGAGTTGGACTAGATGATCTCTAGAAGGTCCCTTCCAACTCTGTCAGATCAGTGAATTGCTTCAGCTCATCCCGTATCCTTTTTGTCTTCCTGATGCTGATTATTTACTCTGATTTATTTATTAGCGAATGCAGAAGACTTTTGTCAATGAAGGGACTGTGAAGGACACTTCTTTTTAGCTTTATAGTTCTGCCTTCCTCCTGAGGCCAGTCTTTATCTGCTGAATTGGTGCAGGGGTTGTGTAGGTACGTGTAATTTTATGGGTGGTTTTTGTGTGTGTTTTCAAAGATGTGGAACAGCCATAGACAGTAGGTGGTGCTAGCAATTGCACCTAATAGCCAGCTTCCAAAGGATGTTCTCCCGATTGCACCCCTGCTGCAAGTGACATCAGATGCTTTCCAATGTCACAGTTTTATTTCAGTTGAAATTAAACTAGTATTTGATGGGCAGCCTTGTTGAATCCAGCATAGCACTCACTTACGGGAGATCGATAAATTAGTGTTCCTTTTTATCTCTTACAGTAAGAAATGCTTCCCTAAGGAAATCTTTAAAGCTCCACGATTTCTGTATATTTTGGATGTTACGCTTGTATTCTTGTTTTAATACACACAGGACTTTTCTCTTATTGATACAAGATCTGTTTCAAAAGATTTCAGTTTAAAAAAACTACATATATATAGTTTATAAAACCATGAAGAATAACCACTCTGTTCTGAAGTGTCAAGATAATTTGTGTACGTTGCTTCTTGCCAACAACACCTGTGTGCTTATAGCTCCTCCTGGCTTCTGAAAGGGGAATTTTGCTGGGTTTGTTAATCTGGTTTATTATTCTGGACTCTTGGGGTGCACTGGAGAAAGATTTACTTCTCCACCAGGGTGATGGTAAACTTCAACTTCTTCCAAGCAGGTTGGGCTCACAAGCATGTGTGAGTTCACCAACAGAACACGTTCTTCTCTCTGACAAGGTTTTTACTATGAGGGGCTCTGTGTATTGGCAGGAGTTTTAAAAGCAATGAACCTGAATATAATGAGAACAAACCCTGCCATGTGGTGCCTAATGCCTTCCTGAACTATGTCCTGGCCTCTGCTCAGCTGTTCTTCCTCAGCCTGTCCCGGAGCAACCGGTGGCTTTTACATGAAAGTAAGGGGGAGGGAATAAATCTTGGTGCTTCTGACATCCTCCTTAATTGTCTCATCCCTTGGTGGAGTTAAACAAAACCTTGGCCTGTTTGGATTATCATGGAATATGTTACTGAGGTGGAATGAACTAGGGTTTTAATCTTTCCCCTGGAGCTGCCAAAGGTCCTCTGTAAACAAAACCGAATTATTTGTTTTGCTTTCTAGCCCTTCTGGTAAATGCGAGGGAAATATAAAGCAGAAAAGTTTCACTCTGTAAATAGGACTCCTTTGTAGTATGACTGGGATGGATCTGCAGTAGTACATTCTGATGATGCCAGGAATGGCCATGTAATGCTGCTGCTACCCTCCTGATTCTTCAAATTGCAGATTTCTGAATGATTGACTTGGTTAAGTATCCATGAACCTTTCCCCCGTGCACCAGGGCATTAGCCTGTACGTGTCAGCATTGTTTCAGCTTGGAAATGTTGAGACCTTTTCACAGAAATACATTCTTCTTGTCTCGGGGCAAGTAATTCTTTTTCCTTCATCCCAGCCCTGCAAACACATACCTGTTCAAATTTGTGCAACCACATTGAAATGTTCAAATCTGCAAGAGTGTTTCTTCAAGAATCTTGAAGAGTGGTCTGAAGTCAAGCATGTCTATACGTTATTTTTTTAGTTATTGTGGTGGTAGACTCTTATAGTCATAACGAAGGTGGATGCAACCCATTTTAGTGGTTTAAAAAGCAAAACAAACTGTGTCGCTACGGCTATTCTGTTCCATCCCGCTAATGTATTTATCACTTCTCTAAAAATAGACTTAGAGCTTTTGGGAACGCAGGGTTATATTTGCAGTAAAGGTTGCTGCAGCTCTATTTCGGTGAGAACACTTTACTTATTCACTGTCAATGTATAATAGTCCTTTGATCCTGTATTTTCATTGATGGGTTTAAGTCTGTACCGCCCGTTATTTGCTGTAGGAAATACACAAATGTGTTTAAACACCAGCCTGGGAAGGTTTCTGAAAGCAGCAGGTTATTCTGAATCATTCACCAAGACCATTCTTATACAGAATAATCAATGATAATGTGTATCTCACTGCTGGGGGGTAGACTTTTTACTTTTCCAATGTGTTCAAATTTCAGACACTTTGTGGATCAGCTCTCCATCAGCCTTGCATCTCAAAGTGCTCGTAAAAAGAGAACTTGAAGGGAATTTTCTGAGAGTATCAAAAAGACAAACTCAACCCAGATGGTAACCTTTTCAAGGCCTGAAAATGTCAGTGTTCTGTAAACTGAGTCAGGCTTCCTGTTACCTCTTGTGGTAGTGCTTGGCATTGGTGTAGCCTCTTGAGTTGTAGTTATAGACCAGGTTATAATGAGTGTTCTTGTAAGAAAAGGAAAATTAGTGGATACAAATTTACTAACAAGTCATAAAATACCGTGCAAAAGAATATTGGCCAACTCAGTAGGCAGCGGGACCAGTAAGTGACAACCCAGGGGCTGCCCGTGTTGGTTTGCGTGTGTTGGAGTAAAGGAAAGATCTGGTTTTATTTCCTGGCAGACGTTCATGGAGAACTTCCTCTGAAAGAAGCAGCCTCGAGTGCACTTCCTGAAACGTGTTTTAATGAGCCGCGCCTGAGATGCAGGGAATTTCACTCCTCAGGAAATTCAGAACTTATAAATACTGTCCTGAGCTCAAAATGGGACCTGATATTCTGACCTGACCCGTATCAGCATTGCAGAAAGTGAAAAGATCACTTGCCTGCGTTGTGTTTGGCACCCCTTGTTCTCTAGTCACAACATAACATTATTTTTTCCCTTTCAGTCTCGATAATTCCTGCTCACTTCAATTTACTAAAACCTCCAGATTTTTTCTGATGTTACTACCTTGCCAGCAATCTCATTTTGTACAGGCAGGGGTGGTTATTCTCACCTAGTTGTGAAGCTGGTGGAAAATCACGCGATACAGTGTAAGGAATCTCTGATGTGACCTCTTTTCTTCTCGTGTGTTTATAAGACATGTTACCAGTTACATCTGAACAGCCAGGATAAATCCTTTCAAATTGGCCTGACTCCCCTTTAGATGCTTGTAGATAATTTGGTTTGCTTCTTCTCTTATTTCTTTGGGACCTTGAGTTGTGTAAGTCTTCTTAATGTATCGTAATTCTTTAGATGCCGGTTTCTTTTGAGACTGTTAAGTTTTGCAAATAATGCTGTGTTTTCACATGCTTGAAATTGATTAAATGAGTTTACAGTCGCAGGAATTGGCAGAAATAGTGGTTTATTTTTGATTATGTTGTGTACCATCCACCCATACCGCTATCTTGGGCGTAGAGCAGATGACTGTTAAAGGGATGTAATTTCTTTTGTTTGTTTCTTACTGGTAGCTGTGAATCAGTATTTTCCTTCTGCGGCAAGAAATAAAGCAGGCAACTTGAATTCCCTGGACGAGCGCAGCTTGGGCAGTGTTTCCTTACTAAGGAGGATGAAGAGGACCCAAGAAGGCAATAGGAATCTATAACTGCACCCGTAAACGAATGCATTAAATGAGATATAATCCCCTTTACAAAGAGGGAGCCTTGATGCTGAGCAGAAGTTATTAATAGCTGTTCAGGTACCGCTGAAATTCTGCCCTTTAACAACGTGTGGAAGGGATATTGTAACACCGTCCGCTCCCAGCTCTATCGTGGAAGGTGCAGGCTTTAAATCGTTAACCAAGATTCCCATTCAAAAAAAAAAAAGTCACTTCTTATTTTAGTAAAATAGTATTTAGAATGTGGAAAGGAAAAGGGCATTTAAAAAGTCATGGCTGTCAACGGGCCTCCAAGGTTGACATTCCGGGTTATTTTTGTACGTATTGTAAGCAGGTGGTTGTGTTGTCAGTTCCCCCTTTCAGGATCAGTCTCCTCAGTTTAACTTTGAGGACAGGACGATAAAAGCTTGGCAGAATCATAGCAGGTGTTAAGTTCCAAAGGAATTGGGGTAGTTGTAATCAGGGAGTTCTTCCTTTCGTCCTTTTTCTTTATTCTAAATGATCTCTACAAGAGCGATATCTGAAAGGAGTGGTAGGCTTTTTCTAATAGTGTAATACTCAATGTGTTTTAACTTCTGTTTCTTACAGTCTTTTCGTGTTGTTTTACTAGTAGTGATATTTCTGGCAGGCTGAAGCGTGTTGTATCCCAGTTATTTTAAGCAGAACAATTCAGATTGTACTCTCTGCCTTCAATGTCTGCTGACTTTTGCAAGTCACTTTACATACCAGTTGGAGTTGGATTCTTATTATGGTAAATAATTTACCTTAGAAGCCTCTGCGTAATTTTTGGTTTTGAAAAAACAAACAGGACATTAATTTAAACCGCATCTCCTTTTTGCTTGGTGTTAGGGACTATGTTTTAATCCTTCTTTGATACCTTAAATATTCCTGAGCACAGGATATATTTGTATCCAGCCTGAACCTTGTGTTTCTAGCTCTGTGCTAAATCCTGAACAGATATGGCCCGGTGTGAAGGTGGTCCTTAAACACTGACCTCTCCATCTTTCTGGGGGGAGGCTTTTTTTGGGTGACCTTTCCTTATTTTTTTTTTATTTTAGAAGGTCCACTTTCTCCAGTATATCTTGTGTAGGTGTGGGTACTCAGGGAAGAATAGGACAGACATCTGGTGGTGGTGGTGAAGTCTGGGCTTCAGTTCAGAGGTTTCCTGTTCATAAGGTTTGAAGAGGAGCCAAACCAAAGCTACCTGGAAGATTTGCTTGGAGGGGGTGGGGCGTGTGTGTATGTGCGTGTAAACATATGTATAAGGTGTGAAACTTCCAGCAGCTACTCTTATATCTTTTCCTTCAAAAAGTAGAAGAGTTAGAGCTCTACACTAAATCCAGAGTTCAAGTGACATAAAAATTACTGAATCCTGCTACTAATAGAAGGAATTAATATATTTGATGTTGCTTTTGGTAAGAAACACTTCGCTTTGGAGACATAACATAAATGCAGCTCTCCCTTAGGAAAGGAGAAAGTGTGACATAAGGAAAACCACAAATTTAAATTCTCAATGTACCGATGGTCTCTGTATCCATAGTGATGGCAGCAGAAAAATCTGCATGGAATCTCTACCATCACTGCACTAATTGTGTACAAGCACTGGGTGTAATATGGGTCAGAAGATGCTTTTTTTTGCTTTCCTAACTAAAACTCTCACTTGAAAGTATCCTCATACAAAGAAAATCTGTGCTGGCCATATTCAGGGGAGCACCACGGATTTAAAAAGCAGCTGAAATGCACAAATACAGAGTTAATTATTCTTTTAGCATCTAAGGCTTTTCTGCATCCCCTAATTCTTAGTGGGCAAAGTGTGGAAGGACTAAGGGGGGAGGGAGGGTTGCATTCAATCAGAAGGCTCATCTGTTCTTAAGTGCAAGAGTACATAATCCCCTCTTCATTCAAAGTCCTCAGCTGGTTTATATTTTTAAAGAAAATATTTAATCCCTGCATTTGCATCTGAACTGTAAAATATTTTTGTCGTGAAAAAATAATTTCTATGTTATTTGAGTGAGTTGCGTGGAGTTACTATGAATTTTTTATTTCAGCATGAACTTCTCCTTTCCCCTTCCTTCAAAATAATTTTTCAAGATAATCCTGGTAGTTTTGCATTTTCATTTTTTCACTATTGTATTGTTAAAATTGCCTAAGATGTGTTTTGAAGCAAGGATGTGTCTTGATTTGTCTGCGGTATCTCAAATTTCTGAAGAATGCAGAAATTTGAAGGAGGGAAGCAACTGGGGATGTGAGCAGCCCAAGGACAAGGAAACCTCTCCAAGCCTACTTTATTCTCTGCGGTAGAAAGAGAAATACGTGGAAAAAAGTTGGTTTTGGATTATGCAAATAATGGCACATACATGCCATTTGTAGGTTAAATGGGGTGGTTGTTCCCAAACTTTTAATTTATTTTTTTTAATATCCCCTTCTTTTATGTTGCAATATTGATAGTATGTAATTGCTGAAGCTGTTGGTAGTGCATATTGGTGTTTATTTTACTTTGTGGTTTATAATACACACTTTATAGATAACTTCTGTTACATTTTTAACTCCTACGCTGAATGCAAATTAAATATTGATTTGTGCGTTGCTGGTTTTTAAGCTTCAAGGCACTTCTGAGTTGTGGTTAATTGATCTCCAGCTCCATACTGGAACACACAGCGGAGGTTCAGAAAGCAAGGCATCTGAATTACAAATTACTGTATGTTTTACACGTGTGCTTCACGTATTTAACCGATTTCACAGACTTGAGACGAGCTTGGTTTGCCCTGTGAGTAACTCTTTGAAGTGCTTGTAAATAGGAAGGGAAAATAAGCATAGAACAAAATAAGACATAAGCTATTGAGAACAAGTTTTTTAATATAAAAAGTAGTGTTATTTGTTTGTAAAATATTTGAAATTTCCACATTCTTCACATTCATGCTGTCCGTCTTAGGGTACTCGGTTTCCCCAAAAGTCAGGCCTCAGTTTTTCTGGAGCTTTCTGTCACAAATGTTAGTATATAGCCAGTAATCAGGGCTGTAACCCAGTCCGTGAATGTCCCCAGCATAGACTTCTTCTAGTTTATTCTCACATTTTATACATGTGAATTAAATTTCATCATCTGTGATGGTTTTATTAAATGAGATAATTTTGTCCTTAAAAGTACTTTTTCATGGCTGTTACGTCATTTTAATGTTTTATGCTATGCAATTGGATGCATGTTTGGTTCTTAATGTTAGGACTGATTGCCTTTCATTTGAATAACGTACTTGACTGTAAAGAGAGTTGTGGTGGAGGTCCACCAGGTCTCTGGTCCTGGTCATAATGTGAACTTGAAAAGCCCACCAGGAACACTGTTTCATAGAGGGCATTACCTGGAAGCCTTGTCTCTGAGCTGATAAAAGAGTTACCACAGCTAGGTTGTCTCAACTCTTCCATGAGTGGAGTGGGGGTTCCTTGTTTGCTCTTTCCCCTTTGATATGTCCTTGACAAAGCTGATATAAGGAGGGAGATCCTTGTTGGCCTTAAGGCATCAGTTGTAGTAGGTTGACTCTATCAACCAGCAGTGTATAAGAAAACGAGATGTCCCATTAATGATGTGCATGGGAGGGAGCACATTGAGCACCATTTTGTGACAAAAACTACTGTACTGACTTTCCCCAATTGCAAAAGCAACGTGTTTGCATTTTGAATGGTTTAGTTTTAGGGTTTGGGATGGAGACTGAGAAGAAAACAGGGATTTAAGTCTTGTGGAGACTAAATCTTGGACACCTAAATAGAGATGAAGTCCTTAGTTTCTTAGTCTACCTTGGTATTTTTGGAGTTTGGGAGAGTGATGGGAGAGTTGAAACTTAATATTCTCTTAGTATTAACTTCTTAAAAAGCCAAACAAGATAGGATTTTTCTTCAAGCTTTTCAGAAATAGATGCTCTGGATGTAGGACAGGTCAGAAAGGTAAAACTTAACTGTTCTTGCACTCACGTTACTGCTTTGGAAAGGGGCCTCAGGATGAGTCACTGGTGTCTGCCCGGCCTCAAAACTTTGTGATTTTTTCAAACAGTATCTTTTTAATTTCTGGTAAATTTTGGAGCTGTATGTAACTGCCAAATCCGTTGATGTTGTCTAATATCTACAGACACATGTGAAGATGTCTTTCTTACAAAAGTCTATGTGGGAAAGACCTGAAATCTTTCGATCTGAGATGACCTAAATGAGGTTTAGCTGGTAGATTCTAATTGTACATTGTTGGGATAAGCCTTTTTGTATGTTCTCTCTAAGAGGAAGGAGATCTTCTTAGGGCCTTCCAGTATAGAAGGGGGCTTTTGAGAAAGGCGGAGAGAGACTTCTTACCAGGGCCTCTAGTAATGGGACAGGGGGCAATGGTTTTAAGCTAAAAGAAGGTAGATTTAGACTAGATACAAGGATGACATTTTTCACTGTGAGGGTGGTGAGACCCTGGCCCAGGTTGCCCAGAGAAGCTGTGGATGCCCCATCTCTGGACGTGCTCAAGGCCAGGCTGGATGGGGCTTTGAGCAACTGGTCTGGTGAAAGATGTCCCTGGAACTAGATGTTCTTTAAGGTCCCCTCCAACTCTGTTCTTTGAGCTTCCTCTGGTTTGCTCTGATCTTTCTGTCACTAAGAACTTGTGTGGGGCTGCAGCAGAAAAATGCAAAGTAGAAATTATTTCAACTCCAATTCTGTGACATGTTGTTAGCGTCTGCGGCCCGAAATTCCTTTGTACTGTCACAAATGCTTAATTTGCAGAATGATGAAATAAATATTAAGTGCAGCAGAGCTGAGGCTGGAATAAGTACACACCACAGTTCTCTAATTTGATCTCTTTTCTGCGTATCAGCAGAGATGAATATGTTCAGAAGTTCCTGAAATACCGGCATCCTTGTGCAGTAGCTGGATGATTTTGTGCCAGAACTAATTCAGCAGTTTCTAGTGCATTTAAGTCCCCTCTGAACCTGATTAGATCTTGAAACAGCTTGCACTGAAAATGAGTCTCTCTGTAATAACTGCTGGAAATTTGAATAAGGCTTTTCATTTGGACCTTAAGCCATTTTCTTTCTCATTTATGCTTCAAGCTTGAACTAGAATGAATTGGTTTTTTTTTTTGAGGGTGAGTTGTAGGATACATTCACCAGCAATTCGGAGAGGGAAGACTGGGGAGAAGAGATCTTGATGAATTCTATATTGTTCTATATTTTGATGATTATTTTTTTAATAAGCATTGCATATGCATTCCACACATTATTGGAGATAGAAGATATTTTAACAATGTGTTGAAATAACTTAGTGTGCCAGGTTACTTGACATGATAAATTGAAAACTAGATCACAGTGTAATTAAAAAATGTTCACCTTCTTCATGTTACTGAGGTTGAAAGTGCGTGAAACGACTGTCAGTTCAGTTCTAAATAATGGCTGTGACCAAGTTTCATTCTTTGTTCTTATTCTTGAGGGCTTTGGCGGCATCTGACTTTCTCCAGGTTGGATCAGGAGCAGAGAAATCTGGATGCCTTTTATTGCTGGTCTCTCCTTCTGTGCCCAGTGAATGATCAGAAAAGGAAAAGCTTTTTAGAGAATAGTCAAATAATTTATGCTTGTTTGAAATAACAAAGAGGTGAGCTGCTGTTGGTTTTTCAGGCACATGGAACGGTTGGGTAACAAGTAAACTACAATATTAGTGAAGAATTTAAAAAACGTAGCAATGTTTTTTCTTGGTTTAGGCTTTATTATTGTTGCTATAGTTTCCTATAGATTATAATGTGGTACAAAACAATTATGTTTTACTGCCTCCTAGCACTCATCATTGAGGCAAAAAACTCATTTCTGCTGTTTGTTTCTTTGTGGTCTTTGAATTCTTATCTTTGTGCATGAAATATTTGTTCACTGAGTCCAACCTACACAGGGCTGTCCCAAATATGCACTTACATAATGAGGATCTTTGTGGCCCTTTTCTGTTTATTCTTAAAGGTCTACATCGTGGTTTTCTTTATTTCTGCCAATGTGTGTCACGGCAAACTTGCTGATAAGGAATCATTATACATCCACAGTATTTGTATCCACCATTAGTATTACATCTTCTATATCAACAAAGCAAGTTCAAGTAAGATGTAGTTGTACAAGTGTATGCAATATATGATCCCTTTGCATAAATGGAAAAAGCTGTTAGTGGAATATTTGTCTGTGTTAAGTGAAACATCTTAACAACAGCAGAAATAGTTAATTTCAGACTGTTTTTAATAGTAGATGCATTTTGTATTGGAATTTATTATTTTTTTTTCTAGAAAGTCATGTCTAGATACAGAAGTATGGTAGACAAAATCAATTTAAAATAGAGCTGCAATGCTCTGTAGTACTTAAATACTTATCAGTACAAGGTAAGTCAGAGTTACTGAGGCACTTAGTGATTTTTAGCTAAGGAAGCGATGAGTGTGTTTTGTGACCAGCACTCCATCAGGATTCCTTTCCTCGCTGCTGCCCTTAAAGCTGGCTCGCTCATTATTTGTGAGGAAAATGGGTTTGACAGCCCTGAAGGCAGAATTGTTCGTTTTTCAGCACAGACGGTGCCGTCACGCCATCGCCTGGGCCCTGGGATGGCAAGGGATGGGTCCTGGAGAACCAGCTCCAGTCTCGCCCCAGGACTATTTGGGTACCTCTGGGGCTGTGGGCAGGGCTGGTGAGTAGATGTGTCTCCTGTAACGTATGTTAACTTACACCTTCAGATGGTTGTGTTGGACCTCTTTTGGTATTTCTGTGTATAATCTAAATAGATTAAATCAAACTTGATTTTGGATAGGGTTGCAAACTGTTGCTTCATCTGAGACAGCGGGGACCTGGACCTAGAACACGTCCTGTTCTGCCCCATGCATTTATCCAACCTGGTTTTGGCCAGGAACCTACACAGGAGATACAAAGTGTATATAAATTAAAAGCTGTCTTTAGCCTTGTTCTGTCTCCCTGGTGCCTGTTAGTATGTGAGGGGTAATGGTTTTAAATTGGAAGAGGGGAGATTTAGATTAGATATTAGGAAG
>JAOXJM010000012.1:153534454-153547708 GCA_026413425.1 Tringa solitaria | reverse complement strand
CTTCCTGACAAAGAGTCCCTCTTCAGCTCTTCTGTAGGCTCCCTTCAGATATTGATAGGCTGTTATAAGGTCTCCCTGGAGTCTTCTCTTCTCCAGGCTGAACAACCCCAGTTCTCTCAGCCTGTCTTCATAGGAGAGATGCTCCAGCCCTCGGATCATCCTCGTGGCCTCATCTCCAGAGGTCCCTTCCAATCCTATGTGATTCTGTTCTTGTAAAGTTGATCGCAGCGCAAGACACACTTGGCATTTGCTATAAAAATATTCAGCAACTGTATCTTGTGCTTCAGCACCAAAAATCAGTCTCCTTTCTCTCAATATTATTTCGTGTGTTCCATTCCGTACTTACCCATTTGTAAGCTTGGCCACCTTTTCTCTAAAGGTTTAAGAATAAAGAAAACATACGGTAACGTCCACTTCGTATTCAAAGACTAACCCTGACACTTTGAGCTCTGAAATTACGTGGGTGCTAATGGTGAAATGGGTACGTAACACCTAATTTGTGTGTAGTGACCTGTCTTCTGCTGTAGTAATTACACTCGTTGCCTCGCAGTACCGACTTCGTCCTTGGGTTAGGTAGGCAAAACGGAATCTTGTTAATGAACGGGGTGAGACAAGGAAAATGCTTGTGATTTGCATGTGGCGTGCCTAGCAGCTAGCAAATTGCTTCAGATAATGTGCTTTATTAAACAAGTATAGCCTTGCAGAAAAACGATTAGGCCAGTGAAATTTTTAGTGCGATTTTTCCTTCTGTTTCTAAATGTCTTTCTTTATTGTTACAGATATTTCAAGACTTCCCTTGCCAGCAGGTAAGTTCTCTTCTTTCATTTACGTCTCGATGTGACAGCAGGAGGCTTTTAAGGGCTTGCTTGCAATATAGTCCTGCTTTTATACAATCGGAATATCAGTTCTTATTGGCTCTGTCATGGTACTCAGTCATGTGGGGATCTGAGGTCAAAACATAACCTGTTGAGGTACAGATTTTTTTTTACATTTAAATAGTGTATTTTGTCAAGGGGAGGAGGGAACTGAGATATAAATATACGCAGTTGTTAAATGTGCGTGTGATATAGTTAATGCTTAAAAGGACTCGGCACAGCATGTGCTGCAGCTGGCAGAAAAACAGATTAGCAGCAGCCACAAATAGTGTTAGTGGTGAATCAGAGGAACAATGTGTAAGGAAACGTGGTTTACGGGTGGCAGTAATGTCCCCAGGTGCCAGTGGGGAAGGTGACAGAGACGTTCCCTTGCCTGTGGACTTGTGCCAGAGCTGGAAACATCCCTCTGCTTTGTTGGATCCTGGTTCTCCTGTCAGTGGCGTTTTAAAAATGAAAAAAACCCACCACAACAACAACAAAACCCACCAAAAAACCTAACCTAAAAAAAAAAAAAAAACAAACCAAAATATTTGATTTTTAAAAATAGCATTTTTTTGTTTATTGCTTGATACGTTTGGTCTTCAATCAAATATTAAGCTTCATAAATTGACTCGCACTGTGGGCTCAAGCTGTGCTGTAGAGCTCAGGATGGTGGTGTCTTCTCTTCCCCAGCATTTTGTCCATCTATTCACTGTTTGTAATGTGAACTCTAGAATCAGAGTGTGTTTTTGTTCCTGGTTGGGCAAGTTTGGCATTAGATGTTTGGTTTTGGGCCTGCTGCATCTCATCTTTACTTTGCGTTGTCGATTTTGCTTATGTATCCATTCTTTTATTTCTTCTTACTGAGATGTGCTCCATATCTGTCCACAAAATACCTTTTTATGAGTGAGTATTTGAAATGTAATAATACTTGGTCAATATGAATCTGCTCCAGAGGTAGTTGCTCTTTCCCATTTCAATCAAATGGCAATTTCAATTAAAATCTGATATATTGTAGTCTTTCCACAAGAACTTTAGAGTGGCTCTTCTGGAAAAAAATAATATTTGCTTGAAGCAGTGAAGAGAACTTTAAATGTGGAAAAAGTTGGGGTTTTTTTCTTCTAAGGAAGGCATCTTAAAAATGATTTGAGTGCTGAGAGCGGTTGTCTGTTAGGGAAGTACTTGTGGAGAATATTGGAAAAATAAATGCCTGGTGTTTAGGTCAGGCTGATGGGAAGATAAGGGCTGGTGTGTTTTGTTCTGAGACGAGGATGTGTGATGAAATTTCTTCTGAGTTTCCACTTGGGACTTGAAGAGTCTGTCTGATATTGTGAATCTGAGTCACAGTGAGATTATTCTTTTCACTTTGGGTGTGTGGGTGTCGTAATTATAGGTTTTTTTTGCCATGTTGTTGGAAGTACTGATAGAGGGCAAAAATTTGCCCAGGATTTTGAAATGATAACCTTTTTCCATGGTAAGGCAAGAGGCATTTATAGAGGGGAGATAAACTATACACAACCGCTTGCCAATAGCAGGGATTTGACACTATTCAGGGATAAGGGAACGAAGGAAACCTGTTAAAAACCTGCTTAAAATACTGTCAAAGGAGGAGGGTGTGTCAAATAGAGTTTCACAGAGATCTGACTTGCCCTGGGGTATTACAGTATTTTCACTAATGACCATGATGACAGACTTTATCTGCCTATTCAATCTGCCAGTAATGCCAGTATGAAAGGAGTTATGAGCACATTCGATGATATTAAAATTCAAAATAAATTTGACAAATTGGAGAAATGGCCAGGTTGAAAGACAAAATGCATTTGAATATAGATGAGGTTCTACATTCAGATGGGAAGATTTAATCGTCAGAACTTGTATTTACAATAAATAATCGTATTTTCGTATTTCAAGTTTTGAAGAACTTTTCTCTTTTCCTGGGTGCCACTTTTAGCAATGAACAATAGATGTCACTAGAAATGCTCTCACTTTTGCCACCTGGTTTCACTACTCTAAATTTGCATCATAATATGGGGGGTGTGTGTGTGTGTTGAAGACTTGGCAGTAGGGAGGAGACTATTTAAAATGGTCTTTATTGTAGTGTCTTGTTTGAGGTTATATTACTCGTTATGGTCAGTGATAGACCAAGGTCGTCAACACTGCCTTTTTGCTTTGATTCCACACCAAAATCTTCGTGTACAGAGGGATTGTTTGTGTGCTGTTGAATGCATTAGTTGATAGGTCATTAGTTAAATCATTACTCAGGAAAGGTATCCTACATTAATCTTTATCACTGCTTTGAAGTCTATGGGTAACTTGGTTTTTTTTACTACTTTGTATTTGAGGCCATGGATATGAGCATAGAGAATTTTGGGGATGTGAACCAGTAGGGGCTTGGGGGGCAACTTGCTAAAATATTATGATTTGAGTCAGAGAACAAAGTATTCCTGTCTATGTGTGAAGTTATCTTGGAACATGAGTGTGGTCATGGAATGCCGGGAGGAATGAGACTAGTTTCTTTTGGTAAATGCAGTTAAACTGTGTCTGTTGGCACTGTTGGGATTAAAAACAATCCCTCCTGGGTTGTTGTTACCTGAATTTAAAACAGGTATAGCATCTGTGACCTCACGTACGTGACCTTTCTTTAGACTTTTTCATTTCTGATTTTCTAGTGCAAATTAGTGTTCATGACCAGAATCAAGAACTACTAAGGAAGCAAAAAGCTGTACAAAAGAATTATTCCAAATAGGTAGAGGAAAATATAGACAAATAAAAGAAACACGCATATACTAGGGTTTTTGGTTTGAAATGAAACAAAACATTCTCCCAGAACGGAATCTTAGCTATGAACATTTGTTTCTCATGACTCTGTCCTTCAGAGAACACTGGAGTTGTGTAAAATTTTGCTGTCTCCTACTACAAAGGTAACAAAAAATTAATAGGATATTAGTATCCTTTGTGTAGCATAATTCCAGATATGTGATATATTAAAAGTCTGTCTGGTTTTGTGTTAATTTTTTGATGTACACTGTACAATTTAGTGCACCATCCACACATAGTTATTGTTATCTTGAAATATTAAATGGTTTTGGAACTATTTTTAGTTCCAAGTGCTCAATTGGGACCAAAAAAAAAAGTATGTTGTTACACAATTTCAGTGCAGTCTAAAGAAGTTCTTTTGGAATTAAAACCATGTCCTTGTTCAGTCTTTCCTTAGCCTATATGGTTTTGCATCTTATATAAGGCTTGTTAGCGGTCCCTTTAATTAAACCAGACTCATCTCCTGACACCTTCCACAGAAGCAACTGCCTCCAAACAACCTGCTGCTGCTTTTTTTCTCTTACCCACCGGATGCGAGGTGGGGTGTCTCATGCTTTGCTGGGTAATTAGACTTTCCTTATCCCAAATCTATACCTGCCCCTCTATGAACTTAATATAACAACTTGAAATTTAACACAGAATAAAAGACCACCATGGATACTTTCTACGATGGAAAATTAAAAATCGGTTGAGGAAATGCCAGACGAAGTTGCAGTAGGAAGAACTCACAGAACTGAGAATATGCAGAATCCTTAAGATAAATATTCACGTGTATGACAGGGGGTAAGAAATTATGCAGCAATTATTCCTGCAGCTGAGAACAGACTCATGTGAATGAGAGGTTCCGTTGCTTCTGTACAACACAACACCTTCAGTGGCAGTCACTGGAACTATCTTGTTCTGGTGCAGAGTTGCTTAAGGAAAACACAAAACTTTGAAGAAATGAGTAATTATGGTACATAAATGTGCTCTTTACCCTGTCCTGCGAGCAATATCCTGCTTGGGCGCATGATGCATTCACACTGTTTTTATAAGACTATTCCACAGAAAGTACAGTTTCTGCTGATTTCTGTAACCCCTTCAACTCTTGCAGTTCTTTCAACTTAACTGCATAATACACGTAACAGCTTTCTGTGCACGTTTCTGTTAAATCATAGAACTGCCTAGGTTGGACGGGACCTTTAAGATCATTAAGTCCAACCATCAACCTAACTCTGATAATAACCATCACTAAACCATGTCTCTAAGCACTATGTCAACCCGTCTTTTAAATACCTCCAGGGATCACCACCACTTCCCTGGGCAGCCTGTTCCAATGCTTGATAACCCTTTCAATGAAGAATTTTTTCCTAATATCCAATCTAAACCTCCTGTGGCACAACTTGAAGCCAGTTCCTCTTGTCCTGTTGCCTGTGACCTGGGAGAAGAGACTGACCCCCACCTCCCTACACCCTCCTTTCAGGGAGCTGTAGAGATTGAGAAGGTCTCCACTCAAACCCCTTTTCTCCAGGCTGAACAACCCCAGCTCCCTCAGCTGCTCCTCATAAGACTTATTCTCCAGACCCCTCACCAGCTTCATTGCCCTTCTCTGGACCTGCTCCAGCACCTCAATGTCTTTTTTGTGGTAAGGGACCCAAAACTGGGCACAGCATTCAAGGTGGGGCCTCACCAGTGCCGAGTACAGGGGGATGATTACACTCCCGAGTCCTACTCACAACACTGTTCCTGGTAGAGGCCAGGATGCTGTTGGCCTAAATCCACCCACCACGTTGGTCTCCATGTTGGGGATGGAGATGTCCCATCTTGTAGTGTCCCAAATAAGCAATAACTAAGCCGCGAGTAAGTTTTTCAAGATTTTACCTTTTTTGTTGGTGATTTTTTTGTTTATTTTGTTTCTCCCTGTTGATAAAACACAATATTGGAAAGGAGGGATTTCCCCATCCATCCATTTTGTCAAGAAGTTAATTGTGCATTCGATTTTGCTGAGACCTGAAGCTTTCTTGGCTGTGTGTGTTGGAGATGCTTCCTCTTGTACGCGAGTACCTTAGTACCTAAGGTTTTCATCACAGTAACTATGAAATAAAGGAAGGGTGGGGATGACCATGTGGCTGAAAGAAAGATTCTGTAAGTCAAGTTGGATCTTGTGTAGCTGGTTTATATAAAATGTTAGTTGTTAGAGTGTGTTTTTTGTTCTGAGAGACCTGGGTTGGGAGTGGCCTGGGATTTTCTCCCAAAATACACATAAGCTTGTTTGAAGTAGAACATCATGGGCTACAGTGAACCAGGAGGAAAAACATTGCATGGCTGAACTTTTATCAACTCCTTTGTTACAAGTTACGCCTAAAATGACCATAAATAAAAGATTATATGAGCTTTCCTTCAGGCTGTTTTTATATCCTTGATAGTTCTTAATATATAGGTCCACTGCTCTGCTTGTGTCGTTAGATAATAACTTTTTATTTTTGCTCAGCAGAAGACTGGAAAAAGGAAGTACTAAGAAAAATCGTAGGTACTGTACCTGTGACTTCTTTCCCCCACCTTCTCTTTTTTTATTTTCAGAAGGTGAAGAATATAATTAAGAAAATATCCAAATGCTTTATGGTGGCAGTGTTGTTTCTTGCAGGCCTTTCCCCTGTTGGGTGGGAATTGCTGCTGACTGTTCCATGGTCAACTACGCATCCTCCAAGAGGAGGAGGAAGAGGTGTTACTGAAAGCTGAGGCCTTATGATAGAGAAAGGTGAGGGAGCCAAGTGATCCGGTGTTAGATGTAGTCATGATCAAGTTCTGGAAGCATCAGTAACTGAATTATTGAGATTTTTATACAGAACTTCTTAAAGAAGGGTTTTCAGTAGAAATTTGAAGGACAGTGATCAGGCTTTGTTTGACGTGTGTCCCTCAGAGCTTGAGAGAGTGAAAGGAAGTCTTTCCTTCCAATCTAAAGCAGAGTTGAGTACGCTTAAATCATTCTTTGAAGACATTTAACCTACTAAGAGGGCAGTTTCACAGGTCTTTCTGCAATTTAAAAATTCTTACTATGCTTTTGTTTCAAGGTACTTGAATTTCTCTACCACTACTTTGTTTAGTAAAGTTTGTTCTCCGTGTCTCAGTGGCAGGATGAGTATTTCCCTGTTTATGCATTCACTGATTATTAGTTTTTTCTCAGTCTCTTGTTCTCTTAAAAACTTTAATACCATGTCTTGGTTGAAAAGCATCGAATGGGATTGTGGAGACCAGTACCACAGGTTTTTGGGAAGTGATGCTGGGCAGAACTCTTGACCTTGTCAGATGCTGTTACGTGCCGACAGTGTTCTTGGGATGTTTGGTGACGTGGGTCATTCAGGCTGCTATCATGAAGGGGCTTTTCAAATGTTCTGTCTACCACTGCAAAACCATTGTATTTTTATTTAATATCTCTTCTCCTGGATTGGAAGAAGGATTAGGCCCAAAAAGTCAGCTGTGTCAGTTGGTCTCATAGATCTTGGTCTTGTCTAGTTGAATTTTTGTAGGAGCCTTCGGAGCTATGGCAGAGAGGTGGTACTCGTCTGCTCATAAATTGACATATTACATAAAAGGATGCAGAGTGGGGATATTTTCTGGCACAATCATGGAGTGGTTTGGGTTGGAAGGGACCTCAAAGATCATCTTGTTCCAACCCTCCTGCCATGGGCAGGGACACCTCCCACTAGACCAGGTCTTTGAAATACTGAGTGCTGGTTTGTCTAGAATCACAGCTGGTGAGCTCAACTAACTTGAGCCTTACTTGGTGGTGAGCTCCTGGAAGACTTTAAAAAGAAGCAACATGGGCTTGTGTTTTCTGAGCATTTTGATATCGCTCTGCAGGAATTTTCATAGGTAAACATAACTTATTCACCAGAACTGTCTTGACAACGAGCTGTCTTGCGTAATTGGAGGAACAAATGAGGCTATTTAAGGTGGTTCGTTTTGCATCAAATAAAAGGGTTTTGTGTTACCCAAAGATGACCTTTGATTCCCCATAATGAGTGTAAATTGATTGCCCGAGGAACTGCTCCTTGAAGGTTTATTGCTTTTCTCCTGAAGCAGTGATATAGGTGAAAGAGCTACACCTGGGCTCTGCTAGAGGTTCTCCTAAACAAAACATCAGACTCCATTTGTTGGAATTTCTTTTTGCAACATTTTTGAATCCAAATTGTGCTACTTGGAGAGGGATTTGTGTCTATTTGACAACGTTTTCTTGTTTTTTAGATACACTAGTCTTTGCTTGATAAGCTTGACACAGAATTTGCTTGGGTTATTTCTATTATAAAACTTTAAAAATATGTTCTGTAATAATTAATTTTTAATGTTCTGTTTTCTTACCCTTGAAGGGTGTCAACACTTTGTTCTGTAACGCTGGGACGTTGAAGTTAGATAGCTCTGTGTTTTAGCCTATATGTGTTTGTTTAGAGGGGATTTATGCTGGGCTCATCCTTCACTTAGAAATAAAACATTAACTGCTCCACCAGTGTGTTTTTTAATATAAACAGAATAATATTGTGTTATTGTGAGCTCATAGATTATGTTTTTAATTCAGTTTGTAATTGCTTTTAACGGTTTGGAAGTCTGAAGAATTGCAAACGTTACATTTGTGTTTTGTGTAATACTGGGAGTCTTTGAAAATTACATATTTTCTTCTGAGGTGCAGCGATACAGAAATCAGGTACGGCTCTGAGTTGTAAACATCTATTTAGCACAAAGGTTTTTGGAAAGCTGATGTATTTAGCTCATGGAGAAGAAGCAGGACAAGAGAGACCTGTCCAGGCTTCACCATTTCTGTTGAATTATGGGACCCTCTGTGACAGCACAGCTTTCTTACTTGCTTTTGTGTTTTCGGATACATGAGAGAGAAAGCAGCCCAGATATGGGCAGACCCTTAAGAGACTTGCTGACCCATAAGCAACTTCATTTTCCTAGATCCCTCTTAGAAGATGTGACTAATTATTTCTACGTTACCCTTGACTTAATGAAGCGGAGTTTTAAGAAGCATCGTTAAGGTCAACTGATCCATTCATGGATCCCTTCCACAGAACAAAAGTAATCCTGGCAGAACGCCTTTCCTTTAAACAGCATCAAAGGAGTGGAGTCCTCCCCCTTCAGATACCTTCTAATGTGTTTGCTTCATAAATAGGAGGTTTTCCCCATAAATAGAGGAAGGTTTATGAGGTCAAGAAAGGTTCTGGTGACCGTTCTGAGTAGCTTTATCTCACCCCTCCTCTCCCCGTCTGCGAAAGTTGAAGAGAAGCCGTGCAAACTGCTGAGAGCAGTCAGCCTGGCACAGAGCAAAATTATCAGACTTAATTTTGCAGTAGAACAAGGAGAAGGAGGTGCAGAGTTCACTTTTTCTCCTCTTAGTTTTCCAGGTCTCTATGAAGCAGATGTTTGCTTTTAGCTCTGGAATTTTGAAGGAACTTCTCAAAGATGTCTCGAGGATGGCAACAGTTTTGTTGTTTTGTTTTGTTTGGGTTTTTTTTTTTGTAAATAGCATAGAACATGAAGAGGCAGAAGATTGGAATCTGTGCCCTCAGGAAGGAGTAATTTTAAACCATTCTTGGCTTTCATGGCGCTGACTCTGTATTTCTCTACTGTGGAGCCTTCAAAAAGTAAATGGAAGGAAGTGGGAGAACACGAGCGAGTTAGTCCACCCACAGGAAAATCTGCTGCAACTTTCAGGCCTGAAAATTAATACAAGCCATATGGCTTTAAAAAATGGCTAGTCTTTTTATTTATGAAATAATAAAAACAAAGTTAACTTAGTGGTCCTTCCAACATCTGTTGTCTTAATGCAGTGTGGGCTGCACGGGGTCTGCTCTGCTGCTCAACACCAGAGGATCCTTTGGGAAAGGAGAAGTTCAGGGAAACTTCATTAATGCTACGGTCTTTCTTCTCTGTGTCCCTTCCCCACCTCACTACTACTGGTAGGTTGAGATTTGACAATAAAAGCAGTGAATTTGGTCAACTGCTATTTTAAAATGTAGTTTAGAGGATAGTAAGGCTAATTAGGTGTCTGTGGCCCAGAAGGTGAGAAGGTGTTGCATTAAGGCTCTGCATATTTCAGGAATGCCCTAGATGTATTCTACTAATAAAGCTCAGCAAACAGAGGAAAATGACAATAAATTCAGTATTGGATGGACTTTATGCCAGAAGAGATCCAAAGATGCAGAGATCCAAAGCCGTTTTTATTCTAGAATGAGTTTATGTTGGGGTAGTGGCATCTTTTTCTGGTCAGTTGAAGGCTTGTAGTGTGAATCTTGCAGTGTATTTTCTTCTCTTCCTGGCTATCGACTGCCCTGGGTTGAAGCTGGGAGGGGTGAGCTTCACTCTGTTGTACTTACTCAAATCTCAGGCATTCTTTGAGCAAGAAATCTTACAGCATCTACCACTAGAAGTTCAAAATGAAGACTAAAATCACAAATCCAAATTTTTCATTTGATTGATGAAAGAGCACTTAGTTTTACAGGCAATGAATGTAACTATTACTTCGCTTTGCCTCTTTTTTTTATCGATTGTTTCTCGAAGATTTATTTCTTAGGTACTCGTTATCATTTTTCCTTCAGGAGAAAAATGCCCTGATCTAATCTAGAGCGTGGAATTAGAGTATTGAAAAGAGTCAAATGGATTCATGGAGACGATGTTGCTTCTCAGTTGTGCTGAATTACTTTTGACAGAGGACTGGGCTTGGATTTTGGCACTCAAAGTAAAATGTCTTTTGTCTTTCAGTTTTATCTGTCGGAATGCTCATAGTTAAGTACAAAAGAACATCTCTGGTGGTAGCACGATGGTGACCAAGCTTCTCAGTCTTCCGAGATCCTTTGAGTTCATGAAACCCGTTGGTCTTGCTCTCTTTTGAGCCCTTTGGGAAGGAGCGTTCAGGAGAAGACCATGCTGGAGAAGACCATGCTAGAGAAGACATGGATGGGAGGGGCCAGGGATTGCTAGTGGGCAATGATGATAGATTTAGAGACCAGGGAATCCAAGGCAGATTTCCAAGACAACCTGGACAAAATTGAACTTAATGTAAGGTAGACTTCAGGAGCTGTAATTCCAGATTTGATGTAATGGCGATGCACCATTTTTCAGTAGCCCCTGTGAGCAAAGGAGATGATGTTTGTTTCACTCTGACTAAAAGGAAACTTAGGGCAGATAATTTTTTGCATTCTTAATTATTACACACACAAAAGAATTATAGTAATTAAAAAAAAAAACCATTAGGGACAAGCTTGAGACAGTGAAGATGACTGAAGATTACAGTGCAGTTTCAATGGTTGGAGAGCGTCTTTGCAGAGTTCTGGATACAAAGGTGGAAAAGCAGATGAACTAGGATGTGGGAGATTGTCACGTTGAGCAATAAACATGCTTTAATTTTTAGAGCAGTCATCAGGCACTCGTAGCTTTACAGGCTGTTCTGCAGTTGTCTCCCTAAAAGCATTTGTGGCTCTACAAAAAAAATCCCCCGCTTTTCCTGAGGGCAGACTTGGTTTGGGAGCTCGCATTTTTTTATTAACCAAATGAATACAATGAAGAAAAGTTCTTCCTCCATCTCTTACATCAATATACAAATCTTTTTAAAATAAATGTGCTTGTTCTTCAGCATCTAGTAACTACTAGAGGGATAAACAGTAGGCCATGGAGTGGGATAAGACTATTAATAAGTGCAAAATCATGATGATGATGTGATTGCTCGAAGCTCTGCCTCTTCGGTTTTGTCTTAAGCAAACGGGCTGCTCTTCTCTCTGTTGGAAGGAGATCTCTGCTGCAGGTATGTTCATCTGGTAGCCGAGATTTTGTAAAAGAGGAACTGAAAAACAAAGCTTAATTCGGCTGTAAAATGCTGCTTTGATACAGACCTCTCTGCCTTTTTCACAAAGTTGCTGAGCGCTGAGTTTGGTTTGGTGAAACTCCGGCAATATTCCCCGTTTGGCTCTGTCCTGTTCCCCTTCCCAGCAGTGCTCCAGCTTGCTGGCTGGTTTGATCAAAATTTGATGAATAGAGATATTGGTGGATGTGAAAAGAATGGGTTGAAGAGCAGAGGGATCCTAATGATGCCGTTCACTGAGGGGGAAACCGGAGTTTGCTCTCTGCTGGTGGGATATCCCAGACACCCACGGGAGCGCTCCGTCTCCGGGTGTCATCCTGGAGAAAGCCAAAAAACTTTGCCAGTTCATCTGAAAGGCGGTTTAGATCTTTATTTTTGTTTGGATAAACTCAAGTGGGAAAAAAAAATAAATTATAGAGTCTTTTCTGTGCCTTCCCATTGTACAAAACTGTTGTTTAACCCTTTATTCCACAAGGCTTTGTGATTTTTATTTTTTTTCTTGCAGTCGACTTCCTTAGGAGACGGGATCAGCCCTGCAGGCAAATTTTAAAACAAAAACTAAATGCTTTGCTGCAATTCAAAAGCTTCTGAGTTTTTTTTTTTTTTTCCCCTCCCATTCAAAAAGCTGATGCTGACTTTAAAACCAGACTGCAATTGAGCAAACAAAGTCAGAGTCACAGCAGAAAAGTCTTGACTTGAATTTCCTTGGAGGCAAAACGCCAGCTCTAAGCTGAGGACCTTGCCCTGCCCGTTGTTACTGGGGGAGTCTGAGGTTTTTCTGGTTAGAATGTGGATTTTCGGAAAACAGCCTGTGCTTCTACGTGTTCTTAGTATAAATTGATGCATTAATTTAAAAAAAAAGAAACATTTTTTTCATATTTTCTTTGATATCTGTTGGCATCGTTGCTCACAGTGTGAGCACTGGGCAGATGCTCTGGGTGTAATTCAGCAGCCGCATCTCACACAACAAGAACCAACATTCCCGTTCCCCGCTCCTAATTTCTGACAGATGTTCCTTACCTCACTAAATGTTATTTATAATCAGATTGGCATTACTTAAAAGAGATTATTTTCCATAAATGGTACTCAGATACCTACTTGATGAGTGGGATTTAGAAAATGTTGCAAATACTTGGTATTAAGTATACCAGAGACATATCTAACAGTCTTTTTATTCTTTTTTCTTTTTTAATATTTTTTTTTCCATTTTGTGCCTCCTCTTGTGCTCTATCCCTGCCCTGTCCCCCCGCAGCTGAAAAATAAATTCTTTGCCTTTGGCTTTTTTAGTGTGTGCAGAAAACCTGTAATTTGAAAGAAGGGAATGAGCAATAACAAATAGAATTTAAGTAAATTTTAATTATTATTTTTTTAATTTTAGCATCAAGGAAGTGTTTGGCTTATTTTGAAATACACTCACGAGGGTAAAATACCTGGATAATTTCTAAAATTGACTTGAAAAAATTTTCTCATGCTGTGTAGTACTTTGTTTTCCCCTCTGTTTTGGAGCCTGATATTCCGAGAAGAAGGTCTGGCCTTGAAGAGAACAATTAGAAGCCTCGTATCATCAATAAGGGAGCGCTGGAACGAGCGGGTGCTCTCTCTTGACACTTGGATTGATAATCCGTATTAAGCTCAGCTGTTAAAAGTATAAAGAAAAATGCCAGTCCACCCATTCTGTTTATTAAAATTCTCCTTGGTAAAGCACTTACCACTTGCTATTTAAAGGGGTTTTGTTTTCATGAATAAAAATTT
>JAOXJM010000012.1:153507023-153520379 GCA_026413425.1 Tringa solitaria | reverse complement strand
CACCACCCTCACAGGAAAGAATTTCTTCCTCATATCTAATCTAAATCTCCCCTCTCAGTTTAAAACCATTTCCCCTCTTGCTATTGCTACACCCCCCAATAAAGAGTCCCTCGCCAGGTTTCCTGTGGGCCTTCTTCAGGTAGTAGAAGGGGCTCTAAGGTCTCCCTGGAGCTTTCTCTTCTCCAGGCTGAACAACGCCAACTCTCTCACCCTGTCCTCACAGCAGAAGGGTTCCAGCCCTCTGATCATCTTCGTGGCCTCCTGGACCCGCTCCAACAGGTCCATGTCCTTGTGCTGAGGACTCCAGAGCTGGATGCGGTACTCCAGAGCAGAGCAGAGGGGCAGAATCCCCTCCCTTGTCCTGCTGCCAACGCTGCTTTTGATGCAGCCCAGGATGTGGTTGGCTTTCTGGGCTGTGAGTGCACATTATTGACTCATGTACAGCTTTTCATCCACCAACACCCCCAAGTCCTCCTCCTCTGGGCTGCTCTCAACTCATTCTCTACCCAACCTGTATTTGTACTTGGGGTTGCCATGACCGAGGTGCAGGACTATGCACTTGGCTTGGTTGAACTTCATGAGTTTTGCACAGACTCATCTCTCAAGCTTGTCCAGGTCCCTCTGGTTGGCATCCCTTCCCTCCAGCGTTGTTCACTGCTCCTCACAGCTTAGTGTCATCAGCAAACTTGCTGTGGGTGCACTCAGTCCCGCTGTCCATGTCGCTGACAAAGATGCTAAACAGCACTGGTCCCAGTACTGACCCTGGGGAACACCACTCGTCACTGGCTTCCACTTGGATATTGGGGTTGTTGACCACAACCCTTTGAATACGGCCATCCAGCAAGTTCCTGATCCACCAGGTGGACCATCCATCAAATCCATGCCTTTCCAATTTAGGATGTTGTGTGGGGCAGTGTCAAACACACCATAAGTCCAGGTAATTGCTGTCTGTTGCTCTCCCCATGTCATAGGTATGGTCATCGCTTCTGCAAAATTAAGGCCATACTGAAGAAAGGTGGATCCTGAACACTTCAGGTTGTCGATTTGCTAATTATGGCATATTTCTTCTTTGACATTGGTGGTACAGTGTAATTTGGCACTGAATTTTCAGATGAACTGTTATTTCTGGCTTTGATCGCTACTTCTTTGTGTTCCTTCCCTTTTCCTCTCGCTCCTTTCAGGCCACAGAGATGCTGTTTGTTTTATCGCTGGGAACTGTTTTGTTTAGCGTGTAAGAGTAGATTATATAAATGTTATAATAACTTGATTTACGAGTTCAGAGCTTGCTGTCAAAACAGCATGTTCTTAGGAATATTCCCAAAGTAACTTGTTATATCTCTCTTTAATCTTAATTTTGTTCTATTAAAGCAAGAAATTTAAGCCTCCCCTGCAAGATGTCCTGGAAGAATTGACAAACTCTACCCAAAATAATTTCTTTGTAAATACCTTATATTGGTATATACCTTTATTAAATGCCTTACAGAAGGTAAATCTGTAGGTTGAAGATGGCATATATGCTGTGCAGCAATGTAACTCTTTTTAAAATTAAACTCAGAACAAATTCAGTTATAAAATTGCATCCTACATCTGGAAAATGAGGAATAAAGTATTAGATTTTTTTTTTTCCCTGGACATTTATCTGATATATAAAAGCATTGTTCTAACTTCAGAGTTTTTTTTAATATCAAGTATTTTATAGATGACAGAAAATTGAACAAAGGCAAACACCCCAGTGAAAAAGTTTTTAAAAAAGATAATTTTCTTAAAGTCCTCTCTTTTTAAATACTGTTAAAATGACTGACTTTGCTGTGTGCAAAGGAAAACGGTAAGAGGTTTTTTTAACAAATAACCTTATACTTTATAAATGTGAAGTAAATAGAAACTGAAACAAGTTTTTGTGTAGTTTGGGTATCAGTTATCTTCATCTCTGAAATCTTTGAGCTGTGAATTTCTTTTGGTCAGTTAAAACAATGAAGAATCTTCAGTTGTCTAGGGAAAATATATGGCAGAGATTGGGGGTGAGGAGCATCTTCCACACTTTGAGTTGGCCATAGAAACCTTAACTCAAATGAAGAAATGTTGAAAGATTCCTTAAAGGAAGAGCGTGGTAGGGGAGAGTTAAAATGAGTAAATGGGGGTAGGATCTGCTGCTGCTTCTGCAGGGAAGAAACCTGTCAGTATCTATTCCTGAAGGTTTCTTTTTCTTACAGCAACACCTTTTTTGTGCAGATCTCACTTTTGCCATCAGGTACCGCAGTGACACAGTGCACGGCTGAAGTTCTTGCTGTGAAAAAGACGTTTTTCACTGGAAGAGTGGAACAGGGATTTCTTTCAGTCTCTTTATTAACTGACATCTTAAATGGGGAATTAGTGTTGCACATTAATAAATCAGAATTTGCTCTTTCTTAAAACTTCCTAAATGCAGAAGGTGAAAGATGGTGGCTCTGGGGTGTTTGTTTAGGGGGGACTGGTCGTCTTCTTTCTTTTTTTTAAACCTGGAGGGGTAGATTAAACCACAGTCGCATCAAATCTGCTGCTCTGCACTTGTCTTTGTATTAGCCAAGTGTTCTTCTATTTACTCCTTAAAGTGGGAAAATGAATTTCCTTCTGGAGTGTGAAAATAATTTGTAGCTTACTTGTTTTGGAGCAGATCTTCTTAATTCCTAATTTCTCAGGTTTTATGCTTGTGTAGAAGGAACGTTGGCACTGAATCTCCCAGAGGGTTCCACCAGGCTGCCTGGGGTGTTGATGTCCCAGTGCCATGGTCACCAGGTGGAACGGTGATGTTCTCGAAGCCTGATAAGCTCTGCTTTTTTGCCCTTTGCTTCTCTGATCACCTCTTTTTGGTGTCCATCATTTGAGAAGCGTTGTCTTTGACATAAGAACATAGCTGTGTTTTAAAGGAGTTTTTCCTCCATTTCAGACAAATGCAGAGCATCTTTAAACCATACTTTGACACTTATAGTGGGGAATAATTTGAGGTTAGGTGTGTTTGTGCTGCCATTGACTGTGCCAGACTTATTTCAAATTAACCTTTTTCCTTTACGCTTAGTTCCCAGTCGCTTGTTCAGTCATGTGTTCAAGTGGCCTCTGCCCAAAAAGTTACTTTTATAAGGTAATGTCCTTCTGCCACCTCTTTAAATCCTGATCCCTGGCTGAAGATCCATAGATGGTGCTGTGATAGTGAAGTACCAGATGCTTTGTTGATTTTGATGCAAATTACAGGTGCTCCTCACTGTCTGCCCCGAATCAGGTGCAAACCAACCTTCTCTGTCCTGTTCCCAGGAATTTCATCACCTTTGCCTCTGTCCAAATTACTGGAATTAAGAGCTTCATCCGTAAGAGTGCATCAAATGATGAAACCTGCTCCTAAACAAAGGGAAATTGTAGTTGTTTTGAGTAAACTAGGTAATGAGACTATTTTTTTTCTTTCAGACTGTGCCTTCAATGCCTTGAGCTCCTGCACTGTCTAATCTGAACCCAAAGTCAGGAGATGCCTCAATTTTTAATAGTAAAAATTTCTAGAGATAGGAAGTTTGGTTATGCTTTTGTGAATGTATTCAGTATTTCCCAAATAGACTTTCCCGAGCTTGTTATTCTTCTTTCACATACATTTTATAATACCTTCAAAGTGCATGTTGCAAAACATAGCATTAGATGGAATATTTTTATTTTATAGTTGTATCTCAGAAGAACACTGGACACTAGAGCAGCTGTAAGTGTTACAGAAACAAAACTTTTAAGTTCAGCAAAGCCATTACTGTAGACGCTGTTTTTCATAATTAGGGTGTGACAAATAAATTCTTTTTTTATTTAGTGTGCAGGGTAAGGAGTAGAGATGATGTGGGTCTCTTGGTGATCTAAAGAACCACTCGTCTTTATTATTTAGAATCATAGAATTGTCTAGGTTGGAAGGGACCTTTAAGACCATCTGGTCCAACCATCAACCTAAGTCTGATAAAAACCATCACTAAACCGTATCACTGAGCACTTTGTCAACCCATCTTTTAAATACCTCCTGGGATTGTGCCTCAAGCACTTCCCTGGGCAGCCCAGAGGATTTAGGAGATGCACGCAGGAGCTTTGTGGATCAGCAAGGTCCTCCCTGGTGAGGCAGGCGAGGCACTGGAAGGTGAGTGTTATTTCAGCCAGGAACCTGCCTTAAAATTCTTGAACCTGCTGCTGAACACCCTAAAAGTTCAGTCACTGCCTTGAAGGTGTGACTTGATTTTCTTGGCAACTCCTCCCTGTTCTGTCTTCATGTTTGTTCCTTCTTCTGTCCACACTGCCACTTTTTGGCTATTTCGTTGTGTCATTTCAGTATATTACTTATTATTATTCTTATATATATATTCTTTTATATATATTATAATATATAATTATTCTTAGTCTCTCTTTCAAATCTGCCCATTTAGTTGGTCAAACATATCTGGGTACCAGCTAAGAGTTGATAAATGGCTTTAAAAGAAGAAGGGGGGAAAAAAGGGTTTAAGTTGAAACTAACACTTGAATTTTTAATATTTGTATTTAAACCAAATTGGTTTTGCCTTCTTTAATTGTTACAATGGAAGAGTAACAATTACTGTCCTACCCATGCTCTGCCTTCCCCCCTCAGCTCCCCAGCTCCCTCCTTCCCAGGTATTGAAGACGAGTTAATGCTCTTTAATAGTTGATGCTGGGAGGCTCAGAGCTCTCTGATTTGGGCAGCAAGCGACTCGTGCAGCTGTACTGAAAAAAAGCACTTTCACCAATACAGAACTCACTCATTTCTCCAACCCTTTGGTGAACGCGGAGGAAGATGGTTTCTCTCTCCCATGGATGTATTTATTTCCTCCCCCCAACCCAAGATGTGGTCCAAGAAGAGCCATGAGCCGACACACCGGCGTGAAGCTGCCCAAAATGAGAAGCCTCCTCCTCCCTCTTACTGGCCATGTGCTTTGCTGTTTACTTTGTGCTGCTTCCAGAGCTTTTTCGAGCTTTTCTGAGCCACTTCACCTCATTTAAGTGAACCTCCCTTCAAAAAAACCCAAACAAAGCAAAACTAAATCCCTACCAAAACCAGAGTAAAAGAAGCCTGGACTGATTTCTTCTGTCTTAATGAGTAAAAGTGGCTCAAAAACTGTTTAAGCAGCAGCAGGAGGGCTGTAGAGTCGGGAAGAATGCTTGGCAGGGAGGAAAAGGGTAGCAAACTCCGCGGCTTTGGCACCAGCAAGAACAAATTGGTTGTATTAAGTGGGTTCAGCAGCCTGTGGTGACAACTTACTTGCCTTTGAAAAATTAACTCAAACCTCCGTGCAAATACATTCTTCAGAAATAATCGTATATCAATTCTGTTGGCAGTAGCTCCGTACAGAGACAGATCTGAGAACGCAGATTTAGATTCCTTTAATGATATTTGGACATTAAACTCTACATGAGAACTTCAACTGTGTACAAGAAAATATTTGATGTTTTATAAAAACCTCTGAAAATATTGCATGAGTGATGGGCCATCTTTAATTGTGTTTCTTTAAAAAACATACTTATATGAATCCTTATAAGGATCGGAATATACAGCGTAGAGTTTTCTGTTGCATTCAGAGATGTGCTTTTTTCTTGGGTTATTTAATTTTGTGATTTGTACTATGCAAGAAAATCATCGAAATGTCTTTTTTGTTTTCTGATGTGTTGTCAATCTCTTCCAAGCCTGGAAATCATCTTCTTGCACTGGCAATAATGGACACTATAAAACATAAGGCACGAGAAAGGTGGCAAAGCTGGTACGTCTGTATTTTCACCTGAATTTTCGGGAAGCACTAAGGGTTGTATTTCAGCTTCGACAGCAGAAGCAAAAGGTTAAGCTTTTATGGATGTTCTTAATGTAAAAAAAACCCTGGTGTATCACATCAGTAGGTCCACTCTCGTTGACAGTGTCTCCTATTTGTGATTCTTTCAGGGGACCACGTGAGCGTGGCTGGTGTCTGCAGCCCATCCTTGTGTTTCTTCAGCGTTTTGAGACTTTTAGAGAGGTTTTTAATATCCATTTGTGCACCCGTTGTCCATACCTTTCTGAATTGGCTTCTATCATCTGCCTCTACTGCTGTCCAGTACCTGAAACTCACTGTGAGGGGTTACACTGAAACTCATGGGGGGTTATTTTAGGGTTCAGTTTATCCATCACCGTAGATTTTGTAAATGTTGAATGAGTTCTTTGCTGGAGTCTCAGCTTTTTTAGGTTTCTCTTACATGGGTGCTGCTCTTAATCATTTTAATTGCACTTCTCAGGGCTTTCTGAACACAACTCAAGAGGTGGTGGAAATTCCATTGACTTTTCTACTCTTCTGGACCTTGAGCTGTGGAGGGGGTGTTACCACAACGGAACAGTGTTCTGGTTTTCTGTGGAAATGTGTGTATTTCCTCTTTAGCTTCTAGGAAATATTTATTTTAAAATTAAATTAAAACACATTAAGGGCACAGATTGCAAATACATACAAACGCTTTGCTTCCTGAAACTCATGTGTAAAGGTGTTTTAATTACCAGATCCTTTTGTATGAAGCTGTGTTTTCAGCCTGAAGTAAAATTCAGGCTTAAAAAAAAAAATAAGAAAAAAATCTATGTTTAAGTAGCCCCCCAAATTAATATTTCTGTATGTTGTAATAGGGAATTATGAGAAGATTGGATTGACAGCCCTGTGTGTGTTGTTGGCTTATGGAGGTGTCGTGTTTGTGTAACATCAACTTAATTTATTACCACCTGCTGTTTCTGCAAATGGTCAGAGTTGTACACAAATTGCATATTTCATCACTGTGATGTGGTGGTGAATTGATTTATTGTTTCCAGAGAAATAATTGAAGAGAATAAAAAGGCACGATAAAATAAATTTTCATCTTTATGAGTCTTCTTAATGCCTACCCATGATCAAATATATTATAAAAAGATGCAGTAAATTCTTGTGGAGGAAGTGAAATCTGCTTGATTTTTTTCAGATTTATCCTAGTTTCTTGACCACGAAGAGGTTCCACCAATCATCCCTTGTGTCCTTTGGTACCCTGACGTGATGAGGGACAGCACACACTGGTGGTTTTCGACCTAAGTGAGTGCTGGTAGAGCTGTTGTCACCTCAGCCCAGGAGATGGGCTGGCAAAGAATGTGCAAAGACTGAATTTTACTACTGTTTTTTTCCAAAATGTGCAGCAACCTGATATTTCTGACCCTGTTCCAAGTTGTTTGAAATTAGATAACTGGCAATAACTAATAAATATCTGGATTTGTTCAGGTGGGATGAGATGGACTAGATGAAATAACACAAACTGATTTAATGGAACAGGCTGAAGCTGGTTGTGGCAAAGGTGGTGGTGTATTTATTGACCACTCATCGCAAAGCACAGCAGAGTTTTGATGCCCGCTATCATGGGAGGGCAGAGGAGAGAAGAAAACAGCACCACACAATCCATGATCAACTCTTGATGTTCCTGCATGGTTTGTTCCACAATTTGAAGTGACAAAAACGTTGGCTGCCCAGGGAGGTGGTTGAGTCACCATCCCTGGAGGTATTTAAAAGGCGAGTAGACATAAGAGATATGGTTTAGTGATGGGTTTTGTCAGTGTTAGGTTGATGGATGGACTAGATGATCTGAAAGGTCCCTTCCAACCAAGGCAATTCTATGTTTCTATGATTTGTAACAAAATTCATTTTGCTGTAGGGGATTGAACCCCTCTCTTCTGGGTTCCAATTAATTTTCTACCACAGACCAATATTTTATCCTTTGAAGTATTAAATTTCTCCTTCAAAGAACTTTGTTGAATGAAGCCCTAAAGTAAATGTATTTCAGCTGGTTAATACCTAGTCTAAGAATGGCTTTTCTTCCCCCTCTTGTTTAAAAACTTTTGGAAATAGTGACTCAGTTGGAAATAGAAGGGTTTAATTGCAGCTATTACAGTTCAACTCAGAACTCTTAACCTTTCTGATGGCTTGCGTCTCATGCAAATCTAAGTCTTCTACTGACCTGACATACATACTGGAGATGGTTATAGTAAAAAAATAGTTTTTCTAAAGTCAGTTGTTTGGTAAGCACTTGTCTGTTTTATGTCCCCATTTACTGAAGAGGAACCCCCCACTCAAACTCAGTTTATGTCCTCATCAAGTTACCCAAGTGACACTGAATTCCTTATTTCTCAGTGCAATGCAAATGTTGAACCTCAGAACCTCTAGTATGTCAAAAATACTTCTTTATTCTAATTAATGTAAACTCAAGGAAGGTTCAGTAGCCCTGTGTTAGTAGATTGGAGGTAAAGCATTAAAAGATCCCTTTGGTGAGGGCCAGGAGTGTTACCTTGGGTGATTCGGGTCTTCAGAGCTTTTCAGCGTTGATGGTTCTAGTGAAAGACTTAATGGAGCATCCACTGGAAAAAAACAGTAGAATCTGTAATATTCATGGGTATTAAAAAGATGCCCCTCCCAGTAGCTGTGCAGTGCATAGGTCAGCAGTCCTGGGTTTGTGGGGACAGGGACTATGTCTCAGGGTGAATTCCAGCTGGAGTGGAGATGGTGAATGAAAGGGCAGAGGTCCTGGGCTGAGATTCAGCCCTTCACAGTGTGTCAAGAGGATACACTTAAACTGAAATCGCTGATAGGGAATCCATAAATCTTATTTTGCCACAAAGCAATGTGGAATCACTGGTATCGGCTCCAGAAGTCTGGAGAGGGCCCTGAGGTACTGTTTGGAATGGATTAAGTGTTTTAAATTGACTTTTTAAGGCTCTATCAAGTTTTGTTGGGGGGTTTTGTGGATTTTTTTTTTTTAA
Source organism: Tringa solitaria (assembly GCA_026413425.1). Classification (NCBI taxonomy): domain Eukaryota; kingdom Metazoa; phylum Chordata; class Aves; order Charadriiformes; family Scolopacidae; genus Tringa; species Tringa solitaria. The sequence goes on along the minus strand of JAOXJM010000012.1, from coordinate 153,511,594 downwards.
TAAAAATCTTGAAATGGGCCATACAGTGTCTATCTGTCCGCTCCTAGCTTGGCTTCACCAGAGGACTGAGACTGAGTAGTCATCATAGCAGAGGCTTGGATTTGTGCCTATGTTGGTATGTGAATCTTGAAGACCACCAACTGACTTCTCACCAGGCATCATGGCTTTGACTTGAGTAATGCCAAATTTGAGAAAGTATTGCTTCTGTTCCTTAACTAATTAAGCTAATTCTGTTTACTCTTCTGTCTTTGGGTGCAGTAGATGGAAACTTTAGGAGAAATTAATGTTTAGCTCGAAAATGTTGTGGCTGGTGTTTAAGTCCTCAAAGATGACACAGAGTCTTGAGGTTCCAAGAGCTCTGATTCCTAAGGGGTGTCCATGGGAATATCAAGATTCAGTCTGCTCTTCAGGATCTCATGTGAGGATGCAAGAGACATATTGTACCTGCCCTGTTCCAACAACCACAACTATGGAAATAACTGTTATTTTAAAATTTATTTTATTTTAATTTGTTTTGTTTGGGTGGAAATACTCAGGAGCATAATCTCCAAAGGTTTGCGATTAGGAGAATTATTATGGTCAGCCTACATTGAACTTCCACCCAATCATTTGAATAAGAATTACATTATTCTTCATTTCTATTGTTGTATCAGAGGCTGTAATTACTGGCTTTGGGAAACACTTGAGCCAGAATAGGCTTAAGTACGACTTTTTACAGGTCATTGAATTTGGTAATAGACCATTGTGGTGGGACACAACAACTGTGCCCTGTTCCTCTTGGGCCCTTCAGTGCCTTTTATCTGATCCGTGCTTCTGGTTTTCAGGAAAACCAGGGATAACACAAACACAGTTGAAACTGTATTAAAGGGGATCAAAAATTAAAAGGCTGTGAGGTTGAATGTTTTGAAATACAGGGCTGGGATGATACAATCATTCAGTTACGTAAAACCAGGCAAGGCAGGTTTAAAGTCAAATGGCAGTCAAACCCAAATGTGTTGAGCTCTGCACTTTCCTTAGCTGCTTCTAATTTCAGGCACTTCTAGTTTTTAATTTGGGAACCACACTTGCCTTATCACTAACTCTAATTAGTTTTTACTATTTTTGAAAGCCAGTAAACTCTCACTGCTTCTATTTACTTCTAAAGCTGTTCAGAAGAAGAGTTTGTGCTGTGTAGGGCCTCCATAGAGCAAAAAAGGATTACTTGAATTCCTAGGGCTTACTTCACGCTCTTGTTTTAGTGTCCATAGGTGGAGCTGCTCTCAACCAGTGGTGCAACTTCAAAATAGATAGATTTTTATTTTAACCTTTATTTTAAAAATACAGAATTCTTATTTACTCACTTCTGGTCTAACAGCCTGGTGTAGTGGGAGTTCCAACCCCCCTGCCATGGAACTCGATGATCTTTAAGGTCCTTTCCAACCCAAACCATTCTATGATTCTATGATTCTGTAGTGCCTTTTTAAAGAAAACTGCACTTCTATAGAATCATAGAATCTTCTAGGTTGGAAGGGACCTTTAAGATCATCTAGTCCAACCATCAACCTAACTCTGATAAAACCCATCACTCAACCGTGCCCTTAAGCACTACATCTACTCTTCTTTTAAATACCTCCAGGGATGGTATTTAAAGTAAAATAATAATAAAAAATAATATCTCTACAAGTTGTTAGAGAAATTCAGAAGATCAGCAGCAGAAGATTAGTGTTTACTTGGATTTCAGTGGTGCCAAGGGAGCAGAGAACCTGAGAAATGAAGTAAGTGTCTAGCTGGGTACCTCGTTCTAATTAAAGCGTATACAGACATTGATTTTTTTATTGTATTCCCAGCACAACTGATGTTTCCTCATTATTAAATTTGTTAACATTAAAAATAGAAATTGGTGCCAACTCCGGAAGGAATTGTTGGTAGCGCAGATTATGCAATGTTAACAATAAAATTGGGTTAAACTGAGTGTTTAAGGTATGTCAGGACTTAAGCCCTTGTGAGTCTTGGTGAGAAGAATGAGGACCACTTTGAATGTCATGGGATGGATGGAGTGCAAGACCTCTTGGTGAATTTAAATTGCTGCTTGACAGGAGAAATAGTTCAGCTGATTGTCAGGGCTCTGAAACCTCTCTCTCCATCCCAAGGTGCAGAGCTGCCCAGATAACGGGCTGCTGCTTCTGCAGCACTGAGCCAAAGGGACCTCCGTGTCCTTAGAACACCCACATCAGTAGCAGCTCACATGGAATATGCCCTTTTTTAATTAGTTCAGGTGATACATATATTTATTAATTAATTTCTGCTGAGATGTACTTGCCACGTGTTATCATATTGCTTTGGTTTGTGCGGGTCTTGTAGCTCATTCTTTCTCTGAATTCCTCTTTCATGTTCTCCTGAATGTTTAATCTCCTAAAACGTTGATATAATGGAAATAAATTTTCCCATCTTGGAAACTTGCATTGCTAAACTTGTTTTGACTTCGGTTTCTATTTTCTTTCCATGTGGATTTTCTAGTGTATTTCTAAAATACCTAACTCGGCAAAGAAAGAAAAACTGTATATTCCTGTCTTGAACTTTATTGAGACATGGAGTTAGTAACTTTAGGCAATATTCCCTGGGGGGAAAAGATATTCAGAGAAGTTGTTGGTACCACCCTGTTTTTCCATTTCATATCGATAAAGTGAAGTATTCAGTGTGTCAATTTAGACTGAAGTAGATACTAAAAACTCAATTTTTAAATTGTTTTAATGTGGCTGACCGAGCTGCTTTATACTTTGACCTGGGGGCCTTGCTAAATGCTTTTGACTGCAAATAATGTGCTTAAAAATACAAATATATCTGAAGGAGTGGGGAAAGAGTGACCAGGAGGGGATCAGAGAAGGGGCAGCAAGAAAATAATTGCATTCTTGGATGGAGTCATAGCAAATATTACCAAGAAGAATGAATATACTCGAAGGTGTTTAACGTGGAATGAAAGATTACTGCTTTTTTCTTTTGCTTTTGAACATCAGCATTAGCTGAAAAAAAGAGAATAAGAAAAATAAAGTCAGTAGGAGATAAATGGACACTCTTCCAATGCGACTCATGGAAATAGCTGAAATTATTGACACTTTCTGAAAGCAGAAGTGATGATGATTCTCTTCTCTATGTTTGTCCCTAATTTGAAATCACAAACCTAATGGTTTTCTCAGTGTTTCATCTTTAGGTCTACATCCTTCCATGCGTAACGAGATATTAACATCAGATAAATACACAAAACCTTGTTGCACACTTAGTGCTTGTTGCTGCTTTCCCGTGGCACGTGTGCGTTCTGAGGCTGTGGCTTTGACCACTTTGCTTTTTCCACCCATCCATTCTGTCTGGTCTCCTGGGGATGGGACTGTTGCCATAACCAGGCACTCCCAGTGTGCAACTGTGCCTCGTGCCCATCAACAGGGAGTTGATGGAGTTTACTCTGAGGGTGGTGAGACACTGGAACAGGTTACCCAGTGAAGCTGTGGATGCCCCATCCCTGGAGGGGTTCAAGACCAGGCTGGATGGGGGGGCTTTGAGCCACCTGGTCTGGTGGGAGGTGTCCCTGCCCAGGGCAGAGGGGTTGGAACTAGATGATCTTTAAGGTCCCTTCCAACCCAACCCATTCTATGAATACACTATGACCATTTTCTTAGAAGAAATGTGTATTTTAAGTGTTGCTAAGAAGGATTTTAGCGAGTCATGCACTTTATGTCCAACAGCAAGCATTGGGACCAGATGTTATGGTAAATATATGTGTGTATATATATGTATCTATATATATCTGTCTCAGGAGAAGGCATACCAAAAGTCAGCAATGTGCTGACTCCTAACAGAGACTCTTGAAAATACGAGCTTTGTCATGGGGAAGATAGTTAAACTTGGACGTAACATCCTTACTTTCTGTGAGGGTGAGATAGACAAGATTTGCAAGATGAGCTACAGCAGGATTTAATGTGAACTGTGAAAATGGGTTGAGCTTGAAATTCATGAGATGTTTTGTGGCTGATGGGAGATGCATTTTGGATAATTCTAAGGAATTTAGAGCGTGAAAGAAATTCTTAATCACCGAGTCCCAAAATCTCTGAGGTTGGAAGGGACCTGTGGAGATGGTTTGGTCCAAGTCCCCTGCTCAGAGCGGGTTATTCAGGGCTGTGTCCAGTTGTGTTTTGAATATCTTCGTGGATGGAGACTTCACAACCTCTCTGGGTAACCTCTTGCAGTTGTCACCCACCCCAAAAGCTTCCTCTTAAATAGGAATTCCTCTTTTGTCACTTAGTGCCCTTTGCCTCATGTCCTCACTGGGCATCACTGGGAAGAGTGTGGCTCAGTCTTTTCTGGTATTTAATCACATCAGTAAAATCCTCCTGAGCCTTCTCTTCTCCAGGTCAAACCACCCCAGCTCTCTTATTAGCCTTTCCTTGTATGACAGATGCTCAAATCCCCAAATTGTCTTTGTGGTCTTTCACGGGACTGTGTCCATTATGTCTGTGTGTCTCTTGTACTGGGCCCAGTGCTCCCAACACTCCTCACCAGTGCTGAGTAAAGGGAAGGACCACCTGCTGGCCATGCTCTGC
>JAOXJM010000012.1:153494858-153507006 GCA_026413425.1 Tringa solitaria | reverse complement strand
GCTGGTTCTCTGCTGCACGCTGCTGGCTCATGGTTGACTTGTCCACCAAGAGAACTCCAGGTCCTTCTCTGCAAAGCTGCTTTCCAACCAGTCACTCTATTAAAGCAGCCCTGTTTATTGAGGGTGCAAGGAACCTAAAAGCTTTTATTTCTTTTAAAATACTTTAAAATATTGAAGTTATTACATTTTGTAGAATTTTTAAACCAGGACCCAAAGGAAAAAATGTACCCTGATTTTTTATTTTGTATTTTTACTAGGTTCTTTTTTTTATAGATTCATATAGACTTTTATAGGTTTGAATTGAGATGTTCCAAGTTATTTTGTGGAAATGCAACCTAGAAGGGGGGCTATTCCATAGATGTCGATGCCATCAATCCGGAGATGGGGATCAGAATATGGAGGTTAGGGAAAGTTTTAATCATCGTACCTACAAAGGGCAACATGAAGTCATCATGTGAATAATTACAAATGGACCTGTTAACCCTGTGTTCTTGAACATGTAGAAGACATTGGCATTGAAAAGATTTCCCTTAGGAGAATATTTTAACTTCTCTATCAGCTTACTAATCAACATTTTTATTTAATTTTTTTAATGATTTTTTGACTGTCAGTAGTGGAAATGATTTAGTTTCTAAGTATTCGGAGCTGGTAGGTAAATGTGACTTTGAACTTTGACTGTTTGCACTGAAAGTCGTAATAGTGACTGTTCCTGATGTAGTTGGCAAATATCGGGAATAGCATTGCTGGTAAGAGGCGTCAGCAAGAGTCACGTGGAGCAACAAATGACTTGAAAACAGAATTGTAGAAGGATTCAATTAGTTATCATTTTGGGGGGTGGGTTTTTTTTTTTTTTTGAGAAAATAAACCAACTTTTATTATACTTTCCCAATGTAACTGGTACCTACGTGGTGAAAATGGCAGATATTCAAAGCCCAATTGTATGAAGAAGGAAAGGAGCACAAAAAAGGTCAATGGGGCTTTCTTGTAATTCACGTGAGAAGCTGTGAAGTGCAGTGGTGGTCGTTTTGGTGGTTTGGTGGTTGTTTTTTTTGTTTGTTTGTTTGTTTTTAAAGCTTTATCTTTTAATCTCGCTTAACAGTTTCCCCTATACTTTCCTAAACCTCCACCACAGTGGAGCAAATTGTCTGTTTGCAATAACACACATCATAGTTTGGTATCAAGAGCTGCTAAATATCAGGAGGCCAGGTTTGGTGTCCTCCACTCTGCTCCCCAAGCTTAGAATAAGCCTTTACAGTACTGAGAAGTAGGAGTGGTCATTGTAGAGCGTGAACATTTGGAGAACAATGGACTTAAAGGAGCAGCTGGCACACAACTTTGTGGACAAACAAGTTTGACCAGACTTGATTTAACACCATTAATCTTAAGGGACAGGGAGCAGGTTGCTCAAAGTCCCGTCCAACCTGACCTTGAACACCTCCAGGGCTGGGGCATCCACAGTTTTTCTGGGAACCTGGGCCACTGTCTCACTACCCTCAGAGTGAAAAATTTCTTCCTTATATCTACTCTAAATCTACCTTCTTTTAGTTGTCTGTAGTTTGTTTCTGCTCCGTAATAACATACTGCTTGTCTTTTTAATCCACAGAGGACTTAAGTTGCTGTTCTAAACTGGCGTCTGTAATGGCAGGATTACTTACCAGTCTGGTTTTAATTTAGGAGAACCCAAGTAGGCACCCTGGTCATGTAATTTTAGCTTTCTTTGTATCTTAAAACAACCGAACAGATCTTGTAAAATAGTTGTTTAACTGTCCTTGCATGGCGAGCAGCTCTGTTTTACAAAGCTTTGGCCTGGGACAGGGTTTTACAGTCCCATTGTAAACTCAAACCCAGGAGCTGGTTTTAATGGGAATGTTAATAGGTCCATAACCAGAGACATGACTTGTGTTTCTATAACTTGAGCTATCAACATCATTGCTCTTTCAGTACCTCATAAAGAAAGCAGTGGGATTTTTTTTTTTAAAAAAAGTTGGAAGGAACCCCCAAAAGATCAAAATCTTAAGGAAAACTGCTTTTCTGATTTTGCCTAGGAGGTTGTTTTACCTTTAAAAACCTCTGTCCCATAAAACCTTGTGAAAGCTGACAATACCCTGTACAGTCAGTCCTATGTTTGAGTCCACATTTTAAGCTCAATGTGACGTATATGAAAAAATTGTAATAGTGTTTTGCCTGCCCATTGAAATAATGCTGCCTGAGAGCACTTCTGTAGGTAGAAACTGATGTCTCTCATCACTTGGCTGCTCCCAAGGGATGTAATTGTCCATATTAAGTCTGGTCAGACGTCTTCTAAATGCTTGTTTTCATATTTTCCTGTAGCTTTTCTCCCTGTTCTTTTTCTGCCAAATAAAACTTGATGAATGTTTATGTTAAGTGGGTGGAATACGGCAAATTATTATTAAAGCAGGCTTTCTTTTAGTTCTCCTTTACTAAAAATTTTACTTATATCATAGAATCGTAGAGTGATTTGGGTTGGAAAGGACTTAAAGGTCATCTGGTTCCAACCCCCTGCCACAGACAAGACGCTTCTCACCAGACCAGGTTCTCAAAGCCCCATCCACCCTGGCCTTGAAACACCTTCAGGGATGGGGCATTCTCAGCTTCTCTGGGCAACCTGGTCCTTGGTTTGTAGCAAATTTGCCTGCCATTTGACATAAGCTTGAAAAGAAGTTTAACGTTTTCACTAGAGACTTTGAGGTGGGGCAGGTTGTTCTGAAGGGGCATTTCACTCCTGGCAGTGGCACTACTGAAGGGCTTCGTCTGCACGAATTTGTTCTGATGAAATTCCTCACCCTGTGGCCATTTGGAGTTTCATGATGGTATTTTACCCTTGTAGGAGAGGAGCCCTGCAGTTAGGAGCACGTACGATCATGTTGGCTTGGAATTAGTCTGCCACAGGGGAAATTTTTTACCTGCTTCAGCTTTGAAATCAAGGTTTCTCTGAGAACAGCTCGCAAGCTGATGAGGGTAGGTCAAGAGTAACGTGGCTGAGGGGCTCCCATCATTTTTGGGTCTGTATCTGTTGGTGTAGGGTGGACAGAAGGAATGGTTTTAACATGGGCCTAATATTGGCTTAATAGATGAGTATTTATTTCCAGAGAAGAGCAAGGTACAAAGAGTATAACAGTTTCTTGAATTTTCAGACAGGGATATGAAACTAAATTCACCTTGGCAGGTGGGAAAGTCCCTCAAGGGTCAGGCATTGGGGGAAGGTTTGGAAGAAGTGTCTCCTTGGCCTGCTCTTACCATCTTCCCTAAGGGCAGGACATTAGAGGCCTTTTGTGTGACCCAGGACTGCCAGTTTTAGTGATGAATACAATTCAAGGGTTTATTCAAGAGGTAAAGGCACACTGCACAGATGGGCTGTTTGGTTCCTCTTTATCTTCTGGGCCTGAATTATGTAGATGCTTAAGATCCTTGTTTTAGACTTCAAGTCCTGTTTTAGCCTCTAGCAAATGTTGTTATCTGCAGTCTGAAGATTTCAAGCCTTGATATTGCCGGCTCTGGATTCCTGTTAGCTGAGCTCATGGTGTGGATTTAACATTCTTGCTGTGATGGGTATCTGCTTCTGGAGGGGAGACTTTCCCACCCTGCCTGTGACCACCGGCTGCTTCTACTGGTGTTCCTCTGTGCTTGTCTAATGTCTACGGTGAGGTACTTCAGGTAGCTGTGGTGTAAATCTAAGCCAACTCTGAAAAACAAATCACCTTTTTGTCTTTTTTCCTAATAATTTCCTCAATTGGTTGTCAGGGAGGTGGGCAGAGCACCATGGAGGGTGGCAGGTTGAGGTTGGTGGAGCACCATGGAGGGTGGCAGGTTGAGGTTGGCGGAGCACCGTGATGGGTTGAGGTCAGCAGAGCCCCATGGCAGGTGGCAGGTCGGTGGCTGAAGCTCCCTTGAGGGGCAGCCAGGTGTTATGGATGCTCTGGGTCTCTCTTCTGCTTCGCAGTGAAGTAACTAAAGGCTCAGGCCTTCAGTAATGGTGCTTCCCTCTCCTCCACCCCTTCGTCGCAGGCCAACTTGACTACCAGAAAGGCGTTCTATGCCAAAAAAGATCAAGTTTATTTTATTTTTAACATCTCCAGATTTCCAAAACTGTCTCCCTCCTGGCTGCTCTCTGTGAGGAGGAGGTACAGAAATCTCGGTGCACTTGTCCAAGCCCTGGAGCAAAGCCCTGCAGTTCTTTGCTCTTTCCAGCCAGCAGACTGGAATGATGCTCGGGAGCGCGTCAGGCGAGGGAGGAGGTTTTGTTCGCTCTTTTTCTCTTCTACTGCGCTGATTTCTCAGACACCATCTGCTTGTGGTTGATTAATTTGCGGCAGTAGCCAAGAGGCAATTTTTTTGCTCTTTTCTTTGAGATGCAGACTCATACCATGGTGAGTGCCTTTTGCCACCGTTCTTGGAAATCACTTGGAAACTGGGCTGATCGCTGATAAAACTTGGCCACTTATTTAGTATTTAACGAGAGGAAGGACAGTGGGGTTCTTAATGGTTCCTTGGCAAATAATGAATTTAGCTGTGGATGGTTTTGAGTGACACTGCTTCTCAAAACAGCACGAAATGAGTGATGTGACAATGTCTTGACCTTAAACAGGAGAGCCTGGTGCTGGTGTGTGGTTTCCTGGTGGAAAGCCTCCAGTTGGGTGACTGGTCTGTCAGGGTTTTCCCGTGCTGATCTTCAGAGGCTTGTTGCAAGTCCAGACTTGGTGGATTTTAGGGATCCTGTTAAAACTGGAAGGCGCTATTCCATCTTGAAGGCTTTGGCAGGGGCCTGTGTTAAGTCATTGAGGAGCTAGAGGAAGAAATCTTGCCAAAGATAACAATTTTGTTAATAATTGTGGTGTTAAAAATTGGGATCACTTGCTCCAAGGGGCCTGCAGTTTCTCCAGTAGTCATCTGGGCTGGTTTTTATGGTTGTAGATGTTTAATTGTTTTAGGAGGGGACTCCAAAAAAGGTAACTAAATGTCCCTTAAAAATGAATCTTTATTGATTTCTGGTAAATGCTCTGTATGAATCGGTGTAAGATTCAGATATAACTAAAATGAATTTATTTTTTTTGTTTCTCTTTCCTAGAATATGACAGATACCTAGCATCTAGCAAAACCATGGCAGCAGCTTACCTTGATCCAAACTTGAATCATACACCAAGTTCAAGTGGAAAGACCCACCTCAGTACTGGGATGGAGCGTTCCCCAGGGGCCATGGAACGAGTCTTAAAAGTTTTTCACTACTTTGAAAACAGCAGTGAACCGACAACGTGGGCCAGCTTTATCCGCCATGGAGATGCTACCGATGTCCGAGTAAGTCTGTTTTTAACATTCTTATGCCATCTTTAGATGAAGTGTTAACTTCATGCTCAAAAAATGGGAGGAAAAGGTGAAAACAAACACACAAGCAAACACACCCACAAGTTCTGTGGTTTATTTTAAAAGAATCTTTATCGGTTGTATAGTTTGAGTAGCTTCAGAAAAAGCTTTAGGTGGCATCAGTTTCCCTTGAGAACAAAACCCCCTGATTTGTGATTGTGTATTATCTTAAAGACGTGAGGCATTTTTGCATAATAGAAATTTGAAATTTAGAGCAGTAGTTATCAGTTTAGATACCACTAGTGACGTACGTCAGCTGACTTCTACCACTTCATGCTCCCCAAAAGCCTGAATGACACCTCATGGCAGGGATGGTGACATTAAATGACACTTTCCATGTTTTAAAAAAAATAATTACATATTTAAATGTAAGTTGTGTATATTTACATGTTTAAAATGTTAAAATGTAATTTGTACATGACTTTTTTTTTTAAAAAAAAGTCTTGTTTGGAAACTCATTCCTCCACAGTGTGAGGGAACTGAACTGAAGAATCCTTTCTCCCCCAGTAAGTCCCGTTGTCTGCCCCCCTGCCATCCCAGTAGTCACCTGCTGCTTGGATTTGTCCAGTGTGGTACTTCAGTTAGTCTGTGCAAAAAAACCCAAAGGTTGGGATTTTTTTAAAGAATAACTAAGTGTCTGTAATCTTAGAGGTATATGGAAAGGTATGTTTGTTTGAAAAAACAGTGTTTATTCTGAAGGAAACATTCTCTCTAACGCTGAGACCTTTACTTACCATTTGCTGCTCTTACTCTTTCAATTTTTTTGAGGTGTTGTGGTATTTAAACTGCAGTGAAGCTCAATTCAACTTGTCAAATGCTTTGAAAACTTTGTGGTTTGCTTGTTTTTTAATTATCCTCCTGGAGCAGAATCTTGCGTGGTGGTAGGTGGTGTGTGGGGTTGTTTTCTTCTGTGAGGTTCTTACTGTAGAAGCAGATTCCCATCTGCTTGTTCCTTCCATCTCTGCACGGTGCCTCACATTCCACTGCAAAGACACAGTTCCACTCTGCTGAAGGGACAGAGTTGTCAGAGTTAAGGAGACCTGTTGTGTCCTTCTGCCCACTATTAAGTTTGCAAGAGAAAACTAAAAAAAAAAGACTAAAGAGTTTAGAATCTTTTCCTTTCTACTGTTTATTTTCGAGCATGGCTTCGTGTGATAAGACCTAAGAGCATTCCTAAGTGGAGTAGATCTTGTGACACTGGTCACAGACCTGTGAAATTCCAGGATTTTTCATTGGTGCTGATCAGAAATCTGTCTCTTGTCAATTTAATAAGCTCACATCTGTGTTTAGGGATAACTTGGTGAATGGGCAGATTAGAGGTACAACAATGGCAATCATTATCATCAGTAACATACACGTATTTTACGTGGAATAAGGTTTTTTGGGTGCCACTGGAGACTTCTTTGCTCCCTGGCTGAAATAAAGTGGTTTGACAGATATCTAACATTATTGATTCATTTCATAAAGTGTATTACTTGGTACAAAGGTAGAAAAAGTAAGCCTCAGTATGTTTTTAACCTTGCAAGCCTCTACTGTGGACGGATGTCTAGGATTCTTTATATGGTACTTAAAATCAAGGTTATCTTTCCAAAGAAGTATGTAGAAACTTGAAAAAACACAAAAGCAGAGATTACATCTCTGGTTTCTCTGGCTCAGAAATACCTGTGGTTATGGGCTGTAAGGATCCAAAATTTACAGTCCCTGTAAGAAATTCAGTGCTGAGTTCAGTTTGAGAGTTGCATATCCTTATTTTAAGCAAAAATATGTCATTTTTAATAGAAGCAGGATCAAAAGGACAGGAAAGTAGCAGTTACTTGAGGCTTGCCTTAATTTTTAGTTTTCTTTTATCCACATTTAATTGGATTTTTTTGGTAAAACTAATGGGATTTTTGTATTGTTTTCCTTTCCTAATAAAGAAGAATATGATGAGTTGGTGTTAAACTTCATTCTTTTAACAGATGTGGAGTTTTTTTTATTTTGTTAAACTGGGTCGATAACTGTTGAATGTGCAGGTACTCTGTAGTAAAGATCTAGCACTGATGTGTTACGATGTCCTGGCGTTTATTTTAGAAACCATAAACTGTTGTTGAGTACAAGCCTACATTCCAATGGAGTGACTGCTGTTCGACCAAGCCGAATGATTTAAGAATAAAAATAGACTTTAAGGTTTTTGTGCCTTAGTTTTACCCCTCCCTCCTTTTGTAGAGAAGACATTCTGCAATAGAGCTTCCATTTCTTCTGAATTACAAACTGAGGAGACTGGTGCTGGGTTTGGCTTTTGACTTCTTTCCAAGGAGCTCTTGAAGAATATTGAGAGGTCAATGTCTTTGAGACAGCTCGGCAATTAAAAGGAAAAATATAAAATAAATAGAAATTTAAAAAAATAAAAAGATTTTCAAGACTCCTCCCTGGTTAGCACAGCTTCTGGAACGATAGCTGAGGAACCTTTCCAGTATTGAAAGGAAGTCAGATGTGGTCTGAAATCTCCAGGAGAGCCAATTAAAGGTATTTCTGCTGGTAAAGTGGAGGAATTTGTGAAACGTACTAATGCCAAGGGAAAAGAAGGGTGGAATTTTCTTTCCTGATTTGTGATTTCGAGCATCATCTGTTTCTAACAAAGTCAAGTTTGCCCTTGTCAATGGAAAGGATGCGCTTGGCAGTCGAAGAAGTGAGGAAAGGCCCTTTGCCCATAAGAAAAAAACAAAGAAAGGAAAAAGATCTTTATGACTTCCTAAAAGTGGAAACAGTGCTTCAGTTGTTTACATTATACACAAATCCTCAATCGTGAGGGGAAACCCCTTGTCATTAAAAAATTCATGTTGTTAAGCTCAGATGAACAGGAGTTACCTTTGTGTGAGAGTCTCTTAAGTGTCCAGACTAAAGGAATGATTTCCTCACTATTTGACTTGAAATATCTTTACCCGTGACAACAGCGTGTCTATGTGTAGGCTTTGCTTTGAGGAGAACTTCTGGCTGGGGACCTCTGTTTATTCTGGATGGGTTTAGTCCCTCAAAGACAGCTGTTTCCTTTGAGGGATGAGTCTGTGTGTTCTGCAAAGGATTCGAGGGCAGCTTTTCAATTCTTGGAAATGCTTTCTTGGATTTCAAAGAACTGGCATGCTCCCTTTACTGCCTTTACCCCTTTTTTCCTTAGTGTAATACTAAAGACGGGCTTCGCTTCCAAAAGAAAAAACAACAACAACAACAAAGAGGTTTTTATGAATGTGCAAACAGTGATCTCCTACTGCGAAATGTGTATATGGCGTTCCCACAGCCACGCGTGTGCCAGAGAAAGAAAGGTTGTTTATCTTCTCTCTTTATCTCTGAATTTCTTCATTTGGATGTGTTGTCTCCCTGCATATTTAGAGAGGGATTTCCAGGGCTGTGGGGTTGGAGAAGGACGCAGGGGCAAGCTCTGCCCTGTTCCCAGCCCCAGGTGTGACACGGGAGTAGGTGGGTGTTGCTGAGATGGGAATTTCTTTGGTCTCAAGTGCACCCTGGAAGTAAACGCTGCCACCGCATCTTCCCCAGTGCCTGGGGGTAAATCACTGTCCCGGTTTGAGGTAAAACAGAACCAACTTTCTGTTCAGTAATTTTACATCTCAGTTAGGCCTCTTCTAACTCTCTGAGATTAACGGCGTATTGTGGAGAAAACTGCTCGTTCTCAGGGTGATAAGGCCAATGTTTGTGCCTCACGCCAAGGGACAGTGCGCAGAGAGGCTCTTATATTTATTGCTGTCACAACCAAGCTCAGCTCCTTTCATTATTTGCTCCACTGGAGGGTAGGAAACAGAAAAAGTGTAGAGGGGTCCCACCTGTGGGGAGGAGAGGACAGGAGAGGTGACCCAAACCTGACCAAGAGGGGTATTCCATCCCACCTGCCCCATGCTCAGTATAAAAGCTGAGAGATCAAAGGGTCAGCTCTCTTTCTGCAATGGCCAACGTCTGAAGAGAACTCTGTTCATCCGTCTTTAATCCTGGTCCATGTGTTCCTGGCTCCAGAGCTGGAACCCAGTTCCCATTGGTCTCTGAGTCCATCCTGGGACTTCCCCAGTGCTTGCTGGTGACATCATCCAGGGAGCTTGATATGGTTTTGTATCTATTGTATCTATTTCAGCATCTTCTTCTTTTTGATTTTAATATTAATACTTCATTAAAGTAGTCTTTTTCTTCCTTTTTTATGCAGTACCACCCCAAAACGTCAGCTTCTTTAATGTTGACAGAATGCGAATTCAAAAAGCTGAAGAAAAAAAGAGTATCATTGCTAAGGATAAGGATATCTCTAATGGACCCCAAAAGTGTGAAGTCAAAGGGCGTGCCTTGGCTGTGTCCCATCCCTACATCAGGGATAAAGACCAGAGCAAATTCATCACCTTCCCTGCCCACCTGCAGTATCTTATTTTTCACAGGTAGAAGGCACGGGTGCAGGGTTGGAAAACTCTGTATTCCAGCAATTCTCTAATTTGAGCTTTTTGGAAGAAGGGCTGAAGCACATTTAGCCGTGACATCCCTAAAGCAGTTGTTTAAACTACATTACTGTGTTAAATATTTGCTTGCCCTTTTCCCGTTTGACTCTTTCCTTCTATCCTTCTCCAATTTTTATCCTCCCAAACCATTTGCGGTTTGCATGTCTTAGTCCATCCTACAGTGTCTGCATTTCATTCAGGTTTGGCTTGCTGGTTTTGCAGTATTTCCGTTCCTTCCAGGTTTCCCTACATCACGCTCCTGGGTTTTTGCAGGTATTTCTGGGCTGTGGATGGTTGCTGTATTTTACCCAGTAACACAGGAGACCTGGGATTGATTGGAGATCCAGTTTGTGGTGAAGAAATGGAGAGTCTCTCGTGCAAAGGTCTGGAACTGGAATGATATCTTAGTGCGACGAGCATTTCTCCCAGCAGCAGCGCCGGCTTCCTTCTCAATGTTTGTTTTCTCAAACCTCAGTTGTGCTGGAAGAGGTGTTGTGACTGTTTGGCAAACTCAGTCCAAGTTAAAACGAATGTTTTAGTGCTGGTTTTAATCCAGATCAGTTCTGGAATCGCGTTCGCTGCATCAACTTGCAGGCTGACACAATGAGAGAACTGGGGGAAGAAAGGAAATGCTTATGTGAGCACCGTAGTGTCACTGCACCTCCTGGGAATAGGCCATTAAAGCCTTATTTTATGAGCATCTCTCATCATCTGCTGCATCATTCCCAGTTCCCAAACGCATCCCAAGAAAGATACTGCCTTCCACCTATCTTGAAAAAGAGCAAGAGGGTCATCAGTCTAAACCTCAGCCACTGAGAAGACTAAGTTCTAGCTACAATTTCACCCCTTCATCTTCACCTCTGCCCCCCAAGCCTCTTCCACTTTTCCAAACCCACTTTATTTTGACCCAATATCTGGACAAAAGGTCACGGATGCTGTGGCTGGTGCAGAGTTGGTGTACACAATACTGGTTCTGATTGACTGCGATCTGTAAAGGAGAAGATTTCACTTTTAAAATTGATCCATATAGTAATATAGAACAGGAGTAGCACGTTGGTCACACAAAATTCTTTCTCATTCAGTGGAAAGAATTGCTGGCCTGAACACCAGCAGGACTCAAAACTGTGCCAGGTAATTATTTTTGGTGTTATAGAAATCTGCTGCATACAGCAGTGGTTACATACTCAATCTAATTTCCACATGTAAACAGTAATATATGTGCTTTGAGGCAGAGGAACTTTTTTATGTATAGAAGCTGAGTGGAGTGCACTGATTTCTAACAATTAGATAGGTATAGAAATGTATAAAGTAATTTCTGATCTAGTAAAAGAGCTAGAAAATAGGTACCACTTACCCTTTTTTCCTCTTCCTTTTCTCTGCTGCATGACTCCATGCATTGTAACAGGTAACAAGCCATAGTTGAATTGTTAGTTAATATGTGCCCCTGTCTGCGAACTTGAAAAAAGCACCAAGAACTCAAAATTATGGACCTGCAAATATAAGCAGTATTAAAAAAAAAAAAGGTAGATGGTACTGTGATATTCAGACTAATTATAATAGACAAAAATACCCATGGTCTTTAGAACGCCTATTTTACTTGTACAAAATAGTCTTGATATCCTTGGATGAGAAAGATGTGCAGAATAACATTTTAAACACAATAATAGCAATATTATTGACATTTTTCTGGAAATACCTAGATGTAAGGATGGCTTCAAGTCATAGAATGATAGAATGTCTCAAGTTGGAAGGGGCCCATAAGGATCATGGACTTGATGCTCCTCACAGGACCACCTAAACCTGAACTGTATGACTAAGAGCATCCTCCAGATGCTCCGTGAACTCTTGATGGGGTTGGTGCCATGACTAGTTCCTTGAGGAACCTGTTCCAGTGATTGACCACCCTTTCATAATGTCTTGTCTGACATGTCCTATTGCTGGTCACCAGAGAGAGGAGATCAGTACCTCATCTCAAAACCAAGAGCACATCCTGCATTAGCATAGATTCCCTGTGGAAACAGGTGTGGACGTGGGGAGACACCTTGGATAACTGATCTGGGTATGGCTTCAGTGTGAGAGGTGCTGAGGTGCTTATGTGGATGTGTTGCTTGGGTTGATGGTGTCTCTGGGCTTGCAGGGTGACAAAATTTGCTCTCTACAACTACTTGAAAGGAGGTTGCTGTGACGTGGGGGTCAGTCTCTTCTCCCAAGTAACAAGTCATAGGAAAAGGGGAAATGGCCTCAAGTTGTGCCGGGGGAGGTTGAGATTAAATATTATGACAAATTTCTTCCCTGAAAGGGTT
>JAOXJM010000012.1:153482757-153493527 GCA_026413425.1 Tringa solitaria | reverse complement strand
AGGGCTCCAGACCTGCACACAGTGCTCCAGGTGAGGTCTCACCAGAGCAGAGTGGCAGAATAACCTCTCTGGACCTGCTGGCAACACTTCTTTTGATGGAGCCCAGGATGCGGTTGGCCTTCTGGGCTGCAAGTGCTCATTGCCTGCTTGTGTCCTCTTACTGATAGGAAATTCCTCTAAGGGCTCCCCATTCTCTTTTGCTCAGCTGTACTTGCCTTTTTCGTGTTTGGGATGTAAATGTTAGCTCTAGAAACCTAAATAAAGTCAATGTGATGACAGTAAACAGCATTCAACTGGTGTATGGTTGTGATCCTTACAGCTGTAGGGCGTTTAGGAGAATTACAATAGACACACGAAAACGCCTCTTAGAAATCTATATTCATGTAGGTATCGTATCCTGCATCCACCCAAAGTGTCATCTCCTTCTGGAGCAGGTTTCTGCTGGAGTCAAGCTCTCCTGACAGTATTTCTAGCTGTATTAATTCAAGGTCCTAAGTTTGTAGTGAAGGTTGAAACCGTGGTGTTCCTTAGCTGTTTTTTTCCGCTCAAGAATGCATCTGAGGAGCTTCCTGAGCTAAAAGGCTGGTTGCAGTCAAGTCTGGAGAGATTTCAGGCGTCTTTGGCTATGCTTCCAGTTAAAGATTGTCCTGACATGTCTCAGTGGGGTGTCTTAGTTGCTGTTGTGCAGCCGTTAAGCAGTTAAATTGTTCGTCTGGAAACTTCTGATTATGCATTCTGTTCACTCCCATGGAGAACATCAGGCATGCTTCTGGCAAGGCTCCTCACACTTCGATCATGAAAGACAGAGAAGCTGTCACCCACCCTGGAGTGATGGCGGTGGCTTTGTTTGACACCCCATGTGTCTCCACTTGGTCTGTGGAGCCTGTCCAGAAACTGGGGAGACTCTACACATTATTTACTACCCGATCAGAGTTAAATACACTGACTCAATTATGGCTGTGGTGCCAGCACAACTCTTGGAGATGAGTCTTGGGCTGTTCACGTGCTGCACCTCCCCGGTACCGAATGAACCCCCCTGTTGTGGTGCTGCCTTATGTTGAATGAAGGTGTGGATCTAAATGTTTTTAAATTCACCTTCTCTGTTTTATTAATAGAAAAATAAATAATCGTCGAATGGTTTGGGTTGGAAGGGACCTTAAAGATCATCTGGTTCCGACCCCCCAGAGTGAAAAATCTTTTAGTGATATCCCATCTAAATTTCCCCTCTTTCAGTTTAAAACCCTTCCCCCTCGTCCTGTCATTCTGCTCCCTGATCAAGAGTCCCTCCCCAGCTTTTCTGTAGCCCCTTTAGGTACTGGAAGGTCTCGCTGCATCCTTCTCTTCTCCAGGCTGACCAACCCCAACTCTCTCAGCCTGTCCTCATCGGGAAATAAGCAAATAGATGTTTTATTCGTGAGGTTTCCCCTGCAGACCAGCCATTTTGAGTCTTTTGATCACCACGTTTCCTTATTTCTCCATTTTTTTTTCTCTATTTTTTGATTCTGGCTGTGGTTTGTCAGCATCTGGAAGGAGCTCTGGCATTCCCAAACAGAAAAGAAGAGAAGCCATTAAGGTGTTTGTTTTGCTTAAAGCATCAGTTCTTCCTTTTTGGGCATCCGTAAGCTTTTTAGAATGTATTTCTAAACACTTGAGCTTTGCATCGATGCTGTCTCCTCAGCATTTACATTGAAGTTGATGACTTCTTGAGTTGCAGTGTGTGCTAATTGTTGCTTTTTATTTTCTTGAGATGATACCAACTACCTGGCCAGAAGGGATGGGGTACGCTTCTTACATAATTTAGAAAATACGTCTATTTTTTGATTATTATTTACTTTTGGTTCTGTGATAGCTTTAAAATTGCTAATTGATATAAAAGTGATAGAAGCTTAAATATCTCACTCGCTTTTGGTGGGACTTAAGACATCTGTTTCCAACCTCCCAACTTAGACAATTCTATGATTCTATGATTTCTTCAGTCCTTTTGAAATCCCAGCCTGAAAATCAGAGAGGTCCTGAAATGTCTGGCTTGATTCTCTCCCGAGTAAATACTGATGGTTTCAGCTGAGCCCTGTGCATCAGTGTTCTTGGTGGGTCATGGTCATAGATAATTTTGTCTTTATGGCTTTGGAAAGGAAAAAAAAAAAATTCTTATCACAGCAGGCCTAACTGCCTTTTAAGAACACGTGTCCCCATTTTCATTATCAACGGACACCATCAGAGGCAGGGGAAGGGGTGGGTTTCCAAAACCAAACGCTGCATGTTTTGTACTCTATTTATTCAGGGTAAAGAAAGGGATGCAAATGAATGAATCTCTTCTGTTTGCACGCCTATAGGCGAGCTGGCAGCCTTCCCTTCCGAGGAGAGCAGCCAAAATGTTAGGCTTTAGTAACTAAGCAGAGATTGTCCTTTGGGTGAAGAAGAGGTTAAATGTGCCTTTGTCACTGCTGAGAGTACTTGGTGGTGGTTTTGTGTTTCCTGGGATACAGGCAACTGTTCTCCTTGGCAGTAATTGATACAAAGACTCTGAAATACAGGCAAGAAACAAACTTAACCATTTTTTTTTATTGTGTGGTCAATACGTTTCGTTCAGATTTAAAACCGTTCATTGACCTGATAATAGACCTTTGGAACTTGCTGGGGAAGGTTGCAGAAAGCAAACTGCTTTAAGAGGAGATGGGATGAGTAACTGGAAGAGTTTTCCCTGAGGGCTGATGAATGACAGAAACAAGGCCTGGCTCAGGAAATCCACTGGGATAAAAATAGACGGAGGCTGGGAGAGCACTTGGAGGAAGTGTCGTCTCTGCTTGCCCGGTGTCGCCTCTTCCCCCGGCATCCGGCTGCAGCCACTGTGGTTCTTCCGTCGGATGTTTGACCAGAGTCCCTGCAGGGAGGTCACTTGTGTTTGCACCAGACATTTGTTCCCAGCAATTTAGAATCATGGAATTGCTGGGTTGGAAGGGACCTTTCAGGTCATCGAGTCCAACCATCAACCTAACACTGCCAAAACCCACCATAAACCACGTCCCTCAGCACCACATCTGCCCGTCTTTTAAATACCTCCTGGGGTGGTGACTCCATCACTTCCCTGGGCAGCCTGTTCCAATGCTTAATAACCCTTTCAGTGAAGAAATTGTTTGTAATATCCAATCTACTTGGGCACCTCCTGCCTCCCAGGACTCAGGCATTGCTGGTTGGTCTGTGTGGTGCTGCCAGCCAGGAGTGACACTTGAAAACTTGCATTTGCCAGCGTGTTTTGAAGTCTCCCTCCCACACACTGGAGTTCTCTGCAAACATCTCACATGCTTTGCTGTTTGTGTCCATCTTCCTTCAAGTGTAGCAGTTGATGTCCAGCTCCTGGGCATGGGAGAAGGGTGTTGGGAGGAATCACTGGGACTGAAGGAAATGATGCTTCTGAGGATGCTCATGTGCTGCTGTTGGAGGCAGGATGGAACCACTTCTCCCTCAGCCTCCATGAACTTACTAAATGCAGCTTGGGTTTCCTTCTTGGAGGCTTGAAAGAATTATTTTTTTATTTTTTTTTTTGCATTTCACTCTGCACTGTGTTGCTTCTGGAAGATTATTTAAAGGCTGCAGTTTGATCAGATGTGTGAGCTGATCCAACAGCTCGCTGTCACCTCACCAAAAGCGTGATTCCACTCCTACGTGTGTCACCTTCCCCCTCTACTCAGATTTGGTGCTTCCTTACTTCTCTTCTTGCAGCTAGTTTTCTGCTTTAGTTTGCGGAATCAGGGTCTTACACAATTTCTTTGGGATAGAAAATAAGAAATTTGGGGAAACGGTGACATCCTATAAAACAAAAACAACCAAAATTTGCCTGACTCACGCACAAAAACCTCACTCTGGTAGCCCATCTCTGGCTCCTCTAGAAGTTGCTGTTGATATTTTCTGAAATTCTGAGGAAGAACGTGCAGCCTGTGCATCTGTGTGTCTATTGATCTGTATGTATGTATATATATATATCTGTGCGTGTGTATACACACACTCACACACGAGCGTTTCCAGTAGGAATTTTTCGGACCCTGGCAGGGAGAGAAGCAAAGGACTGTGAATTCCTGGGAGAAGAGTCTGGGAGCAGCGATAGCCCCTGCTCCTGCCGGGCGCTAAACGTGGACCTGGGGGGGATCTGCTGTGGACCTGGGGGGGATCTGCCGCCGTGCAGAGCCACGAGCCGGACCTTCTGGTGGGTGGTGAGGCTGAAGCTCTCACCTCCTGCTGACTCTCTAATCTGGCTCAGCCTGGCACGCTGCTGCTGATCCACGATCTGCTCACACATTGGAATTTTAGTTACCACTAGTTAGACCTTTCTAGGGTCTGACATGGCAATCTGTTATGTATTTTTGTTGGTTTTTTTTTTTTTCTCCCTTTCTTGGGCAAGAGATCCTCAAACTATGCAACTTACTTCAGGAGAAACAAGTAGGGTATTTGTTTTCATTGAGAATCTTTCCAAATGATTTTCTCTTGCCCCATTTCCTAAGGGATCTGTGCTGAATCTCAGGAGAAAATGAGTTGGAAGGTGAAGGAAAGGTAAATGAGGGGCTGTGATGTGACCTTCCAAATCCTGACTGTTAAAGCACTAAATAGGATGAAAGTCTAAGGTGATTTTCCAGTTGCGGATGGAGAGTGACTTTTAAAGGCTGGTGGTGGGTTTTTTTGACAAATACATCTTGCTTTCATTCACAAATCTGCTTTTTATGTTTTGACTTTGATGTTATTCTGTTTTACATAAAGGGACTGGTGGCTTAATTCTGATAAGGTACATGGAAACCTATTTACTGATGTTTTGTGAAGCCAGACGGGTAAAAATCCAGAAATTGTGAATGGTTGTCTGGAACAGCAGCTTACAACTGACCATGTTTAGTATCTTTATGAAGGTGATACCTGATTTATTGCTTAGTATTTTGTATAGGGGATTACATGGTAATATTTTAAAATTTAAAAAGAACATCTGTTGCATTTTACAGCTTGTAAGGAGTGTGTGTTTCTCTGTTTTAGGGCATAATTCAGAAGATTGTGGACAGTCACAAAGTGAAAAATGTGGCCTGCTATGGGTTACGGCTCAGCCATCTGCAGTCTGAGGAGGTTCACTGGCTACACCTGGACATGGGGGTGTCCAATGTGAGAGAGAAATTTGAACTAGCCCACCCTCCAGAAGAATGGAAGTAAGAGTATAAATCTGTTCAGTGTCAAAATCGAGTCGTACAAGTCTTTTTGCATTGTTGTAAAAAACAACTCTATAATTTGCTTTATTAAGGAAGATCCTCCTGTGGTGGAATAGAGGGGATGGAACAGGAAGAAAACCCACAGCTTTTCACATCAAAGAGCTATAAGCAATAAAGAACGCCTTTTGTTGTTGTAAGGGGCTTCCTGCACACTGGGGAGAACAGACGAGTGTTCTTATCTGGGATTTAGAGGAGGCATAAAGTAGGAGCAGAAATCTCCTAGTCGTTTGTCCTCAAAAACCTGCCAAATTTGTGATATATCTGGTGAACCAAGGTTTTGTCATCCTTAAAAGTTATAGGACAGGAATCCCATTCCTGTTTGTGGTATGAGCACACCGCTGAAAATGTAAAAGAATAAAAATTATTATTTAAATGCAAATGAGAATATTGTTAACTACTTGTTGTATTTAGATATAGAGTAAGTAGGAGGAAAGTAATTTCGAAGGAGTGGAATGCAGTGAATAGATCGATTTGTCCCTCTACAGTTGGAAAATGATTATTTGGGTAATGATTTGAGCCCCAGAGCGATGAGAGTCTTTCTTTTGGGATCTTCACTTACTCCAGGAGCACTGAACGATAGAAAGATTACGGGGGAACTTGGGTTTTTTCAATGCCTAGGTACGTTTGCTGAGATATTTTTTATGACACCAGTTGGTT
Source organism: Tringa solitaria (assembly GCA_026413425.1). Classification (NCBI taxonomy): domain Eukaryota; kingdom Metazoa; phylum Chordata; class Aves; order Charadriiformes; family Scolopacidae; genus Tringa; species Tringa solitaria. Next base: position 153,487,630 of record JAOXJM010000012.1, on the reverse strand, counting down.
GGTTAAAAAGTGTATCTATGACCTGTGCTCTCTGTTGAAGGCTGAGTTTTCTTCAGCTTTTTAGCAGAGTAAGCTGAGAAATCAAAGAATGAGGAGGGGGCGAAGGGAAAGATTGTCCATTTTCCTGGTAGAAAAACAAGATGAAACTAAAATTATTTGCAAAAGGACACAGTAGTCTGCTGGAGAAGATGGGAGAGCTCAGAGTTTTAAAATACCGTTAAACTATGGTTACTAGCTCATTGCAGGGGGGTTGTGTGCGGTTTTCCGTGGTTTCTGTTAATAACCACGATTTTTGCAGAAGTTCCTACTCATTTTAAAGGCTACACAGATCTTCTGCAAAGTTACTGGAAATAGCCTATACTTAATTTCTTGCAAATGGAGTTGTTATATACTAGCAGGTGTCACATTTGCTAGTCTTCAGTTGATAAATTCTCTTTAGGGCTCCACACAACAAATTCAAACAAGTGAGGAATGTTTAAAACTCAGGTTTCAGCCACATTGCATGTTTTCTTCTGTGCATGTTACATTTTAACGATTCTGGGATGTGCATCAATATTTTTCCTTTGGTACCTCGCAAGAAACTTTTCATTGATAATACTGTGCAATCCCAGTTTAGGAAGCAGGGAATTCCTGAATCCTTCCCATGATGGTAGTGCTGTGTATAATGGGAATATAAATATGAATCATTGATGCTTTGGAAATTTGTTATATCGTGTACAAGTGTCAGTTCCAGTTCTATCAGACGGTGCAACTCACACTGTACATATTGCAGAACAAAGTTAATCAGTTTTAAAAGCAAAGTAAGATGATTGTTTTGAAGTTTGTGGACAGGAATTGTATAAAATACTCATGAAAGAGCTTATGATAAGATGTAAATTATTCAATACCTTTCCAGAGTGTCATTTAGTGTTTTATGGAACACATACAGCCTGACGTACCTTTTAAACCCACGGAGATTTGCCGTGCATAATCAAAATGCTGCTGTCATATTTGTAATGCCACAGCACGGAGTGTTTAAGATCATATGACAGTACTTGTAAAAATATTTAGATTAGTAAAGGGGGAGAAATCTTGGAATGGTTCTTAAATTAAAAGCTTCCTGTAGTGTTAATAAATCAGTAACTGATGCTTATGTGATTTATTTTTAATTTTTTTTAATCATCTAAATTAAAAGGTCTGGTATGTTCAGCGTTCACAAATTAGATCTCGGATGTTCTCCTGGACTAATCCACGTAATAGAAATTACACTGAAGGTCAGTAGGTTGTACACAGAAGTTACTGGATAAAAGTCCATCTCCTGGATGTACAGCTCTTGTTTGGTGCCCTGCTGTTGATAATCCTGCAGAGGATCAGCTGGTGAAGGGGAGAGACAGGGATGTGACTCTGCTTCAGATGGCACAGCTGTAGTCAGAGTTTAGGAAGAGTAAACAATAGTGGTCTTTAGGGCAACAAGGTCAACCAAAATTCTGTCACTTCATGTTTTCTTCCCTCTTCCTGTGGCAAACAGTTCAGTTCCAGGAGCACACACGGTTCGGCTTTGCCAGACTGGCAATGGGTAACCTCAGTTACGTGGCAGAAGATGAACTGGAAATCATTACTTACTGGAAATCTTTCCCCCCCCCCTCACATTTGCTTTTATATACTACTTTGACCTTTTTTGCTAAAAAAAGTGTTGGATTTAGCACAAGATAGGAGAGGTTTGAACTATCTAGTAGCTTTAAAAAAAAACCCAAAACAGTTAAGTGCTAATACTTCAGTTTTTCCTACAGAGAAGAAAGATTGATCCTAAAATTCAGATAAAAGCCTTCTATTAACTGCTGTTAGTGCTTCTTCACTGTATGTTTGCTTTAGGAATGTTCATGTTAATTAACTGTATCAAACAAAATATCCCCTTTTCCCGTTTTATTTTTTTCTCTAGCAATGAAAATAATTCTCTCCAGCATCAGAAAATTTTGAATGTGTCTAAATCACGGTGCCAAAACTTATCAGAGTTATAATTATGGGAACTGTTTGCTTATTTGTTAGTGTAGTAGTTTGTTCAAGATATAAGTATTCTGGAGTCTGCTGTGTTTTCTGTCACATTGGGTAACACTGTCTTATTTCTTTGAGTTACACAGGATTTAGCGCTACAGAAGCATTGTATAATTTTAATGTAATTTGATGTAATTGCATTTGAATCGCTGTAGTCTTTCGAATGCAGTCTGAGAGTTTTGTTCATTACTGAATTCCAGTAACACTGCTGCTTTTAGGTTTGTTTTCCAGTAACATGAATTGTTACATGTTCCTTAAGCATTGTATGAAGGCCTGTGTACGTTCCTGTCCATGCAAGGTGATCCCAGATGACAAGGGAAATACAAACTAAATCCTAGGACTTACTTATGAGAAAGCAAGAAAGACTGGAGAGGTTTTGTTTGCTTCAGGTTCCCTCTTACTGTTTCCACTTGCAAAGCAGACCTGGGCATGTGTTAAACTCATTTTTTAATGAAGAATCTTCGCTTGTAATATTATTATTTTAATGACTGGATGTTTCCAAGGGCGTGAGGGTGAAAGATGAAAGAGCCTTCCTCCCTTAACCTTCATCTTCACCCTGTACAGCCAGGTGAACTAGGGTTAGTAGGATGTGGAACTCTTAAATCATAGCATCAGCTGATCGATTTTGGTAATATCGAGCCTTCAACAGCAGTGCCAGGAGCTGTCCTTTCTGTCTCTAAAAATGGTATGTGCCAAAACACTGCTCCATTTGCTGGTCCTTTCTGTCCCACAAGAGGAGACTCAAGAGGTTTGAGTACCAAATTGTTCCCTGCAGGGTAGATGTCTTCAGTTCCTACTTAATGTTTGTAGGTAAAGCAGGTCCTTGTAGGCAGCAACATTCCTGCTCTGGCTCTGACAGGTAGAAGATGCCCCAAAGAAGCCTCAGTGCTTTGCAGTCCTGTGCTATAAGCTTTGATGGCTGTAACACAAATGCCTTGGCACTGACACAAAGGCTGGGCCACCTGTGGAATGATTTAAGGAGTTGACTCTGGTGATCTAAAAGCTCTGTACCTCTCCACAGTCTGTTTTCTCCCCTCTTGCTTCCAGTTACCCAGTCCTTTCCCTTTTCTTCTATGATCCTTAGTGCTTGTCTGATCCTTCAGCGAGCTGATTCAGTTCATTAAACTCACACAAAGCTGTTTTCTCTCTCCTTTGTCTTCCTTTTTTGTTCCCATCTTCTCCTTTCTGGTTACTTTTCTGCTAAAGTGAACCAAACCAAAGCCAGCTGGAAGCAACCGTGATTGGAACCGTAGAGATTGTTTCTCCCAGTGCCACAAAATTAACAAAGAGTTGGATCATTCTTTCCTTTTTGGCTTTTCTGGTTTTATACTTGCTCCAAAAGCAGACCTGGTTTGTGAGAGTGGGACTTGTCAATCTCCTCGTTTGGCTGCGTTAAAAAGACAGTAGATTTAGGAGATGCTGAAAATCAAGTCCATCCTTGAGCTGGCCTTTGGAAGTCAGCTTCTTCATTCCCGTAGGCATAGTCGGAGATTGGTTTATAAATAGGTAATGAAGGTGACTCTCAGTGACTGTCCCAGCCAAGCTGTTTCATCTTACCTGATTTCCTCATGAGATCTTGTGGCAAAAAAGCAGTACTTCTCATGTGCTCAGTTAAGAAGACAAGTCCTCTGTAAAGGAGAAAGATTGCTTTTCCTGATTTTTTTTTTTTTTAATCCCAGAGAGTAAAGGTGTTCTACATCCTGCTCTAGATCAGGGTGACTCGGACGATATGTGCGCTGCTGAGGGTCTGAGATCAGTTCCACGTGAGTTTCTTCAGGCCTCTGATTTTTGGCTTGTAGGATGCAATGTGAACATTTTGACAGTTTCTAAATGTTTTCCTTATTTTAATGATTTCTGACGGGACAATTTCTTTTCAAGGATTTCAAAGCAAATTAAAATACCACAGCTGCTTTTTTGCAGTGGAATCCTAAGCAGCAGAAACTCCTAGTACCTTTTTATCACATCCCTGTATAAATCTTGATTACAGGCAGCCAAATCACTTGCTGGAAAGAAGTTCTTGTCCTGCTGAAACCAACAGAGTGAAATGTTTCAATATTTGCTCTTACTGTCACAAGTAGATTGCTAAATATACTTCTTTTGGGGAAGGACTGTAAAGAGTTTTATACTTAGGATATGCTGTATTGGCACAGCGAAAGAGATGAGGAGATTTATTATCAGAATTTCCTTGCTGGAATGCGTTAGAGGAGGAAACATGCAGGGTATGTCAGACATCGGGGGCTGTTGCTGCAGCACAAGCAATAATGCTAAATTTAGGGTTTGGAAGTAGTAGTTTAGGGTTTGAGAAGGGATGAAGATTGGGTATAGGTCATGAATCAAGGCTAATTCTGACTCTAATTCATCATTCTGTGATGTATTATTAACTTGAAAAATATGATTGTCACATTGAAAACTGGTTCGTTCGGCCTTTGCATTCATCTTGATGATGAATAAGGAAATAGGAAACCTTTTTACAGCAAAATCCCTTCAAAACCTTTGGAACAATTCAGAGGTGAATATTGCAGCACTTAAAAAGAAGGAGCCAGTCGCATTCCTTGAGTAAGCCCTTGATTTGTCTGTAGGACGTGGCTCCTAGGTGGGTATCTCTGGTTGCCAGTCTCACTTGGAGCAGTGGGATGTGTTTTGAGTCCTTGTGCTTGTGATACCCAAAGATAAAAGCTGTTGCCGGGGTTGACGTCGGTGGTTATGGCAGCTCATCCACTGTCATAGAAACACAGAATGGTTGGAGTTGGAAGGGACCTTAGAGATCATTGAGTTCCAACCCCCCTGCCAAAGCCCCATCCAGCCTGGCCTTGAACCCCTCCAGGGATGGGGCATCCACAGC
>JAOXJM010000012.1:153456781-153466948 GCA_026413425.1 Tringa solitaria | reverse complement strand
CTCCAGACCCCTCACCAGCTTCATTGCCCTTCTCTGGACCCGCTCCAGCACCTCAGTATCTTTCTTGTAGTGAGGGCCCCAAAAGTGAATACAGGACTCAAGGTGGGGACTCACCAGTGCTGAGAACGTGGGGGACAATCACTTCCCTAGCCCCACTGGCCACACCGTTCCTGACACAGGCCAGGATGCTGTTGGCCTTCTTGGCCACCTGGGCACCCTACTGGCTCATATTCAGCCGACAGTCGACCAACACCCCCAGGTCCTTCTCCACCACACAGCTCCAGCCACTCTTCCCTGAGCCTGTAGCACTGCACGGGGTTGGTGTGACCCAAGTTCAGGACCCAGCACTTGGCCTTGTTGAACCTCATCCCATTGGCCTTGGCGCATCAATCCATATCCATGGTATGTACTGTAGATACACGATAAGCGTGGTCATAAAACTGACTGTTCTCTCTGATTTCTACATGGTCATTTGTAAATTATTTCAAAAAGTAGAAGATATTTTGTCCATTAGAGCAATGACTGTTTGATTGGCTGACACAGAGGACTCCTTGCACTTAGGGACCTTCATGGGTTTGAATGAAAAGAAAGATTCAAAACATCCTGGCTTCCTGGAAGAGGCATCTCTCTCAGATTGTATCACTTAGACCCGTTGCAATTACCAGATATGTAGAGTCGTTTTGGGAGAGCTGCTTCTTTTAACCCTTAATCAGATAAATCTTTGTAAATGTTACCAGAAAAACTCAAATAGAATGCTGTTTCACATGAGAAGTTGGTGGTTTTTTAAAGGTAAGAATAATGAAGAAAAAGACTTATTAATTCTACATATTTTGTGTATTAGTGCCAATGGAATACAGACGTACCATTTTCATATGTGTATGCAAATAGCAAACTACGTGATGCTGGAGGATAATTATTTCTTTTTTTGTCTCATTAGTATTTGTGGGAATTGAATTGAGAAGAGTTAAATGCTTATTGTTTTGTTATGCTGAGTACCTGCAGGAGTTTAAATGAAGAAGCTTTCTCCTGATGTTGCAGCCATTGTCATAACTCATATTCTCACTCCTGTGCAGTTTATCATATTTCTTCTTCCGTGTCTTTTGATAACAAATTACAATTTTTCAGGCACTTCATAGCTAGGAAGGTCTCACGTGTTTGTTGCTTTGTAGTCTCGGGCTGGATCCAGCTGTCCTACTGGTGGCGAGGGAGTGCTGTGGTGTGAGCTCATGTGTTACTGGGAGGCTGTTGACTGGAGAGGGCCTCCAGCTGTTGAATCTCCTGCTGTATTTCCTTATCTGTTAAACTGTGGATTTCAAAGCGGTAGCTGATTGAGATAGTTTTTCTTACAAATTGTCATCGCTCAAAAAAAAAACATTTTATGAGGTGTATTAATTTCATAATGTATAAATTCCTCTTTAATTGGTGGGATTTTGAGATATTTCAGCACTTTCTACAGCTTTAGGATCTTGGGCTTTGGGATCTCGATAGGAAGTTTGTGATTTCGTAAGATAGAAGATAACATGAGGCATTAAAGAAAAGTTGTACAACTATAGAGATACTTTACTGATAAAAAATGCTTGTTGCATAGAAGACAGGAGGGTTAGAGCCTCTATGAGGACAGGCTGAGAGAATTGGGGTTGTTCAGCCTGGAGAAGAGAAGGTTCCCTGCTGGTATCTGAAGGGGGCCCACAAGAAAGCTGGAGAGGGACTTTTTACAAGGGCATGTAGTGATCGGACGAGGGGTGGGGGCTTCAAACTGGAAGAAGGTAGATTTAGATGAGATATCAGGAAGGGATTTTTCAGTCTGAGGGTGGGTGAGACACTGGAACAAGTTGCCCAGAGAAGCTGTGGATGCCCCATCCCTGGAGGTGTTCAAGGCCAGGCTGGATGGGGCTTTGAACAGCCTGATGTAGTGGGAGGTGTCCCTGCCCATGGCAAGGGTGTTGGAACTCGATGATCTTTAAAGACCCTTCCAACTGTAACCATTCTATGAATCTTAATACACTGGTTTGGCCCAGCAACCCTCTTCAGGAGAGGTGGCCATAACGTTTGGCCTCCTCCGGGTCAGAGCATGCTCCTTGGCCTGTTTTATTTCCTACTGTGGATGATAACCTTCTAGTTTCACTCTTGTTAATCTTGCTAATTCAAAGATTTATTTTAAGACAGTGTGTACTACAATTTTCACATACTACTCTTTTTACTTCTGTTGTTATTTTCACAGTAATGTACAGATATTTGTCTGGTTTAGAGGCATTATTAGATGCACCTACAGAATTAAAGACAGTTGACCAAGATGGTTCAGGAATACAGCCAACATTCACGTACATTGAACTCAGGTGCAACCATCTGCTCAGCCTCCTGGGGAGATTTTGATTATATTTAATAAAACATAAGTAATATTGATGTAGATAATGAAATTTTTTTTATCCAATTCATTGCGGTTGAAATGGGTTTGTTACAAAAATGCAGTTCATTTGTGGAGAATATGAACATAACTTCGTTTTTTCCTCTTCGTGCGCTGAAAATAATCATTCCAGAAAATTACACTTAAAGCATATTTATTCTAAAGTTGTTTGGGCAGTGTTTTAGTCTCCAGGATTTTAGTCTGTATCGGCACTGAACTGATCTCTCTGTGATGCGTACCTGCTTCTTTTGCTGTAGGTGAAAAATGACTATATGTTAGAAATAGCAGATCAAGTGGACCAGGAAATTGCTTTGAAACTAGGTTGCCTTGAAATCCGGTAAGCTGATAATTTCATTTATTATTCAACATGTTACTGACTGAATATATACATTAATTTTGAAACTGCTTGTAGTTCATCGATTTCTGACCACTAGAGTTGAATAAAACATCATAAGACCTTTTTTTTTTTTTTGCTACAAAGTAGTTTGAAGAAAAACTGAATAGACTGTGTTGTAACCAGTTTCTAGTGATTTTTAAATTAACATTAATTTAAAAATTTTAATTAATGACATCTTGCTACTGCCTTTTGGGTGAATTCGTCATCTGAATAATTCAAAGGCTTGTAGAGTACAGTGAAGTAAACCTAAAAAAAATGCATCTGTGGTGTTATTTAGTAAATAGTCTTGTCATTCTGCATATATAAATTCTACAGCTAGAGAATGTAATTAAAGCTAAATATTGCTACCTTTCCTCTCTGCATTTACTCAATTTTTAATGTGCTGTTTTCAAATGATTAAATCTTAAGGATTCTTTTGGGTGTTTTTGGTGTTCTTGTTGACTGTGTAGACAGCTGGAAAATAAAGATAAATTTATCAGATTAAGAGATCCTTGAGAGAGCTCCCAGCACAGCTTTTGAAATGCATGTTTTGGTTTTTGATAATTTATGGAGAATTTTCAGCCTGAAACATTTGCTTTAGTTATGCTGTTGTCTCGCACAGGGGGATTAGGGAAGAAGTAACGTTGATAAGAAATTAATGGCAAATGTAAACTTGTTAGCAGAGAATAAAAGTGTCCTTTGAACAGTACTTTCCAAAAGAAAAGCAAATTCAGGCTTATGAAATTGCCTGGGTGTTGTCGGAGAACCTGATGTCTTTGCTCTAAGTTTTGCCGATAGCCCCAGAGAAAACAAAACTTCTTTGTGTAACTGCGAACTCCTTACACCCTTACAAAATTTTTGGTGCCTTATTTCAAAACATGCAATGAGGATAATAATCCATGATTATTTTGTCAGCCAAGTCCTGCTCTCCATGAATCTCATGCCCTTGCTCTTCAGAGTGTTTCCATGAGATGTTTCTAGTAGCTGACTACTGAGACTCTCTTCCCATAAGCCTTACTAGTCCGCTTCCTCAGAAAAACAACGATCCAACTCCCAACAACAGCTACACATTCTTGATTTATTTATTAATTTTTTTTTTTATGTGAACATGTCTAGATGGTTCAGTTTTCGTCATTCCCTGCTTCCTCCGGTTGGTTGTTCCTAGTACGTGCCCAGACACAAGGTGGGAAACACTGAAAGGGTAGAAAAGGGTAGATTAAATCACTTCTTTTAGTAGCAGTGTAGTTGAACTGGTTTAAAGTGGTTCTGAAAACACACTACTGCTATAGTCCTGTGTAATGTTCCATACACTAAATTATTTTGTAAAATAAAAATCTCGATCTGTTGAGGCAGGAGAATAATGTACTAATTTTTGTAATTGAATTTATTGTGCCAGTGTTTTCTAATGGTAAGTCTCAGAAAGATTTTGACTATGTTAATGTTGTAGTTTTAGGCTGGATCATCCAATAATTGTCGCTTTCAAATATTTTTCCTGACTTCAGGAGATCCTACGGAGAGATGAGAGGCAATGCATTAGAAAAGAAGTCCAACTATGAAGTGTTAGAGTAAGTATTGTGTTCTAGCTTCAGGTTTGAACTGTATCTTAATCAGGAAGATTGAATTCAGTTCAGTAACAAAATGTTTCTGTTGTAATTTTTTATTCCATGAAGTTTGAGATCTTCGAGTGCTTTAATACAAGAAAAGGATGATGAAACCTATCAAGGTATAGAATTAGGAAGAGCACATTTGACTCTGGTCCAGGGAAACAGGGTTAGAGTTGTTTAAACTTGATCACGAGGCTCATTATGCCTTTTTTTTTGTGATTTTGCTAATGCTTATGGGTTCATCAAGTCTAGCTCTAAGGTGATTCTGTTTCTAAATTGTTTTCCGTGCATAGTTGCATTCTTCAGTTGTGACTCATCTGTGGTAAAGTTTGAGTTACTTGAAAATGTTTGTGGTATTGTTTTTTCTTCTGTTTGCTCAGTGCGTGGGTTTCCTGAATGGTGACCTTGCAATTAGCAAGTCTACTTATCTGTGGATCACAAATTTTAAGATGACCAAGAATCGTCCTTATATTGAAAGCATTTTGGCTACTTAAGGACATCGTACAGTCGATGGCTTCAGTCCAAGCAATCCAAAGTCCTTTAGAAGCTTCAGGGATTGAAAACTGGTTTTATTTGTGTTACTTTAGTGTTACATACACCAGTCATCTGTTCCTCACTACTTATTAGCTTTGTGAAAAGATACTGTAAGTTTAACTTAAAATTGGTATAAAAGGTTTGTGTAGCAGTGAAGTCTCTGTTTTTATTCTATTTTTAATAAAACGCACGTGCTAACTTTTACAAGTGTGAAATTAGAGACTTTGGAGGTGGAAGATGAGATTTTTCATCACAATGAATAAGTTCACGAGGACTTTTGAGGAAACTATATGATTTTAATAGGCAAAGATAACTTCAGTGAATTACCTTCTGATTTTTATAATGCCCGCTATTTCTATAGCGCTCCTCCAGCTGTGCAGGATTTTTAAAGCTTTGTTTTTGTTTGAATTAGGGGTTTTTTTGAAGAACTTTAGTTTTCTGTCAGTAGCCACTAGTAGAAATATCCTGGTTGAGGAATGACAGGGAAAGGGCTAATAAAGACGAACAGGATGAGCAGGCAGACGAGGCTAAAAGGTGATTTAAAAAAGATGTGAAGGTTCTGTGACCTGGAGAAATTCTGATCCCTTGTCATCCTCTTCGGGAGAAGGCAGCTTGTGGGTTACAGCCGTTGCAGTTTACGTACGTTCCAGCAAGAACTTGAGAAAGGTATTTTTAAGTCAGTTATTTAGCAGCTCAAAAGCTACAAAACGTTAGGAATTAGGTTAACAGCTTTGGAAACGATGAGGAAACAAGGGTCATAACAAATGACACGAAGTATTAATTAATAATTATAACAGGTGGGAGTTCCTGGAGGGCTCGGTATGGGGCTGCTTCCAGTTGAACAGTGATGTGTCTCTTTCAGGTCGTGTGCCTTTTCCAAGCAGTAGCTGTTTTGCTGGGAAATAATTTAATTGCTGCTGGGAAAGACAAAGCGAAGTAAAACCCTGATTTGCAAAATGTAACAGCTTAATGCCCTCCGAAACTGGAAATGTAGGATTGTGCACTTCAAGATTATTTTTTCTTTGAGAAGCAAAATATGTTTTTGTATGGGAGAGATGGAGGATAAAAGCACCTTAAAGTGGCTATAGATAATTATAAGCTACTAAGAGTCTGCAAGAAGTGCCAGAGAACCCCCAAATTTATTCATTCTCTCTTACCACCTTAATAGCCCATAAAGGTTTATCTATACAAGTAATATTTATTTCTCAAGTGAGGCTTTTTGTTTGTGGTGGGTTTTTTTTTTCTAGTTTTAGTACATCACGAGGCACTTCACCAGCTGAGTGCAATTTTTAAATGGCACTTTTTTGCATTTGGTGTGATTGCTTCTTGCCTGGCTTTGTCAGATGTCTATTTGATGTGTAGTCGTCTTTGATCGGATTTTCATACAAGACCAAATGTGGATGGGAAATGGTAGATAGAATCAAACCGTTAAGTAGCCTTTAATAGTTGGGCCTTCATGTAATGAAAGAAGAATTTTTTTTTTTCATAATAAATGTGAAGCCTGTTAGCATAGAGCAGGGATAATTACAAGTACAAAAACGGGAGCTATATGAAGGAACAGCTGCAGCCACAGTTTTGTAAAAAGCATGTTAAAGTCTATTATGTAAATCTAACATTACTTTTTTGTTGTAACTTCAATTGAGATGAAAAATAGAAATAAAAATACATAAATACATGTTGCCTGAAGCTGCTTATCATTATATGACGAGCGGTATCATCTATTTGTAGTTGGTATTTTATTAATTCTGTTGAAGTTTATACATTAAAAAAATATATAGAATTATAGTTAAGCCCACAAGTAGGTTGGAGTAGATGAGGTTAAATACAAAGCTGTAGTAGAACTGTAGGAACCAGGATCTTGCTACTAATTATTATTATACTAATTACTATTATTATACTAATTATTATTTCTGATTACTACTGGTAATCAGAAAACAGATGTCTGAGTTGTTAATCTGAAGGACTGAGTTGTGTGTATCCCAAATGGGCCATTTTCTCCCCAAAAAGCACAGCTGAGGAGGGAAGGGAAGGACTTTGTCAGGTTCTGTGTTTAAAACTGTTTGTATGGTCCAATTTCCAACGCTTGGTCTCTTATTTATAGGTGCCCATAGTTTGTTATTGACTGTGGCATTAAGTCTGTGCGCTTCTTATGTTAAATTCTCCCCCAGTAAATAAATTCCCCATCTCAGTTAAGCGCAGGACATGCTTTATTAACAAATTTTATTGACTTGTGTTGCGTTCTGCATAAGAATTTCTTCTGATTTTTTTACACAGACATCTGGGCAAAAGGCTACTCTGCAACTCTTTTTTTTTTTTTAATGGTGAATCGAGTCAGTTTGTCGCAGCCGGGCGCTGCAGTGCTGATCAAATGAGTAATCCTGGAGTGCTGTTGGGTGCTTCATTTTTGAAAACACCATTTTTCTCTCAACTGCTTAATGCTAAACTAATATATTCCTTGTCAAAATGTCTTTGCATGTTATTTAGATGGTAATAGTGCGTTAGGTTTATTTAACTGTGTGGGATGATAAACCGCATCTAATTTGCATTTGAGAAGAAATGCATCAAAGGAATTAACATTTATGAAAGTTTGATAATCTTTCAGCTCACTGTCATTGCACAGATGCCAGGGTTTGCTGCTGCCCATGAACGTTCTGCTCCTCTCAGTTGAGGATGTTTTTAGTCTGTTTTGTGAAATTGTATAATAGTTGTCTTTAGAGAGCTTTAAAAGTACCTTGTTTTCTTATTCTGAGTAAGCTTTTTATATTGACTTTAATGTTGGCTTTCTTCTCGCGCCGGTAGGTAGCAGTAAATAGATACTCTATGTCTCAGGCTGGCTTGTCTTTTTTTTTTGCCACGTGTAATTCAGATGTGTTTGTTTGTTCAAAGCATGCAGTCATGGAAAGCTTGCTTTGATACTCATTTCAGAAATAGTGTTTATTTAAAAGAGATTGTAACCTCTGAAATCTAAAGGAAAAAAACTCAGTAATGCCTTTGAGAGGCAAGGATATAAGTCCTGTTCCTATTTACATTTTTCTTTTAGTTTTTCCTTTTTCTCATGCAAATTTTCTGCTAATACTGTACAACTGGTTCAAAGTCATACAATTTTTGGTTGTATAATGATCATCATCTGCACTAAGACATCTCTGGCAACTTCTCAGGCATCTTTCTTGAAGCTAAAGTTAGTTGTAGTGGTAGATACACACATCAGATAAAAGCTCGGAGCAGCGCGTCTGAGCCACAAAAATACTTCATCTTTATGGCTCTGGGTTTCAAAGGAGGGCTGCAGCCCTAGTTATAAGTGCTCAGGTGAGCTTGATGTAATTCAGTTTGCAAAATCTGAGCTCACGGACAGAATCAGGAGCCCCATTTACAGATGCAAAAAGTGAGATTCCTTGCAATAAAAAGCTGGGAATGCTCGATATGAAGAAAAAGTGACAGCAGAAATGGAAAAAAAATTAATCCACTTTAATTATAGGTGGTGTCACGGGAAGTCTTTCCCTTTATGTTATATCTCCTGCTCAATTCTAACAGATGCTTGTTAGAATTTGCCATTTTCACTTCTCAGTTTCCTACATGCTGTAAACTTTTTCAAGATTTTTTTAAATTATTAAAACGTACGGTTTTTATTCTCCAAACTTCTCTGTGTCCCAGCCAACATTTCAAATAATACGGTTTCCACACCAGGTACCTGTTGTAAATGTGATTTCCTTTTGAATTTAACCTAAAGACACTGCTCTCCTGCATTTGCTGTGGAGCGGCTGCAGTGAGCACTTCAGTGGTTCTGTGTTTGTCACTCTGAGATTGTCAAGGACCTTACTATGGAAATCATTTACTACATGGCATGTGCTAGATTAAAAACAAAACAAGACCAAACCTTGAAAAATAACAATATAATATTGCACAACGTTCTTTATGTTAATGCTCTGTGTGTTTTTGTTTCAGGAAAGACGTTGGGTTAAGACGTTTTTTCCCGAAGAGTTTACTGGATTCAGTGAAGGTAATTATAGTTCCAGTCAATTGTATATTACTAAAAAAAAAATCAGTGTCAGAAATGTGAAAATTGCATTATTATTTTCCCTCTATAGTTGTAAGGGAATTGCTGTGCAGCTTGTGTTGGCAGAACTAAAATGATAGTGATTTATTTGGCGTTGCTGAGCTGCTGTGAGAGAGGTCCACTTCAAACCTTGGTAAAAATGAGTCCTCTGATCCTTTAGTATTAAATAACTTTTTTTTTTCTGTCCCCTAAAAGAGAAATTAGATTTCTGGAGAAAGAGGAAAGGGACATGTAAGAAACAACATATTTTTAGTGGCCACTCAATAAGCCATATTCAACTTTCCTTGCTGAAGGCTGTATCCAGCTCATTCAAGGACAATTTCCAGTAATTTCCACTTATGTTAATCCTGGTTAAGACTATAAATGTTACTTGAGTCTCACTTCCATTGAAGTCCATATGTTCCCAGGGTAGAAAATGCATATTTTTCTCAACATGTTTTTAAAAGGGGGTTAAGAATGGTCAGCAAGTATTTTTACAGTTATCGCCGTCTTGATATGAATATCTTGCTAAAATATCTCTCACCATTCATACGTGAAAGTGTAAATCATAAATTGGTATTTTAGAGCTGGATTTGGTAAGCAGGGATGGTTTTATAGTAATAATAGAGTTCTACTTCAGATTTAGAAGGTTTCTACTTTGTCATTTAAATGGATGAACAGGAAAGGTCTGTTATCGAGAGGTTTTGTTTCAAAAGACTTTTGAAAATCAGAAGCAAATGAAGTCAAGTGGATTTAAGTAATCCCTCTGCATTTTAATTTAAGCAATTATCTGAAACTCTATTCTCTTCTAATGGGAGAAATTCTGGTGAAAGGCTCCAGACTTAAAAGAATGAATAACTGTCTCAAAAAATGGTATTACGGAGCCAGAAAACTGACCAAGAAAGAAAACTGTTCTTTAGAAATTGTGAAATGGGGAGGAAAGGAGAAAGAAGTAGCAGGAATTGCCAGAAGGTGAAGCCGAGTAGAACCTTGCAAAGACATGAAAAAAACATTGGACATATGAAGAGGAAAAATGGGTCTGCTTTTTAATGAAAATGAAATCCCTATTAAAAATCATCTAGGATTGGTTCAAATGATTAAATGACTCTTGCACTTTCTCAAGACCAATGAGTTTGAACTGGCAGGAAAAGATATTCAAGGCAAACTTGAACATAAGAGGTTCCATCTAAACATGAGGAGGAACTTCTTTCCTTTG
>JAOXJM010000012.1:153319692-153340347 GCA_026413425.1 Tringa solitaria | reverse complement strand
CTGACACCCACCCTTTAAGTATTTATAGGTGTTGATCAGATCCCCCCTCAGCCTTATCTTCTCCAGACTAAAAAGACCCAAGTCCCTCAGCCTTTTCTCCTAAGAGAGGTGCTCCAGGCCCCTCATCATCTTTATAGTCCTCTGCTGTACCCTCTCCAGTAGTTCCCTGTCCTTCTTGAACTGGGGAGCTCAGGACTGGACACAGTTCTCCACATGAGGCCTCATGAGGGCAGAGCAGAGGGGCAGGATGACCTCCCTCCACCTGCTGGCCACACTCTTCCTGATGCCCCCCAGGATGCCTTCTTGACCGCAAGGGCACATTGTTGGCTCATGGGCATCCTGTTGTCCACCAGACTCCCAAGTCTTTTTCCTCAGAGCTGCTCTCCAGGAGGTCAGCCCCCAACCTGTCCTGGTGCAGGGGGTTATGCTTCCCAGGGAGGGAAAAGCATCAATGGCAGAGAGCTTAATTACTAAATAATAAAGCAATCTTTCTCACTGAAAAGGCAGATGATACTCAGTAGTAAGTTCTTTCTCCACTGACAGCTTCTGACCTGCTCTGCGTTGTCAGGTCGGTCACTCCCTATCTTGTGGTAACAGGAGCAAGTGTAAATCTGTGGAGATTAAATGCCTTTTTTGCAGTAAAGAAGGATGTCAGAAATGCCTTTGGCAGCGGTGTGGTGCGTGTTTCTCAGTGCAGTGTGGGAAGAATACAAATTGGATTCACTTAATGAAGTGCAGGTTTTATTTCCTTTGAGTGCTTATTGCTGCCCTCATTATGTAGATGTAGATGTACGTGCCCACACCTGGGTTTTTGTGAGCTGTGACCTTTCAGTCCTACATGTATATCTTTATTTTTGTGTGTGTTTATATATTATATGTATATAGGATTATGCAGGGTGCACGTTCTAAATGATAGATATTTTTCAGCTGGCTGCACGCTTCTAGTATTTTGGTGATATAATTCAGATGTAAATTTATAGTAAATAGTTGTTACCATTACTTTATACGTTTCAGCCTCTAGAAAGGACAGATTTTATTTTCATTTACGTTACTCCCTCATCTGTCCCGGCCTCGTTCTTCACTTTTATTCTGGGATTTAACTGTGGAATGTGACCCTGCGGAGCCACCGGGGGGATGTGGGCAAGTGTCCCTGCCAGTTCCACGCCGGTGAGACGGGAGCTGGAGCAGGAGTGGAAAACACAAAGCTGAGACAATATGCTGCTGTGCCAAATCAATGGAGTCTGGCCACAATTCTTGTTTAATTAGACAGGGAGAGTGGGCAATGGGAATTTGGTTACACAGCGTGGATGCCTTCGGTTTAATTCCTGAGGACGGGCAGGACGCGTATGAGGTTCAAGATGGTCTCTGCCTGCGGTCACTGGCACTCGGTGTGCTTGCAGGATCTCAGTAGAAGAGTAGTCCCCAAGGGCTGAAGTCAGTGAATTGGTAAATAACTCCTCTTTTGACTTGACATGGAGAAAATAACTTACATTGAAGATGTCTCCACCCACAGCTGAGAAGCACCGGCGCTAAGCGTGGTTTGAAGCTCAAAAACCTTAATTAAGTGGAAGTGTTCATTTTTATGTGAAGTAGTTCGCAATTGGAAGAACTTGCTCAGCACAAGAACGGGTTTTCCATTGCTCACTCTTTAACTCAGGGTTGAAAAATACCTCCTTCCTCCCACCCTCCAAATAGGTACGTGTTCAGTCTGACAGCGCAGACCTGAGGCAGAAATCACCGGGGCAGGTTTTATTCCCACTTCGCAGGTCAGGCCAGTTTCTTTCAATGGTCAAATCTTTATCTTAAAGCCTTGGCACCCAGTAAAGGAATTGTCAATTAATCCAGCCTTCATTCTTTTCTTGACTGAATTCAGCATTTCCTCTCAGGTTTTTTTGCGTTAATATCTAACTATATGCTGGGTTAATCACTTTTTCCAAGTTGAGGTGTGTGAAATAGTCACCTGCAGCATCCCTGGGCTGCCCGTTGACAAAGGTACTAAAAAAACAGTGGTTTCCTCTCCCTGTCAGTTTAACTTCTTAATGCCCTTTTGCCCCGAGCTGTATGTTAAGGATCTCATAGGCAGCATCTTGAAGGCTGCTAATGGATTTCAGATTTTACAGCCTTTGTGATACATGTAGCCTGAAGGGTGTCTCTTTGGGACGTTTTGGCATCAAAGGGTGTTATTTTTCCAACAGGCCTCTCATGGGCTGGTGAACTGGTTTGCATGACCAGTGTGTAAACACTGTGGTTTGACAAGAACTTTGTGAGCGGTTACCTCATTCATACAGACAGGCAACCTAATGCCAGCTGTGCTTAAATGAATATGTATTTTTAATATGCACGGGTCCCAGCGAATGCACGTACCCAGTTTTGCTGGACGGAACCCAGTTTTGTTACGTACGTAGAAAAAAAAATACATTTAAAAGTAGCCTTTCTCAGTCTTGCGCAGAACGTTTGCGTATCACCCTCGTCACAGAACTGTCGTCCTTACAGCTTGGATAGTCATTTTTTTGGAAAGCTTCTCGGGCTGCTGAGCTTTTGGTCCATGGCCCTCTGCAGAAAGGGCTGTAGGAGCAGAAACCCCAGGAGAATATCGAGCACCTCCTGTTTTGAGCTTGAGAGAGCTTTCGTTTCACCACTTTAGTAGATCACAGAAAAGAGGAAGGAAAGTTTTAATCTGAAAAAGCTAAAAATAGCTGCTTTAAGAAAACAGTTTACTCTGTGAAAAGGTTGCTTTCATTCAGATCAGTCATATCTTGTCTTTAATACCCAGAAGTGGACAGCCCTTTCGTTTACCTCATGCCTCTACTCATAAATATTAGTATTAGTGTTCATTTGCTACTTAACATCAACAGTAAAAAGTTGAATTAATGTAATCTTCTTGTATTTTCAGAGAAATAGTGGAGCATATGGTTCAGCACTTTAAAACCCAGATTTTTGGGGATCGCAAACCCGTGTTTGATGGAAGAAAAAACCTTTATACAGCTATGCCGCTTCCCATTGGGAGAGATAAAGTAAGTTTTAAATAGAAAAGTTTCTAATTGGGGGATTTTAATGTAATATTTGCAGAGCCTTTCTAATAACTGATAGGAAATGATTTTTAGATTTCTGGAATAGATGTCTCCTCCTGTTGCTGCTTTGCTTGGGGTGTGCTTTGCCAGGACAGATGTGTGAGCTTGTTGCCTTCGAAATGGTCGCTCCCCTTTCCGTGTCCCTTCTTTCCTCCCTCTCTCTGCTGGTTTGAGCTGGATCAACTGCCCAAGACAGCGGACAAGCTCCGTGCTGCTGGTCTAGGGAGACAGAGAAAGCACAGTTGAGTTTGGGATTGGGGAGCACCCCCTGGCCAGCAGAGAGCTGTTGTGTCAGCTCCTTAATCTCATCAAAGCCCACTGTGAGCTGGTTCTCACTATCCACCAGCTGGAAGAAACTCCTCCACCCCTCCGTTGGTGGTGTAGAACCTCTTCCCTAATCCTTTACGAGGTGAGAGCCAAATTAATTTAAACTGCACAGGTTAAGACCTGCTGGTTAAGCCCTGGGGCAGCTGAAGAGGACTCTCATGTTGTGTTTGCCTGCTCTGTTCGTGGGGCGGTGACCTCTTCGGTCACTCCAGTTGTAGCTGCAAAGTCTACCCATGTCTGTGCCCGTTGATGACTGGTGAAGCAGAAGGGACTGTGTTGGAACACGCTACCGTGCAAACCCTATAAAATAATTTAGCCCACGCTTCTGTGGTCTGCTATCAGATTGAATTTGCTGTGGCCTTTTTTATTTAGATGATGAACACCTGATAGAGCCATTCTCATTACTCACTCCTACTAGGGTAGTTCCCAGAGGCCCATTTTACCTTTCAGCTCTGGGTGCAAGGCGAGGCACGCACGCTTACAGGGAAACACTGTCCCATCCCGTAGAGTTGATCACAAGTGAACTAGACAAAAGTAAAATGTCTAAAGGGGAAATACAGAGGAATGTGGAAACTTGCTTATGTGATAAAACTGGGAACAGAGCTTAGATCTTCCTAAATTCAGTAGCCAGTGTGCTATGAAATTGTTCATGCTGTCCTGCACTGTTTCATATTGTATCCCTGTGCCGTGCTTGACGTAGTTAATAGTTCTACCTGAACCAAGCTCTTAATCTCTTACGTGTAATTTTTATTTCCCCCAAATATATTTAAATGAATGCCATGCAGTCAGTCTCTACTCCAGTCTTAATTATTTTTTCATTAACTGATAAGCTAATTTTTAGGAAAACTAGAAAGGAATCACTTAAAAGTATTAGAGATAATATTTTTCTTTCATTTTTACATATAGTATTTCAATATCTACAGATTTGACATGCAAGATTGTGAACTACTTGCTAAAGGTGGAATGATACTTGACGGGCGTCTCCTAGGGGTTTAAACTGGTCCTTTGGATGCCCACACAGTTACCTGTCTGTAACCACAGTATTTTCCAACTTGTGGATAACTGACACATAAAGTATATTTTATGACAAGTACGAAGTTCTGTATTTACTAAGTAAAGGTAAATGAAAAATGGTTTGTCTACGGAGGATAAACAGGGATCAGATTTAATAGGATGAGGGGTAATGGTTTTAAACTGAAAGAGGGGAGATCTAGATTAGATCTCAGGAAGAAATTCTTTACCATGAGGGTGGTGGGGCACTGGAACAGGCTGCCCAGAGAAGCTGTGGATGCCCCATCCCTGGAGGTGTTCAAGATCAGGCTGGATGGGGCTTGGAGCAGCCTGGTCTGGCGGGAGGTGTCCCTGTCCATGGCAGGGGGTTGGAACTTCATGATGTTTAAGGTCCCTTCCAACTCTAACCATTCTATGATTCTATAATCCTTGGATCTGAGGAGGCTTTGTGAGATGCAAGTTGACCCTACTCTGATTGGGAACTGGATGAGATGACCTCCTCCTCCTGTTCCTGCTGGCCGATCAGGACTCGATTCTTCACGCTTTGGATTTTAAAGCCCACATGAACTAAATGATACACGGTAAAATGAAGCCCTAGTGAGAGTGTGCCAGCAGGAAATGCTTTTGACACCCTGATTCCTTCATGTCCGTGCACATGAACATGAGTGGGACAGAATTACCTGGCCGGAGTGATGATGATTTGCAAAAGGTGGTCGCTGAGGAGAGTGTTTTTAGTGGAGGTCAAAACAAGATGGTTCTGAGAGTTTCATCTGTGGCTCACATTCAGGCTCACTTGGAAGAAACTCCTATCGTTTCCCTGTTTCCCATGGGATATAGGACTTTGTCGGTTTTTCTGCCATACATATATTAATACATATATTAATGATATTACCCTGGAGGAAAGAGCTAATAGAGAAATCTTCAGTTGGTTTAAATCGGATGTGGGAAATTTCGCTTAATGAGGGAAATTGTTACATGGTGCTAAATTGGTTTAAGCAGGGTTTAAACCAGTATAAAGCTTGTAGGTATTAGGCCTTTCCTCCAGCATAATTAGATTAAGTTTCTTTGGGGGTTTTTTGGCTGTTCAGTACATAACAAATGTAGCAAGTTTGCTGTACATCTGATTACACTTAAGATATATGATCAAAATCATATCAAAAGATATGTTCAAAATATTAAAAGATTGATGAACATAAAATGATTAATAGATGATCCTTAATCTAAGTGGAAGATGACCTTGATTTACTTGCACTGGTAGTGGGAGAACTGATGCTAAGCAGAACGCTGACACCAAATTGCCTAGGGTTTGGTTTTTTTTGTTCTTCCCCTCCTGTTGCTCTTTAACTTAATTAATACACTGTGTCTTCATCTCTTGTCGGTGGTGGTTGTTCTAGGGTTGGGTTTGTTTGGTTTTTTTTGTCCTTGCTGACAACCCTGCTTCTCTTGACTTTTCTGTTACGTAAATATTCTTAATCTTTTCTGCTTGGCCTTCGTGGTTGTCATACCTATTTTCATTCCTTCCTTATCGTACCTCGTCTTCACTCTTTAATTCCTTCATTTCTTTAGACCTTTTGGAACAAATATGGAATATGTAAATATTGACAGAATGTTTTTGTAGCTTTTACTCATACACCTTGAGAAGAAAGAAGTGTGTAGGACACTGTCAAGGTATAAAGATATTAATAGTCTCCTTTTTCCTCGTAGGTTCTAACAGCAAGCCCAGGTCACCTCTGAGTGTGGCTTTGTACACAACTGCTGCCTTATTTGTGTATTTCCCTAAAATGTCCTTCTACAATTAAAAGCGAGAATTTGAATTTTAACTGAACTTGAAAGTTTAATAACCTAGCAAGATTCGAGAACAACTGCTATATCTTAACCCGTATCTTAAGCAGTCTTTAATTATAAAACCAGTAATTATGAGTGAACTGAGCTGTGGCTTGATACAGAAATCCCACAGCTGTTCCCTTTTTCAGAAGGAAAGTGTAAATCCTGTCTAAGGCCACAGCCTTATTCTGCTTGACTTTATTTGAAGTACTGACTCTGTATGTGGCAGAAGCAGATCTCTCCCCTGTGTCCATAGCTTTAGGTTTCCAGGCAAGTCCATGGGAGGTAGCACCCAAATATTTGATTGAAAACCATGCATTTGTTTTCCACTCAATCTCTGGGAAGGAAAAGCTCTTAGAATAATAGAGAAAAGGTACATTGTATGCCCAAACATGATAAAATAATCACATAGTGATACCTATATTTTACAGAGAAGAAGCAGTACTAAGAATTCCCCAGAAACATCTGATGAGGTTTAAAATTTATTTTTTTTAAACAGTGATAATGCTGATTTGTATGAGTTGAATACAAGACCTATTGTTTTTAGGAGCAGCTTTCAAATGTTTCCACAGGCTTTATTAGTTTTTCACATCCTTACTGTAACTTCCCTTTCATTTAATTCCTTTAGCTGCAAAATTATGTCAGCTGCGTCGCAATTTCGCAATGGCTCCAGCAGGTAGTAAGTTAGTGACTGAGACTGTAAATTTTTTATTTGGAGATAGATTATGCCTGGTAAAACTGTAGGAAATCAAACATTAAATTCGACTTCAGACTTTATTCCTGGTAGCGAAGTACATGGTAAAACTCCCATTTAAAACTACTTTGTCTTGAAATTTTTCATATTTTGCTTAGTCTGTCAAACATGAGTGTGTTCATTTGCCCTTCAAAAATATAGACTGAGATAAATAAAATCCCAGAGAAGTTTAAATTCTTATTTTAAGTGCCTAAAAGTGTATGTGATACTGAGGATGCGGATTAAGTACATTTTTTTTTGGTCCTAATGTTTTTTTATGATATTTTTTTAAAAAAAAACCAAAAACTCTTCAGTAGCATTTAATTCAGGCAAGAGATTAAAGGAAGAAAACCTGGAAAGTTGGATTTAAACCTGATTTATATGAGCAGTGACTCTAATTCAACTGTTTTGAAGTGGGGTTAGATGCAGCAGCATGTTTGGGCCAAATGGATAGCTGTGCTAAACCTACGAGGTGTTTGCAGTCTGGCAGTTGGAACAGAAATTCTTCAGTCCTGGGCTTTTTATTTCTAGCGGGGACACGGACACTGCAACACAAGTGGTCTTGTTCTTCATCTTTTTTCCATTCTGTGGCGGTGAAGGAACTTGGTAAATTGAACCCAAGAGGGGGAGAAAATAAAATTAAAATATTTTTTTTAGATTATAGGCACCAAATCGGTTAATAATCTGATGGGTCGTGGATCAGCAGCATCAGGAATAATAGAAATTACCAAACTTGATTTGCAGGAGGAGAGAAGTTTAGAGGAAAATGCAATTGAGGTGCGACAGACTTCTTCCATCTGCTGTAAATAAGATACAAGTTGAAGACCTTTTGATGGCGTGGTGGGGAAAAAAGCCTTCATAGAAAGCTCCCAGCCTGTGTCAGTGAAAGTGTGTCCCTTTATTTGCCCAGCTTTTCAGCAGAATTAACCTCCTGGGCCAGATTCAGACCAGTGACCCCACAATTACAACCTCTGGCTCCCATTGCTCTCCCATGGCCATGTGGCTCCTTCCTCTGCTTGACTCTCCTGCTGAATGATGTTTGTACTAGAGGAGAGCTGTGGCTCTAATATTAATTTTTGCTGCCTACTATAAATTGTCAACTCTTTTTTTTCTGGCTTACGGGAAGGCTTATTATTTGTGTTTTATCTTTCCTTCCTATTTTTTGCCTCAAGAAGCGAACTGTTGCAGAAGACCAGGTGATTGCATGTATTAGCTCACCGTTACTCATGTATTATTTTTGCTAGCCCACTAATTACAGTTTGTCTGTTAAGTGGATGCCTTTTGTATTTAAATTATAAGCTCTCTAGGACAGGAAAATGCAATGTTTTTGTTTATATCCAGCACAAAGAAGCCTCTGATCTTGTTATTTCTTGTAGTCGCTCTCAGAACTGCTAATGGTTTCAGACAAGCTTTAATTTTAGTCGGTTTAAGAACTTCTGTGCTCAGGCTTTCTTTGTTTTAATAAAGAGGAGAAACCAGCCTTACAAGTAATCAGCTAAAGGAACGTACTATAATGCAGTTTGCCAGTGTTTTTTAGGCAAAAAATTCAAAGCAGGGCATAACATGTTAAAGGAGTGTCCCTGGTTCCTGCCTGATAGCATCACTAGTACTTGGGGACCATCGTTTCTTCTTTCTTTGACATTTAAAAATAAGAAGGTTTTGGGCTGGGTTTTGTGGTTGGTTTTTTTTTTTATTGTTGGGGCGGGTGGTGTTTGTTCTTGTTTTGGTTTGTTGGGTTTTGTTTTTTTGGGTTTTTTCCCCCTTTTGAAAGCTTCTTGTGGATTTTATTTGCTCTCGTTTGAACTATATCTCCAGTACTAGTGTATAAAGCACTGCGGCGCTCCGGAGAGCGAATACTTGAAACTCATGACTCTTGACAGGTAGTGACAGACCGTATTCTGTTTTAGGCCTGCAGGAGCTGACGCGAGCAGTGATGCATTAGTATGGGTTAGGTATCCCAAATCGGGTTATCCCATCTTCATGGAGGACCTCCCTGTTGGTACACAAGCACTTCCAAATGATCCTGTTGCCTCCCCAGAGGGAGCTAGCTGCCAGTCGGGATTTGCGCCAGCTTTCTGAAGTACACCTTTGGCAAGATCTAGCTGTAAAAAGAGGCTGTACCTAACGTATGTTGTTTCTTCATCATTGCTTTTTTGTCTACTCCCATGCTTTATAGCGCTGTTCAGAGGAATCCAACGTCCCCTCCGAGCCCTTTCCGTTTTCCCCCTTGAAATGGAAAGAATCATCTTGGTTTGTTGTTTGGCATTGTTGCAGGTGGAGCTGGAGGTCACGCTGCCAGGAGAAGGAAAGGACAGAATATTTAAGGTGGCTATAAAGTGGATGTCCTGTGTGAGTTTGCAGGCTTTACATGATGCTCTTTCTGGTCGGCTGCCAAGTGTCCCGTTTGAAACCATCCAGGCACTGGATGTAGTGATGAGGCATTTGCCTTCCATGAGGTGAGGGGAAGACCTTGACGTTGTTTAGGAGGTTGCATTGTTATTTGAATCGCTTCGGTGGCTTTTTGGGTAGGACGTTCTCTCAGAGCTCAACCAAAATAAGAGAAGATGGCATGCTTGGGCAAGAGGCAATACGGTGCTTTTCTGCTCATCTGGTGGAATTAGTAGCCTCCAGCCTGGACACAAGGCCCTTTCCCCACTGATCTTCAGGCCTGCTCCATGTTTGTGTGCTCTCAGGTCAGGGGTGCCCTGCCATCTCACCCGTACCCCCCTTTCTCTGGAGGCCTCAGAGAAGGAAGCCCTCCTTGCGTGGGAAGTAGTTGGAGGTTGGTAGACATGTAAGGGTGGTTTTAAAACTTGTTACCCTGTTGCTATGTGTCTTTGGGCAAAGGTTTCTTGCCAATTTAGTGTAAAGGATACTGTGCTAGGAGGACATTAACGTCAACCCAGTAGAGCTATTTTTATAGAAAAGAAAAACTGGAAAATTACTTAGGGTTTTTTTTTTTTTCCAAGTGAGTAGGATCTCCAGCATTTCAAGTCAAACCCAAAAGATACCGAGTCTCATTTTGCTGCCATGAAACCACTGTTCAAATTACCTCCAATTGGAAAGTAGAGAACAAAGCTTAGTAGGGCTGAGCTTTCCCATTTTGAAGGGCTAAACAGGGAAAATGAGTTAAACTTATGAAAGTATCTTTAAATAGCCTTCTATTACATTGACTTTATCCTCATATTAAGGATAAAAAAAAAATTAAAAATCACTTTAGTCGGGTTTTGCAACACAAAAACCAGTCCAGGCTCCTTAGTCACGCATCTTTCTTTAGAGAAACATATTGACGCTGGTTTTGATTAGTTTGATATTAAGTGTGCAGTACCAAATAACCAAGATGAAAAATGCATCAAAAATATTTGTTAGATGAGTTGTTCACCCATGCAGAGTTTCCATGGATTTCAGAGGAAGCTCATGCACAACTAAGGGGAGAGGTTGTTTTAATTGTTGTTTTAATAGCAGACGCGTTCAGTTAGTGTCTCACTGAAGAATAGCTGAATTTCTGATAAGACTACCAAAAAAAAAAAGTTATTACTGCTTTTTGTTTGAATTAGTGGGTATATGAAGGAGTTTACTGAAAATAAATTTATTAGCCAGTTTCTTACTGTAACTGTAGCTGGATTTTGAGAGGTGTAACCTGAGTCCTGACAGGAATCTCAGATTATTGGTAATTGGAAACACTGACCTTCCTGTGCTTTTGTTAAATAAGAATTTTTATTAGTTATGGCTTTATTGCAGTTTATTTTTTGCTTTAATTTATGATCTGATTTTATTTTCTGTATTACAGATATACTCCCGTGGGGCGATCTTTTTTTACAGCATCAGAAGGGTGCTCGAATCCATTGGGTGGTGGCAGAGAAGTTTGGTTTGGCTTCCATCAATCAGTCAGACCTTCATTATGGAAAATGATGTTAAATATTGATGGTAGGTCCTATAAAAATTTTTTTGGTCCCTTTTTCTTTCAGTGAAAAGGCAAAAATGTAGTCCATTTGATAGTTTTCTTAAAAGTTTCCTTAGTATTATGATATAACATTAATGTTTTTGTCTACAGTATCTGCAACGGCATTTTACAAAGCACAGCCAGTTATCGAGTTTGTATGTGAAGTTTTGGACTTCAAAAGTATTGAAGAACAACAAAAACCTCTGACAGATTCCCAAAGGGTGAAGTTTACCAAAGAAATAAAAGGTAATAATTAAATGACGTAGAACTACTTTGTTCTGTCTGATGATGTGTTGCCACCACACACTCAAAATATTTGCTGTAGCAGTTGCCTTATTGGGAAACAGATTATCACAACGAATGGTGCACATAAAATTATTCAGCACTTGTCCTTTTTTCTTACTACATCAGTTAATCTCTGTAGCTTGACAGAGTCACTTTGTGAATATAAGCAAAGCTGGGTCAGTTTAGATAATTATGTGGCTTCAGGTTTGATAAATCACTAGTATAAAAACTTAAGTGAGCTTTTTATTTTTGAACCAGCCACACTTAGAGCTCAGGTATGCACGTAAGTAAATTATCACACTTGAGATTCTGTGTTAACTATATATACGAGTGCCTTTTGCCTGTGGGAAATATAGGGTAGTTTAATTAGCTTTGCCCTTAATGAAGGTGCTTTAGTGAAACCATGGCTATGTCTTACTCTAAGTGATGGGATGAACTAAAACTTTCTAGCAGATGGATGGTAATTTATTTTAGTGAGATGACTTACTTAATGGCTTGTGACTTGTGCAAGCTTTTCCTCATTTAAGTGTAGGTTCTCTTGAGATACCTTCATTTGTTTTGTGCCTCACCACCCCCCAGTCCCTTGACCAAGTGTCATGTCAAAGTTACTGGTGCCTGTTGGCATCTGAGAGTGTCTCAATGCAGAGGTACTACTGACATCTTTTCAGCATATAAAGCATTATCCCTTATCATATTATTTCTCTTCCCAAGTGAATATTGCTTTTTTGTATTTAGAAGTTAGATTTACTGTAGTGCTTTACTCTTCCTAAAGTCAGACATACAAAGATTTCCTATTTTTCACATTTTTTTAAACATCAGTAGTACCCATTCCAGTTTCATGACAAAGATATTCTAGTTCCTAATCTAATGACTTCAAAATGTTTACAAAGACTGAGATTTCATGTTGGTTTTTTAAATTACCTGATCTTATTATTTTTTAATTCCTTGTGTTGATATTTTCATATTCCAGATTTTATTAATAATTGAGCAATGGTTTTTTGCATATTTAGATACATTTCATACGTACTCCTGGAAGTAAATTACAGTTATTCTAATACATAATGATTGAATCGAAGAAAGGAAGGAAGGGATCTTCCTGCTTGTGGTCACTGAAGGTTTCTTCTGAAAAATTGAGGTCCTTCCTTCATGATATGCTTGATAGAAAGGAAGCCAAGTTTATAAAAGAAAAGCTTCCTAAATCCATCGTGCAGCTTCCTTGTTTCCACAAAATGTCCACAAAATCATCTTTGCCCAACTAGAAGTTAGCAAGAAAAGTATAAATAAATCCTGAGTTTGTACTGGTTGTAAATGTTTTGAAAAAATAAGCGGGCACTGAATTGCCACCTGCTTTTGTCATTTTTCCTGTGAAGATTTTCATTCTTCAGATAGAAGACATCATCTCAAATTAGTAGTTGTGAATTGAGGTATCGAGGTAACAGTTTATCTTTTAATGAAAACAGTGTGATTTTGCAGGTAAGCAAACTTGATATTTGTTGAAGGTTTCATAATAGGTGGCACTGTGAGCCATAACAAATTACGTGGAAAGATTAGTATGTTGTTTGGCAAGTTATTAGTGCCTTTGACAGATAGGGGAAATATGCACTGTTATTTGGCAGCAGCTTGAGTTTATACACACGTGCAGATATAGCAGGAATTCCTATTTACAGCCTCTCCTTGCCTATTCCCACACATTCAACTTCCCAGCTCTAATAGCCCACCTACAGCTGTTTTGGTGGTTTGGGGCTTTTTTTTCCCCTCACTGATTCATTAGTTCAGGGTTGGTTGTGATGGTTGGAGGTCTCACAGACACCATATGTTTAGCCATAAAGTATAAACAAGCTTTTTGTTTCAAGGAGGTTGCGTGCCCTTTTTGTCCTTCCACCATCCTGGACTTCCTTAGAGGTACAGAATTGGAATTTGCTGAACGCGTTCAGCTTCGTCTGCAGAATCTTGGGCCTTTGAGATTTTGTCTTGTCTCCAAAATTCTTTGTTGACCTTTGGCTGAAGCTCAAGGTTTTTGAATTTTAAGACTATAAATCCTTTTTTTTTTTTTTCAATTCTGTTTGGGATACACTTTGGTGCTTTGAGAACATGCTAAATAGTGAATAGCTTTACTGCCCAGCGGCCTTGTGTAGCAATTAAGGGGGCTGACACTTTGATTTTGAAGAAACAGTGATATGTGTTTTCCAATTTTTAGGTCTAAAGGTGGAGATAACACACTGTGGACAAATGAAAAGAAAGTACAGAGTGTGCAATGTCACCAGACGACCAGCAAGTCACCAAACGTAAAGTATTTCGCTTCTTTTTAAGCGTCTGTTTAATCTCAGGCTGGAAAAATATCTTGCCTGCCTTACATAGGAAGAGTTGTCTTGGAAAATAGTGCTTTCTTTTGTCAATATATTTAAAAAGAAAGATTTTCCCAATTTTGCCGTTCTTTTTGTTCTATTTTTATTCTACAATGAATGTCATGGCATTGGAAAACAGAAAGAACAGGGTGCCCTGTTGGTAGCGTAATATTTTCTAGAACTGTTGAGTAGAGAACGAGTGCCAGTTGGGATCAGCTTTCTAATTTTGCTTATTATCAAAGATTTTTCCTCTGGAAAAAATGTTTATTTTTAATTACTAACCAGAGAGTTGCAGATAACTTGAATATGGAGCTATTTATTCCCATTTTTGAGAAAGTAGCATAATGAACAAAACCGATACCGGCTTTTTACAAGAAGATATCCCATCATTATCTAATTCTGGTATTTAAATGTTTGGGCTTTGTTTCATCCTATTTCAGTGATGAGTTATATTAATGAAAAGGCAATAGTTGTTCCCTCTTGATGTAAGTATATGCAGATGTGTGTGCATATATGGAAATGTATTTGTAATGTACAGAAAGAAAATGCATTTCTGAAGCAATAATCGGTTTTGTGACTGAGTAGGCTTGTTATTTTCTGTGCATGGCATATCATAAAATGTAGTACTGCAAATATCCCAAATAAGCAGAAAACTTTAGTCTTTGTCTCCAAGGCACCCGCCCTTGGGAAATTTAATGTATAGCTTCAGGTATCAAGAACGTTGGAGAAGTAGCCCTCTGTGGTACTATCAGAAGAGAGACGGTAGTGGCAGTGATGGAATCTCAATTATACAAGTCTGCTTGTGTCATTTCAACAAATAGGTTTCATCTCCAGTAAAGCTTAGCTTGTGCCAACAAGTGTGTTGAGAGCAAATGTGGGAGAATATTCTGCGTAGTGACTTATTTTCATATTTGATTTCCAATAGATTCCCACTTCAGCAGGAGAATGGACAAACAGTTGAATGCACTGTAGCTCAGTATTTTAAGGACAGGCACAAATTAGTTTTACGCTATCCTCACCTTCCATGTTTACAAGTTGGACAGGAGCAGAAACACACGTACCTTCCTCTCGAGGCAAGTACATTTTTAGCTAATACTGTATTCTGGGAATGGGGGTAGGGGGTGAAAAGGAATAAGGCTCAAATGTTGACTAACTGTTTTTTTGAGTAGCCAACTTCAGACATTGTGTAATGCAGCAACAAAAAACCCCCACAAACGAACGAAACCAAAATCCAGTTGCATTGTGTCTTTTAACTTCCTTTTGTGTGGGGGTATTTCAGGTGTGCAACATAGTGGCAGGACAAAGATGCATAAAGAAACTCACTGACAATCAAACTTCCACTATGATTCGAGCGACTGCCAGATCAGCACCTGACCGTCAAGAAGAGATTAGCAAATTGGTGAGTGTGCCCTTAAAGTTGAGCAAAGTGTAGAAAGTGGACTTAATTTTTCCTATTATTAGCAGATACTAAATAGTTTGTGCACCGCACACGGGTTATGAGCTTGTTTTTATAAGACTTTCTCCATTGATCCCAGAGAAATACATTCTCACAAAAGGTTTTCAAGTATTCTTTAGGTGCATCCATGTGTCCAAGCGGAATTGCGAGAGGCTCTGAATGCTTGCCATCACCCACGTATAAGGGATACGTGCCCAAATACAGATTATCTCAGGAAGTTTTAGAGCTCATAAAAAAAGAACTTCTTTTTCTACAGGAAATAACTAATTCCTTTTAATTTCAGATGCGGAGTGCGAGTTTTAATACTGACCCTTACGTTCGTGAATTTGGAATAATGGTCAAAGACGAAATGACAGACGTGACCGGTAGAGTCCTACAGCCTCCTTCCATCCTCTATGGAGGCCGGGTATGTCCAACAGATACTCTACAATCTGTGATGGCTTCCACTGCTAGCTGTCATAACTTCTGTAGCACAGCTGTTTTAAGTTAATTATTGGATGTAAAGGGATGAATTCATCATAGGTATAATGTTTAGAACTTACATGTAAGTTTTGGAAGTCCTTAGATGTAATCGCCGTGTTGCATCTCCCTCAATCGCTTCTTCATTTCTGAAAGTAAAACTACAGTAAAAACACATTTATGTAAACTTCAGAGAAAAATGGATGTGTTTTTCCTTCACGCACTGCTTTATTGTGTGTTGCAAGAAGAAATCTGCAAATAGTGGTTCAAATTGGTGTGTAGGGAGAGGAACAGAGACAACTTCAATGACTGCTGCTCATTTTTGCCTCCCATAACTCTGAAATCTCCCTGAACCTCTGGGTGGCTTTGAGTGTTCTGGGTGTTGAGAACACCCTGTGTTATAAGCTGTGTTTAGGACAACTATTTTAAGGTATTCTTTCTATCAGCTTGTTTTTCTCTAGAGCCATATCTTCCTCTTGAAGTATTTTCTCACAAACATTTTTCTCTTTACAATGCCTTTTCAGTTGGCCTTTCTGACACACTCTTCCTACTGAGGTGTCTTTCAAAAAAAAGATTTTCTACCAATTTTATAACGTGTCTTGTTTTTGTGCAAGACGAAAGCTTTGATAGCTGGGATAACTTAATTTGTGAAGGCTTCTGATGAAGCTCTTCTTTGTCCCTGTGGCCCAAATCAGACCGTTACCTCCATAAACCCGCAATGGGAGAGGATCTCATGTTTTCTACCTAAATCAGACAGATCAGCTCAAACCTGCCTTTGCTGACAGGTTAAGAGAACCCAGCTGTCTCTGCCTGATCCTGATTAGGGAGAGTGCTCTCCTGATCTATTCCGGCACCAGGGGAAGAGGGGGAACAGGAGCTTAATGGCAGATGAGTGATGGAAAGTCAGAGTGGGGGAGGTACCGCTTTCAGCAGACGCAACACTTTGCAAAATGAAACACCAAATTTATGCACGTCCTGAAAAATCCCCGTAAATTTTAGCAGTTGCTGTGAAACGGGAAGGCGGACATCGTGGTAACTTGTCTAAAATATCTACTGGATACTAATACTTATTAAGGTAATTACCATCACCAGAATTACTTTAGTCATCTTAATATATCCCTTGTCCTCTAGATAATCCATCACAGTAGTGTCTGCTTGATGGATGAAAATAACTGTTGCGCAGGTCAAAGCTGAGTAACTGCTCATCTTCTGTCAGCTTGTGCACATTATTTTTCTAGAGTTGTGTGAGTGACATCACACCACTATTTGCCTCTACTTAGTGATGCATAAAATATTGGTAATACTTAATTTAAGTCACTTCTGGAAAGTTCACTGAGCAGTTGTAAAGTTGCAGTAGAAATCTAGGTTCTCTTTAACATTACATACCAAGCACAAATCTGACTTGCTGTCCATGTGCAGTAGCTATATGCTACTGATTTATGATAACCAAAGGAAACCATCAACAATAAAAATGAATAATATGAGCTTTATTTTTATGAGCTTTATTTTTCTTTAGGCTAGCAAGCTGTCTTGCTCCAGCGATAGACTAAGCTTCATAAGATAGATGTTTGAAAAGTGGAGAGAAACACCTGAGAATATAAATAGCCTTTGAGTTGGAGGGAAGCAGAAACATAACTGATTTCTGTTAGTGTGAATCAATTTTTGCAATAGTCTTTTGGTTTTGTTATTTCTCCTTCCAGAACAAAGCGATTGCTACACCAGTTCAAGGAGTCTGGGACATGAGGAATAAACAGTTTCACACTGGAATTGAAATAAAGGTTTGGGCAATTGCCTGCTTTGCTCCTCAGCGCCAGTGCACTGAAGTTCATCTTAAGTAAGTATACTTCATAAGATGATGACTTTATTGTTTATTATGTATGGAAATACCATAATTTCACTTATTTAGAATATACATTTTGTTGAATTGTTTAGCATATGGGGATACATCCTTAACAGTGCTTTTGAGTTCTGTCTCTGTGTTTTGAATGATGCCAATATGATTTCAATGCTAACATCATGAAATCCTCCAGATCTGATTTACCAAAAGCAATTCATAGCGTGCAGCAGGTTTCAGACCAGTGAGGCCTCAGGAAAGAGTTGACCAAAGTGATTGTAATGAAGGGTGTTTATCACTAAGTATCTGTCAAGAGTGAAAGTTAACATGTGTGAAGTCTTAGGTTCTTTTCCTGGTTATATGGAATAGGTTTATTCGTGCAGAACTTATTTCAAAGGAAAATTCTAAAAAGCAATCCAACTTCTGGCTTAAACTTTCTACTCTCTAGTGTTACCGCAAGGTGCAAGTTTCTCTGTTTGGAAGATGAGTACGACTGGCTTGTTTTGTTGACTTTGAGCATTTGAATAAAACTTCCCAATTTGGTTTCTCATATTTTAGGATGGAACATATTATTGAAAAGACTCTAGTTAATTCCTTAGATGAGGAAAAGCGTGGATGCCCGGGTAAATGGATTGTCTAATTCCTTCTTTTGCACGTGGTTGTTTTCCATTCGTGCCCAGACAAGCGCGGCTCTTCCAGCTGCCTTAGCAGGTGACTCAGCTGCTCTTTGTAAGGTGAATGCAAGACAGTGATTATTCATAACAATGGTATTGCCATAACAATGTTCCTTTAGATGGTTTGCCAAATAGCTTGGGAATTTTTCCCTAACGAGTGGTGAGCAAACGGTGGAAATCTTACACAATGGGGGAAGAAAAGTAAAAGGTAAGTCTAGGGATTTGGTCTCTCCAGGTACGTGGCAGGCACTAAGCTGCCAGAGAATTTTCCCTTCCACATTGCTGCTGCTTAGTGGAAATGCTGCATAGGAGAACTTAGTTTTGAGAGACAGGAAGAAGTCTTCAACGTCATGAGCCAAAATAAAATTATTTGATGGCTTAGGTGGAGTTTGTCCTTACATGGAATGTCCTTACATTCCTTTGTTGGAGGAATATGGCTGCATGCGGTTGCAACTTGTTGCTTCTTGTTATGCCTTGTTGAGCAAGTTGGAACTCAGCTGGTGTAGATCTGTCAGAATCAATACCTTAAAAACCCCTAAAAGTCTCCAAAATCATCCTGCTTTGCCTGTCAGGAACTGGGAGAGACCCTTTTCTTTTAGACACGGTTCTTGCGGATGGACTTCTAAAGGCTCAAAGCCTGTACCATTTTAGACTTGCATGTTCTGCCTCTGACTCTGCTGATAGTCACAAGTGCCTGTTTTGCCACAGAAAATTCTTAGTGCACCTATTTTCTGTAAGAAGCTACAAGTTGCAGGGCTGAAGCTCATGGATTCATGAAAATTAACAATGGGTTTAGAAATTAACTGTGGTATTTGAAGGGATGCTCCTGATGGTCATCAGTTGCCATGCCATATTCTGCATCAAGGAAAGTTTAAGTGTACAGTGTGGATTTTTTTTTCTGATAAAACTGGACTAGAGGATGTGGTTCAGCCCACCAGGCCAGACTACAGCCACTCTGAAGAAAAGCCCCAGAAATACATGTAGTGTGGATATTGGTCCCTCAGCACCAAGTTCTCTGCTCTACAGATCTGTGCTGTGACTCACTGCTTGCTCATCTTGCCTTTGGTTATGGGCATGGGACTTATGGACTACTCAGTCACCACTGATGCAACCTGGAGGAGCCATGACTTTGAAGATACTTTCCAGACTGTGTATATTCTACAGAGCCCAAGTTTTCTGCACTGAAGTGCTTTTGACTGTCTTCCTTACAAACAGGCACAGAATCTTCCTGGTGTCCCTTCAAAAAGTGAGAGACCCAAATGCTACCATGTGTTAACAAAGAGCCAGGAGGAGGAGGAGGAAGGCTTGCAACTCAGCAGACCTTGCTCTCTGGGGGGGGTTGAAGGAGTCTTTGCTGATAAAAGCCTCTGGCAAAATTAGGTTGTCTTTGTTTCTGACCAGTTCCATCAAAGAGTGACTTGTATTTGCACCACTCTTGGAGAAGGTTTCTCTTTGCCCCAGGACACAGATTTTCTTTGCTATCTAGCGAGGGTTTCTGGTGCATTATTATTGATGTTAGATCAGTTCAGTGAGACACAATTTCTGAGGACTTCTGTGGGTTGTTTTCCACACCAAGAAAAGAGAAGGAACTCCAGCTGTTTCTGCAGCGATACACATGGCAGCATGGTGGAGCAGGCTATCCAAAAATAGCATCATTGCATTGTTTTTGCAAAAAGTAACTTATATCTCCTGTAGAAAGATCAAATAAGGTGCAATTTGCTTTGGAAGTGAAGTTTTAATAATGGTGTTATTTATACGGAGTATTTCCTCATCTTTCCCCATCTTTCCTTTGATGACTACGTTGACACAGTTGATTCAAGATGCACTTGGGGTAAATTCCCCATTTTTTGGACAGCGTAACTCTGCAAGTTTAACAGAACCTTTCCATTAAAAATGAGAAGACAAATCAAGGTGAATTTTGTGGCCTGAGAATCTCATGTATTTATTTATATCCTTTAGGTCCTTTACAGAACAACTGAGGAAGATTTCCAGAGACGCAGGAATGCCCATCCAGGGGCAGCCGTGCTTCTGTAAATACGCGCAGGGAGCTGACAGTGTGGAGCCCATGTTCAGACATCTCAAGAACACTTACACTGGGCTGCAGCTTGTTGTAGTCATTTTGCCAGGAAAAACACCAGTTTACGGTCAGTAAGTGCAAATCCTGAGAGTGTGCGTTTCAGTCCCTATTTCATGTATTTTTTGTGGAATGTCTGAATGAGAGAAGTTTAATTCTGGTTTAACGATATAGAATCAGTTTGGGCAATGGGCTCTAAATTAATTTTATTCTTCTTCTTGTGTTGCATCATGTTTTCTGTTAAGACCTTAATTATTTTCATTATTTTTGTCTATGGTTTTAATTTGCTTTTCCACATTCTTCCTGTTGGTTGCATTTAAGAGGCAGTTTGTGAGGGAGAGAGCTAAACCAGGGCTTTTGAGAAACTGATACACACTGGATTAAAATATACTTACTATAATTTGTGCGCTAAAAATTCCAAGTGATAGAGGAAGTAATGAACTCAAGAGCCACGTAGCTTTTAGAACATCTTTTCTCACTGATGCCGTCACGCTCTGGCAAAAAAAACTTGCGTGAAGGAGATATCTGCCAATGTCTATTTCCTATTACAGAATCACAAAATGGTATGGGGTTGGAAGGGACCTCTGGAGATCATCTAATCCAACCCCCCTGCCAAAGC
>JAOXJM010000012.1:153301848-153317823 GCA_026413425.1 Tringa solitaria | reverse complement strand
TTGAACTGGGGAGCCCAGAACTGGACACAGTACTCCAGTACTTCTTTCTTTTAATTCTTGGGTTGTGAGGACACAGGTGCATGGAAGGTGAAAACTCAGCAATTTAAACTGATTTTTGGAATGAGATGGACAGTTAGTGCATTTTACGTAGCACATACGCATGGGTTTAAACATGTTTTAGATAAAACATTCATTTTGGTTTTAACCAGCTCAGTGTAACTTTAAAAAGTTCTCAGTTAAAATGAGCCAACAGTGTCTTCAGTTATATTTAGGACACAGTTACTGCGCTGTCAGCAGTAGAGAACTGGGAGAAGGTTTAGTGGACTCTGGGGTTGAGTTTGGGGTTAGCTTTCTTCTTGTTTCTTTCAGCTTAATGCCTTCACTGCTAAAACTCTAGGTTTGGTTAATTTTCAATGAACTGAAGTCTCCTACGTTGTTTGATTTGCAATATGCAAATGTTTTATTCATTTTTACTTCGTTTTGCAGCGGAGGTGAAGCGCGTCGGCGACACTGTGCTGGGAATGGCTACGCAGTGCGTTCAGATGAAAAACGTGCAAAGAACAACACCCCAAACTCTGTCTAACCTTTGCTTAAAAATAAATGTCAAATTAGGAGGCGTAAATAATATTTTGCTGCCACAGGGAAGGTAAGGCATCCTTCAGAGAGGAAGAGGGTACTGTATTGTAAAGAGACCTGGAGAGGAATACTTGCTCCAGCTGAAATAGAGAATAAAAATATTGTTATTGCAATCTGACCATTTAATTATGCAACTTTCCTTTGAATGAGAAATCTACAATATTTTATTTGCCTGGAGTTTTCAGAACCAAATAGAGCCCATCTTGAATAGTGATGCATTTTCCTTTTTAATTTAATTATGGTCAAGATTCTTCATTTTGTTGCATTTCCTAACTTATACAGACATATGAAAAAACAAAAGCTGGGAGGAGAAAACTCTTAATTGGTTTCCAGGTCCAGTTTATCTTGCAATTTTCCTATTAGTATTACATTGATAATTTTAATTATACTCTGACTATGTTCTGTGAAGTTGCTTTGACACTATTGAGTTCTGTCGCTGACCTGTCACTGAAGCCCTGTGTGTAGTTAAATGGGAGTAAAAGAAATATCTTACTTGTACAAAAAGGAGGGACTCTGCTGTTAAAGATTACGTTTGGTTTCTGTATTGTCTGAAATATCCTTAAATTGAAGCTTTTAATCAGTTTTACTGAAAAATCAGTGACAAGAAACGCTCGTGGAAGAATGAACAAAATGCAGCTTGTTTTGTTGTACCTGTGCAGGATAGAAAAGGCTAGCATAAAGATAAATAAAATTAATTCTATAAAATTGCTTTAATCAAAATGAGCAACTAGGTTTCCGTGTCAGTAAAAAGATGGTGTTTTTACTATCCTTGCATTTCAAGTTGTAGAGAGAGCTCAGGGAACAACCTGCTGCATCATTCTTGGGAGTCTTCTTCAAAGAAGTCAACATTCTGTTTTGCACAGATAAGCACATTTTCACGTTGTGTTTAGGCTGGTCTTAAAAATAAGGCTGCTTAAAAATAATCCAACAACAAGTACTTCAGGACAGAAAAAGAACACGTTATCGGAAGGACTGTATATTTTGTGTATCTCGTTAAGTTCTGTTTATTGAACTAAATATGCTCAGCCTGGGTAATGTGCCTGTTGGAGGCTCCTATTGAAACAACTCAAAATCATTGTGTTGCAGAGCATGCTTTCCCAAAAAGGCACAGTGGGGTTTTTGGGGGGTGTTTTGTTGTTGCTCTTTTTCCAAAAAGGAATTACAGATACTGCTGTGGAAACAAAACAGAAACACACACCCCACAGCCCTCCCCCCCCTCCCCCCAAATAGCTTTATGCTGGATTCATAAACATAAGGTCTCTGTTAAATGGTGTGTGCTGACAGCAATAATGTGGCCAGAAAGTTGAATTCTGCTCATTACACCAATGAAATATGTGTTCATGAAAATAGAGTTAAATAAAGGGGAAAAGACAAAATGGCATAACTACACAGAACACCCGGGCCTTCTATAAAACTGCTGGTTTGGGTATTTAGAACGTAACTCTTTAATTATTATTTTCTGTTGGGATGGGAATAGAACAGTTTTTTATTGGTATAATTGCACTTTAAGTTATATTGTTATAATTACCTTCCAATTCCTTTTTAGAGAAACTCTGAAAACAGCAGAATCTATCTACATTATCGTTCCCCCCCAACATCTACATACATATGAAAAAACTCTGGTGGCCTGAGATGTTTAAAATCCTGTTTAAAACTGTATTATTAAGGAATGGAGTTGAAACTTAAAACTTCCAACGTAACATTGTGGTGTTCTACTCTTGATGCAGTGGATTAATATTTTAACTTAAATGTTTGTTTAAAACTTTGAAGCATAGTTTAAAAAAAATAATCTTTTTTAAAAGTAATACTTATGATATCCATAATTTTTGTAGGTCCTTATCAATGCTGGTTTTTTTATTCAGAAACAAAATCATGGCATCTGTAGATGTATACAGTCCTTTAATTTTCTCAGGTGCTATTTAATGCTGAGGAATCAAATTTTATTCTTTTCTATGGTCTAATTAATAAAGGCTGCATTTATCTAAGTTCAAATCAATGGATTATTTTTTTTACGGATTGTTTTTTTAATGAAAAGTAAAAATTATCTATTTACTTGAGTTCCTTGCTGCTTTTACAAATTTGCTTTCTCTTTATCAGACCACCAGTATTTCAACAGCCCGTCATATTCCTTGGTGCTGATGTAACTCATCCGCCAGCGGGAGATGGAAAAAAGCCTTCCATTGCTGCAGTGAGTAAATTCTCTAAGGATCTTTAACCCCTGCTCTCTTCTGCTGCTCAGCTCTAATGGGTTTTGGTACTTTCAATTCTTTTGTGGTCCATTTCTCCTGATTGCCTAATTATAGTATTATAAACTATTTTTCTGCAGGAATCTAATGAAACTTTGGAGAGCTTGCTCTCATGTTAATTAGTTAAATGCCTGAGATGCTAATACACAGAGGAGCTTTTCTACGAGCTGATACTTACCAGCAACTTCTAATAAGCTGTTGTGTGTTTAAATCTGCTTTTTCAGCAGCTAAAAATGTTAAGAATTTATCTGTTGCTGATGGGGGACGAGGCTGACTCATTTGGGGGGTTCAGGCTTCCTGACGACACAAATTGTGCAGAAATTTCCAAACCTTGGAAATTTACTCCTTTAATATATGTGGAGAGGCTTTGCCTTGCGTTAGGTCAAACACTTGTCACGGCTGCTCTGGCTTAGGTAACAATGAAGATCTTTGGTGACAGTATGTGCAGGGCTTAGCTCTGGTGCTAAATAAACAAGCAAATACCTGTTTTTAAAAGTTAGACCTGTATATCCAGGGAAAAGCAGGTGACACAGTGCTTAATTGTGATTTTTGAGATAAAGAATTTGGAATTTTTTTGTTTGCTTCTATTTAACTCCATGCCACTTCTAAAATACATGAATTTTGAGGTTTCATAAACAAAAAATCCTTAGTGAGGTGTCTGTCTGGTGTGGATGTTTCTGTGGAGCCTCCCCATTTCAGTTTTACAGATTCACCCACAGTGTCCCAGAAAGGGACTCTTGGTCTTCAGGCGTTCAAATTCCTGTCTTGCAGTTAGAACTAAATCAATGGTGTCATGGTATCAGTGCTTCAAATTGTATTTGAATTTTCAGCTGTGTGTAAGTGCAAACAAGGAATTAGGCTTTTAGATTTAAAAGAAGTTTTTGGTTTCAGCAGGGAATGTTACCGCAGGTTGACTAAACTCAAAGCTCTTTCCCAGCACATCGTGATTTTGATCTTCGCTTGGTCAACCCCCTGAGTTTGCAAGATAACCTTAAAAAGGGCATTTATTTTCATGAAATACCTCTATTAAAGTCTTGTTAAATTTGCTTTGATACTAAGCATTGTTTTTTTCAACAGGTTGTAGGAAGCATGGACGCTCATCCTAATCGATACTGTGCCACTGTTCGCGTCCAGCAGCACCGCCAAGAAATCATCCAAGATCTGGCTGCCATGGTCAGGGAGCTGCTTATTCAGTTCTACAAATCGACCAGATTTAAACCAACTCGTATAATCTTCTACAGAGATGGTGTTTCTGAGGGGCAGTTCCAACAGGTTATATTTTTCTTTTGGAAATTTGGTTATGTCGTTTTCTGGTAGTAGGTGAAGCATTACATGGTTGGAGTTAAGAAAACTGCACTCTCAACGAATGTTGCCGGAATAAATTTGTTGGATTCTAACTAAGCAGAGCAGGGAAAGTATTTTCATATTTTTTCCTGAGCTTCTTCAATACTTTTTTCCCTTTAAAATACTTCCCTTTTGCGAAAGTAAATGACAAAATATAGTTGTAGCACGTGAGTACGTTCAGCATCTGTGACCTATTCAAGATACATGAGTCAAACTGGATCCTATAGAACATGCACAGTAAAGAAAAACTAAGTGTGAGCTTATTTTCTTAAATTTTTAACCAGGATTAATAAATCCTGTATTTTCACACTGTCCCTTTTCGTTCATTTCTGATAAAATTCAACAAATACTTGCTTGTATTTATTTTGTTTGCTTACAAATCCCATATTTTATGAAATTTCTATATACCTTAAAGATATTCACATACACTTTCATTTCCAGTATTTTTATATGTAAATGAAAAGATACAGGTCTTAGTCAATTTCTCAAAATCCAAGAGGAAGGGAGTAAAGGTCACTTAATAAATTGAATTAATATAACGAATCTTTGTATGAACTTTTAATATTTTTTTCACCACTTACCACTGTTTTTCACCAAATTTTTAATTTTTGATTAGCCCAAATCCCAAATTGTTGCTTTTTGGTTTATTGCACTTCCCCCTCTCTCAGTTTTTCTTGTAGTCCTGCATGAGAGTTCCCAAAGCTGGAAAAGAGCATGCAGTTGAGCAATTCTGGATTTTACCCCTTGTACTAGTCTGAAAAATAATTAGGCTGTTGTATATTCAACAGCCTAATTAAATGTTCATTTGTTTTTGGCAGTTAAAAACATTCTGACGCACAGCTTATTAGTGCAAGCCTCGTGCTTGGAGTTGAATATGGAACCAGCTCTCACCTGGTTCAGAAAACTGGTGATCTAATTTGTTCTCATTAAGCGAAGAAATTAAGGTTTGACCCTGCAACGCTTTGACATCTCATTGCTCTGGGCGACAACGCGAGAAGGAACGTGATAATTAAGAGTAATCTGTGAGATGGCTACCCTTCCTATTTATCACACGTCTTTATGTTTATGGTTCAGGTTCTCCATCACGAATTGCTGGCTATCAGAGAAGCGTGCATTAAGCTAGAGAAGGATTACCAGCCTGGAATTACCTTTATAGTCGTGCAGAAAAGGCATCACACCAGACTCTTCTGTACAGATAAAAACGAACGGGTATGTCCTAATTATCACTGGCAAGTATCTAACAGGCAGCCAAGTTACCTTTTGCTGCTTATTGAAGCAGTAGGAGACTTGTTTGAAGAACTACATAACATAGTGGGTGAGATCTTTCTGCCTGGAAAGGAAAAGCTTCATTTTCTGTTTATTTTCTCTCCCATATAATAAACTATCTTTTATAAAACGTCAGCAGGATGTGCCTTTCAACAACTCTGTCCATCCTTTTTTAAGTTCATCAAAGTTTTCAGGTTTCTTTTCAGTTTTTTTTACTGTCTCCAGATCCTCCAGGACTGAGAGTGGTCTGAGTGGTGTAGGGTTTATAATGTAGGTGTCTTCAAGAATACTTTCTTTTCCATTAACAATACA
Organism: Tringa solitaria; assembly: GCA_026413425.1. NCBI lineage: Eukaryota > Metazoa > Chordata > Aves > Charadriiformes > Scolopacidae > Tringa > Tringa solitaria. The sequence goes on along the minus strand of JAOXJM010000012.1, from coordinate 153,312,019 downwards.
TTTAAGGTATCATAGGTGTCTAATCTCTTAGACACTTGGATTTTGGTTTTGGGCATGTCAAGTGTCACAACACATTATTTATATACTTAAATCAAATTTGAGTACTCATCTTGATTTTTTTTTTAAGTAAGTGTTTTATAGTTGTTATTGCATCTGTGTGAAATACATATAGAAATATTTGATTGCTCCTTTCTAGGTGGAGAGGAGACTCCCCGAGTCTAGGATGGAGTCGTTACTGTAAATAGTTACTAATTGCAAACCTCTGTTCAAAGCCAGGGTTTTTCATGTTCTTTTTCCTTTTATCAGGCTTCTCTGTGAGCATTGGAAGCCCACCAGGCTTCAAGGCAATAATTAATAATTTCTAATGCTGCCACAGAGGTGGTTTTTTTATTGATAACATGCTTTGATTACAGTCGTTAAACTGTTTTAAAACAAAGGGTATTTTTAAGTGTTTTTGAGGGGAGGAGAGGCCTCTCTTACAGCGATGGATTATCCTCTTCCAGGTATAAACAAGGAAAGTTACAGAGGAATAACCTGTCCTGGAATGGGAAGGTGAAAAGAATTTGACAAATCACTTGCAGGAAATTTTTTCTTTAATCAGAAAAGCTTATCTTTGTAGGTAACTTCTAAGAAGATATTGCAGCTCCTCTTTTTTTTTTTTTTTTTTTTTCCCCTCCATAGCAGAGACACTCCAGATTTTTAAGCTGAACAAAATAACAGGTTTCCTCACTTTTTCTTGACTTTTTGCTTTTTAAAGAGTTTTTTCACATACTTTTTTCTTGTGTTTTTTCCTTACTTCCTTACTATACAGCTGAAAATAAAAGCCCTGTGCCTTACTGTGCTTGCATTTTCTGTTCACACAGGTTGGGAAAAGCGGGAACATTCCAGCTGGTACCACGGTGGACACCAAAATCACCCACCCGTCGGAGTTTGACTTTTACCTGTGTAGTCACGCTGGGATTCAGGTACAGCGTTCTGGGGGGGTTGGGGGGTGACTTTCAGAGAGAGCTCTGCCTGTTGGCATTTCCCACATTCTTTTTGGAGCAGACAAACCCTCCCCCACCCGTCCGTGTATTTCGGCGTTTCAGCTGTGCCACCCTCAGCGCTCTCCTGGCATCCTTAAAATCTGAAAGACATGATGAAGCTGATCAGATGTGCTGCACACCCTGTGCATCTAGTTCTGTGCTTCTCTCCTGTCTGTGCTGCTTTGAACGGTCGCAAGGGATTTGGAGTATTTACAGAGCTGCTTCTCCCATTAAATTCTCCTGAAATGTGCATCCAGTTACTAGGAAACAACTAATACATTTTCTTCTGATTTCCTCTTCCCAGTCAGAAGCTGTTAATCAACAACAGCACCAAAAGTCAACGTTTGATACTGTCTAAAAAGTATTCAGTAGGGGCACAGGTTAGGTTGCTGCAGGCTATTAATGTTTTGCCTGAAGCTGCTTTCTATGATGGCTTTTTGTCAGATCCAGCTTTCTCAAGATGAAAGTGCATTTTGGGAAGATCATTTAATTTCAGTAGCAGGGATGAAATTCTAGCAGATGCAATCCTGTCTGAAAATGTGAAGGGATTGGTTATATGGGGAGCAAGGAGGGAGGTGGTTTGCCTTTGAAAAGGAAAAAAATTGCCGAAGTATCAAGAACTGCTCACGTGATGTTTGAGGAAGCAGCCAGTTAATACTGCAATTCACCTGAGAGGTGGAAATTTAAAGACTTGGTTTTTGAAATGCTGACACCCTGTGTGATTTGCCTTCAGGGAACGAGCAGACCTTCTCATTACCATGTCCTCTGGGATGACAATCGTTTCTCTTCGGATGAACTGCAGATTCTTACCTACCAGCTGTGTCATACGTACGTACGCTGTACCCGTTCTGTTTCCATCCCTGCACCAGCGTATTACGCCCACCTGGTTGCCTTCAGAGCCAGGTACCATCTGGTGGATAAAGAACACGACAGGTGAGTTGCATGCTTTTCAATTAGTACAGAATTTGAAAGAAATCGGGAAGGAAATGGGCTTGTGAATTCTGGGGTGAATGGTATCCCCAGTTAGCAGTTTGATGGTAAATTTTGGTCAATTTGGTTTTATCGCTGAGTTATATGGAAGGGGGGGAAGCAGAAGTTCCCATGTGCCTGTGTGCTTTTTGCTCTTTCAGAACTTCAAGTGGTGTTTTAAGGATAATTAACTTTTGACCATTCTGTTCAGAAGAAGGAAATGATATGAAAACATTATATGCGAGGAGAGGCAGATGACATAGGGTTTCGCTTCCTTCCCCCTGCCCCAACCTCTGTTTTGTTTTTTTCCCCTCCCCTCCCTTCTCTTTCAGTGCTGAAGGAAGCCACACTTCGGGTCAGAGCAATGGCAGAGATCATCAAGCACTTGCTAAAGCAGTTCAAGTTCATCAGGACACTTTGCGCACTATGTACTTTGCTTGACATGTTTTAATGTTTAGCGACTCAGTACAATCCAGAGTTGGATTCACACGAGACCAGCTGCACTTAGACCAACAGTTGCCCGAGCTACAGTGACAGCCAGCAATGAGTGATGCATCTTAATTTTATTTTTCCTTTTTGCCCCCCTCCTTTGCAAGAAAGCCTTCCGTCCAAAATTTCAGTCTTGATTATGAACTGCGTTCTTGTACCAAACCCCGCTATTGTTGGAAATGTGGTTTGCCAAAAAAAAAAAAAAAAAAATCTCTAAGCTGCTTGGTATAAAACAGATCCATATTTTATAATTCAATCAAGAGCTGTGATCTCAGGGCTTAGGGGAAAAAAAAAAAAACCAACAAACCCAGCAACCAACCAACAACCCAACCCACAAAACTCCTCATTCAGTCTGCTATTCAATGAATCGCTTCTAATAATTTGGAAAGACCTAATTCCTACTAAATTTTGATGGGCTAAAATGCTGTGAATTAGCTCTTAATACAAAGAAAAGCAAATAATTTTTTGACTATTTACGAAGCCTTGATTATTCTAGATGCATTTACAAAATCTTTATTTTCAAAAGAAAAGAGTGACAAAATCCTGGTTTTCAGCTGTCTTATAAAGATTCTTCTCTGTGTGTCTAAGGGCAAATGTATTTTCTGAAGCTTGTTCTTGAATGTTTTTTATTGTGCTGCATTTGAAAATGTTTTTCATAGACTAAAGAAGAATTTAAAAAAAAAAAAATGAACTCGTACCTAAGCTTTTACTAGGTCGTTAGATTGGCAAAAGAAAATGTGCCATTTAAAAAAAAAAAGAAAAAAAATTGTAAAGAATTTTTTTAAAATCATACTGACAGCTAACTTTAGAATTTGTCATACAGGACTGTGACACTTACGTTCCAAAGTCTCTAAAGAATACGGGTCTGTGGTGATAAATCCAGTACAATCCTTTTTCACTGTTGTTTGAGTTAATGTAAATTTTATATATGTTTCACAGTATTAATGTGATAGGCTAGATGCTATTATTTATTTTTATTTACTAAGGAGTGCTCATTATACTTCTGTTAACATATCAAGAATGCTTTGGAGTTAGAAATTGAAACCTTATCGTGGGGAGAGTACTATTCAAATGCAAAAATATGCAATTCACTTGGCTGGGAGAGTTGAGCGACGGCTACAGTCTGTATCGTAGGGCTTGGAATTTGTAGAAAGGCTCTTTAAGCCTGCACACAGCGAAGCAGGTTTCACCTGTGCAGTTCAGAGACGCACACGAGACCAACATCCTACGTTCATTCAAGCACAAACCAATTGTATTTTATTTATATGTTGAGTGTTGGTAAAGCAGGAGCTCCGGTGGGGGAGAGCGGCTCACTGTAATTTAGAGAAAAGTCAGAGAATCTATGCAGTAAAGATAAATCTTAGGAAACTGAAGTTTACTTATGAAGGGGGGTGAAACTCTCTTCGTTATGCATAAGGTCAATAGTAAATGTGAGAGTTTCGCCAGTCTCTTAGGAGAAGCATTAACTAGAACTGATAATTACTAGACAAACGCTTCTGTTAGTTTGCACACTGGGTTCATTAAAAAAAAAACAACAACCATAATACGTATATAAACCATTGCACTAATTCTGATGCCACAAGGAAGTTTAGAAGAAAATGGAAAAAGCCCGGGAAACTTGTTGATGCTGACTTGATTTTTGTTTATTTTTCATAACTGAAATAACACGCTAAGAGGCAGGTTTTTAAAAATTTCTTTCTCTTCCACTGATGTGTTTTGCTTTGTCTCTTCCCTTCTCTCTTAGCAGATGCTGGGTCGTTGTTTTGAATACTTTTACCTCTAGCCCCTGGGCTGGGCGAGTAGCTTTAACCAGTGCCAGAGCTCTGTGCCATACAGCGGACAGACTACAGCCTCTTGCTCTCCAATTAGCTAGAAAATGCCCAACCTTTGCTGCACAAAAGAGGTTTTTAGGTACATAAACTTGTGCGAGTTCAGACCTTCGCCTCGTAGCGGTGCGTTGCCTGTCGGGGTTGTTTAGGTGAAAATAACAACGTAAAACCTATCAGCAGGTTAATTGTATGATTTCATTCGGTGGTTTAGGGCTGCTGGGTCACATTTTCTTCTCGGTCGTAGTTGTGGAAATCCAGATGTAAAATTTTTTTGGTTTAAACAGGAAGCAAATTCCGGGTCATGTTGTCTTATCTTTGTGTGTCCCAGCCAGGTTGTACGTACCGCCCCGAAAGCACCGCTGAACTGCAGACCCCTTCCTTGGGGTTGCACTTCTCTCCACGTTTGCTTGAGAGGTTGGAGATTTGAGTGAAAATTCTAAGTTGGCGGAGTTTTATAGAAGAATTATTTTTTTATCGTAATTATTCTTAAAAAAAAAAAAAATAGGGAAAAGATCAAGCAGTTGAAGGCGCCGTGTAGTTGATTTGCTGTTTGTTATGCAGAGACCTCTTGGATGTGGAATTCATCCCTCCTCTTTCTGCGTGGATCTGGAATGACTGGCTTCCTGCAGGTGGTCAGATGGGGCGAGGAGGGCAGAACCTGCCTTGACCTCAAATCTTATTTCTCAAGCAGATGATGGGACTTCCCTGCGTCCTCTTTGGGCTGGAATAGTCGTTGCAGCTCCTTTTTGTGAGAAAAAAGGAGTATTACGCAGCCCCTTCACCTGAGAGTAGTGTTGTCTGTGTATCCTCTTGGAACGAAGAGCGATTTGTGTAGCTTTCCCTGAGCATGAAGAACTTGGGATGGTTTATATGCATTTCAGGCTAGGGACATTTTTACCCTTTTACAGATCTTTTGAAGCCTCTTAATACCGCTAATTCTTTATGGTTTGATTTCTCCCTCCTTTCCCCTCCCACCTCCTGCAAGCGGTCAATTAGTGAATCGCTTAAAGCAATTTTCTAAAAAAAAAAATTAAATAATAATTTGATGAAATGTATTCTTTGAAAAGTACAGCGTGCTAGAAATCCAGCAGCTCTTCTTCCTGGGAATAACTTTTATATACAAAATATATATTCAAAAATGTCTCCTGTCAAAAAAAAGAAAAACCCCAAAACCCACTATGAACACCTAAACCCTCTTATATTTTATATTTTTTTTTCTTACCTCCCACGTGTCTTGTAAGAACAGCAATATCTCAGGTAAACACAAAGCTCAAGATGTCTCTGTCTCACACACGTTCCTGCTGTTGAAGCCACAGCTGAGGTTGACAGTTATAACCACTAAGTCACTATGCAGCTCAGGTCAGCAATAACCAAACGTGCGTTACCCTCCGGCACTTGGCCTTGGCTTTTGGGGTTTTTGGGTTTAATTTCAGCCCGTGCAAAGGGAGTTGGGTGGCTCCTGCTGCACGAGAGCATGGGGTGGGACCTCAGCCCTTGAGTTCCTCTTTTTCTCCGGTACCTTCTTGCCGCTGACCGAATTTTGCTTGAATTCGGTGGGCGGTGCGGGCGGCCCTGGTGCTCAGCAGTCTGAAAACTGATCATAATTCCACCCCGGTGACAAAAAAAAATAAATAATCTTATTCCCATGGAAGGCACAAGCGGTGGGATGGACAAACTGACCACTCCCAGCACCGTATCTTTGGCTTTAAAGGAGCGTGCTTGAGAGATGAAGGGATATTAATGAGTTGCCTGCTATGGGTTACCTTTCCCTGAGAGGTTTTTTTTATCGAAATGGTAACACTATTGAAACAAAAATGCTCAAAGGCTGAAGCAAGTTGTAGAATCTCTGTCCTCGGAGAGGCTCAAAGTTGGCTGGAGAAAGTCCCCTTGCTGGACCTGCTTTGGGCTGGACCAGGCATCTCCAGAGAGCCCTTCCGAGACGCGTGATTCTGGAGCAACCCCCAAAAACCCAAGAGGAGCAAAGCACGAAATGCTCCTGGTGGGAGGTGAAAAATAATAGTGACCAAGAGAAAATACTTAAAAGTTGTCTTTTTTTTTTTTCTTTTTTAATGTAGGAGATAGCAAGTCTAATTATTACATTCTTAGTTTTGGAAATTTCCTCTCTGGTGGCTGAATCCTAGAACATTGTCCCCTCCACCTCTTCCTTCACCCAGGAAACAGAGTTGAGTCAGTCCCTGAGAGGAAACGTCCTGTTGTGACCTGTTTGGAAGTAGGTGGCTTTGTCTCTGCCTTATGTCAGGGTGGCATTCAAGATAGCCCTATGCAATCTTAACACTCTTATATATGCACTGATGGATGGAGTCAGATCACTTGTTTTTGTTAGAATTCCTTATTTTGGCTCGGTTTGGGTTAGAATATTTCAGCAAATGCATTTGGCTCGATGAGTTACCATCGATCTTCCGTGTTAGGGAAGCTTTGGGGGATTAATTTCCTTGTTTCTAGATCTAGTTTTGGGTGAGTCGTCGGGGAAAGGTGGTGAGACTTAAAATGTTGGAGCCAGCACGGAAAAGTTACGGGGAAACTTTTATGCTTAAAAGAAGAAATCCACAATAAATATTTTTTTGATCTTCATCCAGGCCTCCAGGCAACGCTCCCTGATTGTTAAAGCAAAGAGGTTGTGAAGGTTTAGCTTTAATTCTGACTTTGTCAATAACTCCTCCAGCCTTTGTCCATTTTTTTTAACGTGAGTTAATGCTGTTCAGATGTCAGCAGATAATTTTGATAACTAAGACAAGAGAGACTATTTCCACAAGGATTTTGAATTTAAGCTTTTGAAGGGTGTGGAGTGTGTGTGCTTTAGGTTTGTGCATGCCCGGGTTACTTTCTGAAAAGATTGAAGTTTCTGATGGTGTGAAGGTGGTTCTGAAGCTTTTGTCTAAAATCGTGTATTTACACAAAGGTTTTCTGTTAAACAGAAGCTTGTGGTCTGGAGGGGTTTGTGTGTCGCTGCCAACGCCGTTTCCTTTACAGCAGCAGTAAATTCCTCAAACAGAGTGGTCGTTTGCATCTCACCTCCAGAAACCCCTCTTCCTCGTGCCAATGGATCCCCAAAATTTAACTGAGAGCAAGGACAGGGGTAAGGTCTGTGTTAACAGCCCCCCCCAGCCAAATTCATTCAATGGCTCTAGGTTTTTTACATGCAGAGTGATGCTTTTTGAGGAAGAAAATGGTGATATTTTGAGGTGAGAGCAGGTTGGTTCTACAAGTCAAGACTATTCCAGGTGCTGGAAATGCAGGACTGGGACCTTTGGAGGTTTGGATGGATGCACTTCCCTCTTGACATAACCCAGGAGCATCTCTGATGGCAAAAATAACCCGTAAGGGACTTTTTCCTTTTTCTTTTTTAAGAGATCTTTTACACATTAAATAAACGAATGTAAAAAAAACCTCTCAGTATTTTTCACACTCGATACCAGTGTAAAAAAATCATATTTTTTCCTATTTTTTTTAGTACCCTACTCCTACAGTAACATCTCTTTTTGTGGATTTTTCCTGCCAGTGTGGCTTTCTCAATTTCTAATGCAGGACAGTACGTTGGGGTTTTTTTTTTAACTTTTATATTCCAGTTGTTAACATGCTTCCTGAGGCATACGTGCAGTCTTTTCTAAGGAAAACTTCAAGTAGAAGGTAATTGCACTGATTGTTTTTGTGTGTTTTTGTTTTTTTTTAAAAAATCCTCCCTTTTTACTGTAATACTTCCTTTTTGCATCTGCTGTAGCTGTTGGAAAATACTGTAAATAGCGCTATATAGAAGCAAATACTGAAATGCTGTGGACACCATTCCTTGTCGTCCTTGTTTTTGTTTTTTTTTTATGAAATACTGCCATATTTTCTTTACAGTATTGAGATCTGAGCTTTGGTTTTTAAATGTTGTTGGACTTTCCGTTTGCATTATGGTGTGAATCCTGCTTTATTGCAGTGGAAATATTTCGGGTTGGTCTGTCCTTTATAAAAGATTTCTTCCTTTTCTCCTCTACGCACGTTTCTCCCACAGTGGAAGGACAGAAAAAGCAGGTTTTTAAGCTCATTTTCTGTGCAACGTTCAGATGCTGATCTCTGACAGCACTTTTAGACCTCAGTAATAGCATTAATGTGATATCTGGCTATCGGCTCTAGCTGTCGGCGTTTCCCTTCCTTCTCCCAGCATCTGACTCTCGTGTCATATGAAGAAGAACCCGTCTTTGTGGCAGAATTAGTGGAATGGCAGGGATTTGGGACCCGTGTTAGGGTGTTTTGCTCTCTGCCCCTCCGTGGGTGTGGGGCTGGGGATGTTTTTGTGCTCTGAACTAGGAAATTGCGTCGCGTCTCCGGGTGCCCGCGCGAGAAATCCGTCGCTCTCCCATCCGGCAGCAATTGCCTTTTGCTTCTGTGACCCTCGGGGACAGGAGAGACCCAAATGGATGGGAACCAGCAAGTTTTGTCTCCTCTTCCAGAGGGTTAAAGACTGGAAAGATGCGTTTCCTCCGAGATGGTTTTAATCCGAAGGATATGGGGTGGTGTTTTTCCGCATGTGCTTGGTGTGACACGTAATGCGTTTCAGCTCATTTTAGTGTGTTTCAGTTGCTTTTTCAGTGTTGTTTCTTTGCCCGAAGTGTTAAGATGAATGTAATGGCTTGGCCAAATCACTACAAAAGGTGGTTTGGTCATACCCTTTAGTGGGCAAGCAGCTGCAGTTAAAGGCTACCTCCTGTATTCCTCCCCAGACGACTTCATTTTGAAAGTGAACCTACTACGAAGCAGCCAAAAACCCTCCCAAACCAACTCTCCTTTTACTGTTTCCTTTCCTGCTGGGGATCTCGGGGTGCCATACTGGGATTTTTGGAGGCTGCTCCTCGCTCCTCCTGTCTTCCCGAGGCTCGTGTCCACGCGAGGTATTCCAAAGGTATCGGAGATGGGGAGGAAAAGGCACGTTCTGGCACCTTTGCTTTTGTGCAGCGACTCCCTCCGTGACCCGTCCCTCCCCTCGCTCAGTTTCTAGAATACTGTTGTTTCCAGTGAAAAAATGTGTTCATGTTGTTAGCCCTTGCCCAAAAAATGTCGTGCTTTCACTGCAAACGACATGAAGGTGCTTGGAATAGATTTTTGAATCCGAGGCAAAAAGAAGTTACCTACTGGAATATTTTTTTAAGGTATATTTTTAGTTAAGTTGACATGAGACTGTAACAGTGAAAATACTATATTCCCTGCTCAGATTGTAATAAACTTTAAAATGAAAAAAAAAACCCAACCAAACCAAAACCAAACCACCAAAAAACAACCCCGACGTTGAGCATTGTTTATATTGTGAATATTTAGTGTCAGTTTTATGTGCGAAGCCTTGGCTGTAGCTCACCCTTGCAATAAGCCTGTGCGGACTAAAGGTGCTTTCAATGACCTGCAATGAAACTGTAGAAAACTGTGTTAATACATCCCGTTTTGTTTACAGTCCACCCAAACAAGCTTCCTCCTTTCAGAATGAACCACTCTGCTGACAGAAATACTACCTGTTGAAGCCCAACGCGCCGGTGTGTGGTTTCATAGCAGTGTTAGAGGTATTTTTTTTTTCTTTAATTTTATTTTATTTAAAATACGTGGGCTTTATGCTATGGACGTTGGCATCTCAGAAGCAAGTTTTGCTGGAATTACATGCTACCTGCAGTTTATCTTAAACTATCTTAATCTTCAGGCGTAGACACTAATGAAGTTTATTGGTTCTGACGTTTCTGGAAGCCAGTTCTTGTTGAGCAATCTTGTTGAGCGAATAAATCCACTCACTGGTAACCGAATGGGGTAAAATCCTGAAGGTTTTGTTCAGTTCTCAGTTATAATTTAACAAAGCTCCCCCTGAAAGCGTGAAGT
>JAOXJM010000012.1:153227853-153244062 GCA_026413425.1 Tringa solitaria | reverse complement strand
GGGTTGGAACAAGATGATCTTTAAGGTCCCTTCCAACCTAAACCATTCTATGATTTTGTGATTAGAAGCAGGAAGTCTGCCAGAACTGAAGCATAGTTGAAGTATAGAGACACTCGGGGAAGATTAAGCTGTATCAGAAAACTTTGATCAAGATTTTCGTTTTAGGAAGGAAGAGTCTGAGGCTTGGTCCTACCTGTACAGAGAATAAATTTGTGGAATTCTTTCAAAGTGTAATTAGAAATGGTTTATGGTAGGGAGCCATTTGAACTGTAAAATGAGTAGTAATAAGTTTCAGGTATCAGATAAGGTTCAAAGACTCTAAAAGTATTTTTAAATTAAAAAGTTGAACTACTAACCGTTGCAATTATCTTACATTTGCAATATTAAAATGAGAATGATCTCTGCAATTTTTTTAAATAATTGAGAGAGGGATGGAAATTCTTCTAACTAAATGAGGTGGGTTTGTCTTCAGTGTAGATGTCTGCTCCCTGTTCATCCTAATGATCTTGGCCATCCCAGTGATTCTTTGGAAAGGCTTCATTACTCCCTTTATACGTATGTAGCTATCCCAGTACCAACTGGGTGTCTGTACCAGAGTGTAGTCATTCATGCTTTTCTTGAAATAAGATAAACTGTATTCCATCTTTTGAACCCATCTGGAGCTCAGTAAATTTGATACCTGTACTGGGTAAATGATAAGAAACCAGAGTAAATAATAGTAAGTGTATGGATAATGGTCCTCTCATGGGAAGGAGGTAGAACGTCCTTAAAGCCTGATTTCTTTTTGAGGACAGATGGAGCATTTAAATGACTGTGATTTAGATAATACAATATTCCTGAATTCCAGGAAAAAAACAAACCCTTTTCCTACATTGATTAATTACTGATTAGGAGGGATGAAAGGAAGCAATAAGTGAATAAGTTTATGGTGTTGAAGAAAGAGATTATTATTCACATCGCTTTTGCGTTTCAAAACAGTTGTCAGCTATTAGGAAACCAGGAAAAAAATGGCAACATCACAATTTTTTGCTGAGCCAGGGTGATTTAGAGAGTTTCTAGAGTTGATTCGATTGCGATATTGTTTCTTGGGAGTGGAAAGTAAGAGAATCCTGTATTGGAAACCTCCTGATAAAAGGTCTGCTTATGCTGACTGTCACAAGCAGTCCCCTGAAGTGTGTGTAACGTAGGCACCGTTTGTGTGCGATTTTTGTGCTGTGATACTTGCTGATAGAGACTCAGCCTGTCAGCACTTTGCCATGTTTCATGGTCATAAGGAACATCAATCCTCATACTGCCTTTAAATTAGGCTAGCGTTCCCCTAGCATCCTCTGTAGCGTGTAAATTAATTTTTAGAAAGGTAAAAGTTCCTGATTTCAAAGGCTGAAAAGAACAAAGCTTTAATCGGACTGAACAGAGAATATAATGCTAATTAAAACTTGCTGTAAACTTCTGAGTTGAAGTGGTGTTTACTTAACTGACACTAATGAACTGGTTTAATCCACTGCCATTGTATTTTAGTTGACAAAGTACCTGCAAGTTGTATTTGCCTAGCCGATAAATTTTTCAATAGGAAGCTAGGTTGGTTGGTCTTACAATATTAAAATTAACTGATTTCAGGATGGAGACTGAAATCTTCAATGTAATTACCGGGGAATATTTATGGCAGCCTGGTATGTTCTTAGCCATTAATTGGAAATCTTTTTACAGCTTCAGCATAGTGCCATATCTCATCTCTGTATCTACATTAAAAAAGTGTGTGTGTATATATATATAAAATGTAACTGAACAGACTTGTCACCTTGTGTGCTTGATGTATAGCAGTGGCACAACATGGTATAAGAAACAATATATTTAAAAAAGCTTGAATGTAAATGCTTTCTGACATATTGTAATAAAAGACTTCTGAGATTGCAAAGGAAGTAGGAGGAGGCTTCTTAGAAGCCTCTTAACTCTCCTTATTCATCATAGTGCCATGAATTTTGGAGCTTTTCATCTAGTTCTGTGTTTTCTTCAGTTGTGTACTGCAAAACTTCAGCACTGTTACGTGCTCCTGTTGCTGAAGTATTTTATCTGCAACACTTTCCTGCTTTTTTAAAGCCCCTTTTAAAAAAAAAAATTCAAAGTAGTTGCAGCAGGGTAAAGCTCTCTGGGCTTGTATTCTTTTAGAATCTCTCTCTGGAATCAGTGTTTTCTAGAGACAAGCTGGCTTCTTAAATAACTTCACTTAAACTGTTTTAGTAAAAGGGTGTAGTAGGTCCTGAAATACATGTCTTTTAGACTATGTAGGAAGTGAGGCTTGCGTAGAAGAAAACCATGATGCCTGTATGTATTTATCCATTTCAAATAATGATCAGCTTATCCATGTGTTCCTTGATTAACTCTGGTTCAGATCCTAATTCAGTGAATTGATTAATTTTTAAGTGGAATAAATCAATGAGACCAACTAGATGAGCAGCAGCGATAAAAAATGGAAATTAATTTGCATAGCACAAAAACAGAAGACTGATTTTTTTTTTTGAGTCATATGTTTTATGAAAGAAAAACACTGTAATGGAAATGAAGACTGATCTGAATTGTCTGGTGTTATGAACAAACCTGAATGTCTCTCACACATGATTTACCTTTGTTTAGATTTATGTGTTGATGAGGTGCAGACAAAAACTGTAGATCCAAATTCTTAGCTGAAACGCAAGATCAGTCACTGCAATAAAATGGTGCATTTATTTATGTCAGAAGTTTCCTATTAATTTGTATAAAGTCAGTCATGAACAAAATGAAGTTTCTGAGCTTTAGCTCAAAATTCTTGTCTTCATGGTGTTACCTCTGATTTTTGAAGAGGCCTGATTTGATTAATTGAGGGAAAAACGTTCAAATGAAGACAAGTTGCAAAGTTTTTGTTCCAGAAAAAGAGATTACTTTGGGGAAGACATACTTTAATTGGCAATATGAAGACATGAAAAATTTGTGCTGTATTTTGAAGAGCTCATATTTTTTGTACTGAAGGAAGCTGGTTTAGGAGTTGCTACATCACTAAAATTCAAGTAAATTTTATATGATGCTTAACAGACTCTGTACTGCTGTTTTTCACCTAAATCCAAACGAACGTACTAGAATCAAGGCTGTTGTTGAAAGTAGCGTTTTATATGTAAAAATAAATATCCTTGTTTGAAAGAGGGTGATCCACGTACTTTGAACTCCCAAGTTGATGTTCATTGAGTATGATTGGATGTGCTAAGACAAGAAGAGTAAGGTCTAGGAGTGATGCTGAAGAAATATTTTTTTCAAAAGGATGGAAAAGGTCAACTGTATGTTAATGGAGAGAGCTGACGTTTTCATTGTAAGTTTTCAGACAGTTTTTTTTTTAAAACAAACTGTCATTTTTCAAGCCAGAGTCTTTCCTCTCTGTATCACTGGTGGAGGCATTGAAACTTTGAATCATGATAATTCCTTCTGGCCAAATTCCTGTGACTTTGCATCATGGTATATTGGGAAAATTGTCTTACAGAACTTACCGTGGTGTTCTTGCCATCTTCTGTCTCTGTGCTTCTTCCACCCAAAAATACAAACTCAGGTGGGTTTAGCAGTTACACCATTGTATGTGTAAACTTTTACAAAGCCTACTCTGCTCAGAAGCAGCTTTGCGGCAGCCCTTAACTTTTTTATTGTTATGGACATTACCTGTGCTTAATTTGTTCCACTTTATGTTAAGGTAGGTCATCTGGTATTTCTTAACATTAAAAAAAAATCATTAATATTGTTCAGTGTTTTACATACTGGTTTTGTATGTACAAAGTATGTTTTTCTAGTATTCAAAGTGTGCAGACACCTGAAGTTCTCAGATGCGGTGGAGAACCAGATACTGAAATTTTAATGACACATTTCTGACCTCTGACTTCAGCTGTCTCAATTTTTCATGAGACTTTATCTGAAAATATTTTCGTGCTGGCTGTGAATTTTAAACTGGCTGTGATTTAATGTGTACACACTTTATATAATTATTACAAATCTTATAATGGAAGACCATGGTGTCTCTCTGCAGTGGTCATCTTAGAAGCAGAAAACATTCTGCTTTATAGCAGACAAGGCTTCTATTTTTATTGATGTTGAAAAGATTATCTTCTTCCAGCCCCCCTTCCTGCACAGTTAGTAGTAAAGCTGATAATTTCTTTTTCAAAGATGAGCTGTTACACAACAAATACCTGAATCCTTTTATTCTCATTCTCTTCTTTGTGTGGATGGAGCCGCTTTCTCTGATATTGTTCATGAAATCTGTTTATGTAAGTGGGTAAGCTCTCTGGGTAGCACAGATTAATTATTTTCTTGTTGTTCCTGCTCTTTTCCATGTCAAACTGTGATTTTTTTTTTTTTTTTTTATTAGTTTTAGTCTCTACTGTATTTAGTTAGAGGTTTGCTTTGCTTGATTCCTCAAAGAACCAGGATTCATATAATATGCTGTCTGCCAGTGCCTTTTTGGGTTTCCCCGTGAGAATAGCTTTTGAGTCTATTGACAAAACATGGTGTGGAGAACAGATCAGCAATGTTAATTTTCACGACAGTTGTTTATACATAAAAAAGGTAGATGCTAACAGTACCCTGAGGGGCCAAAGGAAAAAAAAAAAAAAACAAACCAGTAAATCTCACTTGGTCATTTTATCATCCAGTTGGCCAGTCAACTCGCACGTGCTTCCTGTCTTAACTGATGACCTAATTAATAGAGGTTGGAGTCTGAAATGTAGCTGCTCAGGGCAGTATAAAAACATAGACAAATGCTGAGATTAATTGCAGTAGAGAATACTGCAATGAAAACCCACCATTCCTTGCCTTGCTTTCAAAGCAAGTTGTTCAAGTATCAGATCTCCGAGCAGTTTGAAGTCATGTTTACTTGCTCCATGTGTTTTTCAGGGAAATATTAGAGATGCTGTTTACTTGCTGAAACTGTAGAAAATGCTGTCATATTCTACCTATCAGAGTTAATGTAATGGAAAACCAGGTGATGCTTCTTTGCAAATTAGAGGAGACCAGCTCTGTTCTGCTGAATTAAATAATTGAAATACTGAATTAGTGGATTGATCATGCAAATCTTGCTAAAGCACTTCATTTACAGCATTAACTTGCTGGCGGTGGTGAAGAGGGATGTGCTGAGTATACAAATAAGTTGTTACTGTCCATCTGCATCTATCCCAAACTAGAGTTGAGGGACTCCCTGAAAGGTCATGAAGACCTTTGCATCCATGCTATAATCTAGTGATTAACTTCAAGGAAAGCAGTTTGTTGCGTTTACTGTCCATGAATAGTCAATTTCTACTTCAGCTTTTGTGAGGGTCTAAGTGTATTTTGTGGCCTTTTTGAGATTCTTTTTAATTTAAAGAATGCACCATGTCTTGATGGCAGGGTGATGCTGAAGATCTCCCTGGCAGTGGACACTGACTTTTTTCTTCTCCAGTTGTAAGAGGGCTCACTGAGCAACTTTCTTCTTTTTTTGTGAAGGAAATATCTGTGTTACTGGGTGCAGAAACTACTGCTTTTTCTGCTGAATTTTCTGTCTCGTTATATACTAGTAATTTATCAAGGATATGTTTGACTCTCTGTTTGTGAGAGAGCTGGGTAGGCCAGCTGGCTGCCACTTCTCAGGGGCTGGGTGCTGTGGGGGGTCTCCTTGGACTTCTGCTTTGTGATCAATATTTGCTGTTTTCAAGGGGGAAGGAAAAGCTCAGCCAGCATTAAGAACCCTGGGTACTAGGGGTTTTTGTTAAAACTTTGATTCTGGGCTTATCACCAGGGGAAAATTGAAGTTGGAAGGCTTTTAGCTGGTTTTTTCCCAACTTCCTTTTTCAATATTTTAGCAAGTTGCATAAGGAAATAGAAAGTTGTTTGTCTTCCAGTGTAAACCCCCTGCTAAAGCAGGGTCACCCAGTGCAGGTTGGACAAGAATGCATCCAGGTGGGTTTGGAAGATCTCCAGAGAAGGAGACTCCACATCCTCTCTGGGTAGCCTGTTCCAGAGCTCTGGCACCCTCAAAGTAAAGATGTTTTTCCTCATGTTTAGATGGAATTTCCTGTGTTCCAGCTTGTGCCTGTTGCCCCTTGTTCTGTCACTGGACATCACTGAGAAGAGTCTGGCCCCATCCTCTTGACATCTGCCCTTTAAATATTTCTCAGCATCTTCTCTTCTCCAGACTGAACAGCCCCAGGTCCCTCAGCCTTTCTTCGTAAGAGAGATGCTCCAGTCCCTGATCATCTTTGTAGCCTCCGCTGGACTCTCTCCAGTAGTTCCCTGTCCTTCCTGAACTGGGGAGCGTAGAACTGGACTCAGATTCCAGATGTGGCCTCACCAGCGCAGATTAGAGGGGGAGGATGACCTCCTTTGACCTGCTGACCATGCTCTTCAATGAACCACAGGAGACCATTGGCCATCTTGGCCACAAGGCCACATTGTTGCCTCATGGGTAACTTGTCCAAAATTGGCAGGTCAGACATAAAATGTTCCCTTTCTTCATTCTACCTTGCTGTAGGTCGTTCTCCAAGGGACACAGTGACTTGATCTAAACACAATAAACCTTTTGTTTGTCAGAGACCAAACGTTGTATTTTTAATATTTGACTTTGTTTTTAAAGTGGCTATGACTGAGTGCAGGTATCTTAAATTTCTTCAAATATTAAAGAGCTGAAACATACAGTTACAGCAATTGTGTTCTTCTAATTTTCTCCATTATCTGCCAAGGCATGAAATGCTGTTTGTGTGATGCTCTTAAATCACTCTTACTGAAGTACTTAAAAACATTAGTCTTCCTCCTTTCTTCTTTCCCATCCTGGTTTCAATGGCTCTGTTTTTGTGAGCCATTGTGTGTCAGGTTTTTGTGAAACACTGACGTTGCTTGACATTATGTGAATAATGCTTGACATTCTTGTGAAATTAGCAGGAAGACGTTTTCTTTTTCACATGTAGTAGCTTTCAGTCACAAATGGTTTCTAACTGTGCAACTGGAGCTTTCAGATTTTTCTGTTCTCATGTTAGAAAAGAGTTCGAAGCCGATTTGGGACAAAACCAAAGTTCCTTCTGTTGGCATGAAGAATTAAGCAAAAAAATCACCAAGGGTGGTCTTGCAAAAATTCTCATTTTTCGGACACAGATAAAAAAAGGTAATGAAAACAATTTGATGTGAAATGGGGAAATTGTACTTTGAGGTTATACTGAATGAGCTGAGAAATACCTGCTCGAGTGGCAACAGTGACTACAGCTTTGCTGAGCTTTATTTGGGTGCAGCCGTTCCATGTCCCTGATCTTTCAATGCGTCTGGAGAGAAAGTGGAGGAAAAAGGAAAAATCATGAATGCAGTTATTCCAGATGAGAAAATAACCTGTAATTTCTCACTCAATAAATGAGTCTCTATAATATCTACTCAAGAGTATCCAGTGGTGTTTTCAGCTGCAGTGCAGGCTTTTAAAGCCATTGAGGTGAATTCACAGGTCAGAGGATCAAGTGGTGATTGCTTTCCTGCTGACATATACAAGCATGAAGACACTGGGTGGGTAAAGACCCCCAAGAGTAGTTTTCTATCACTTCTTTGCAAAGAGAAAGGTAAGCACTAAGTGATAACTATTTCAGTCCCAGTCTTCTAAACTATGGGTCAGGAGACTTAGTAGTTGAATAGATCTTCCCCGGAGGTTGCTGCAGTTTCTGATTGTGTCAAAATATGATGATTGGCCGATTTTCTGCTGGGAAAATTCAGAGCTGTTTGAAAGTAGCCCTCTGTAGTGGGTTTTTGGCAACTCTTAGGCTTTGCAAACTTGGATAAGCAGAGAAGTTTGTTCATTCATTCACATCACAGAGGTGCTCGGTCAAGAGAGAAAGGCTTCAACATTTACTTTCAGAAGTGGCTTTTGGGCAAGATCATTCAGCTCTTGCTCTTTTGTATCATGAATGCTTCTTGCTGTGTCATAGAATCATAGAATTGTCTAGGTTGGAAGGGACCTTTCAGATCATCAGGTCCAACCATCAGTCTAATGCTGACAGAAACCATCACTAAACTGTGTTCCTCAGCACCACATCTACCCGTCTTTTAAATACCTCCGGGGATGGTGATTCTCTGGGCAACCTGTTCCAATGCTTGATAACCCTTTCAGTGTAGAAATTTTTCCTAATATCCAATTTAAATCTCCTGTGGCACAACTTGACGTCGTTTCCTCTTGTCTTATTGCTTGTTACTTGTGAGAAGAGGCTGACCCCCATCTCGCTACAACCTCCTTTTAGGTAGTTGTACTATCAATGTAGATTCTTTTAACATCTTAGCTGAGACGTGGTGCTAAATAAAAAGTAATAGAGCTGCTGGCTTGGCAGCAGCATGTTTTAAACTGCATTTCATACAATATCAGCATGGAAAAATGTCTTGGTTTAGCCTTGTCTTTGTGGAATGCACGCTGAGCTGCTGCTGCGAAATAAAAATGTGACTCTCAAATCTGTAAACAAATTCTTTTTGCAAGTGGCAGCACGCTTTCTTTGAGTCCAGTGATTGACATTGTTTCACACTAGGAAATGAAAGCCAGTTCTTCAGAACGACAGACCTCAGGTTTGAAGCAGAATTAAGTGCATACTGTAGTGTTATCGTCTTCATTCTTGGTAGCTGCGATGCTTTCCATTTCTGGGATTCTACTCGTACTGGGTGCCCTGGCTCACATAACACGGCAAACAACAGCCCGAACGCGGTAGCCTGGAATTGTTATGGAAATACTCAGTCTCCACTCCATCTCCTGGCTGTGTGACACTGATCTGAGTGTATGTGTCTCTCTACTGCTGTATTTTGGGGAACGTTTCCTACGTGCAATTCAAATGTGGTGGCTCAAGAGTCAGTTCAGTGAAACAAAGACATAAGCAAGGCAATTTGTCAGTATGTGGCGTTAATTTCATAGTGAAAGCGATTACAAGCAATGTTTATTTGCTTTGAAAGAGTATGTACTCATGGCTGTAGAAGCTTTACAAAGTGAGCTGGGTTGATGTGGGCAGCATAAACATCAGTGGATGTTTGAGCATCAGCCTTCCAAGGCCCAAGAGAGTGTTTTGGGCAGTAGCGTGGGCTTCACCTTTTTCTCACTCCTCCTCACAGCTGCTGCGCAACATTTTTTACCCTTTCTTAAATGTGTTATCACAGAGCATAGATGATGGGCCCATTTTGGGGCAGCAGCAGGTCTGTTTTGGAGTTGACTGGATTCTGCTGTCTCCGACATGGAGCTACTCCTGGTCTCTTCTCACCAAGGCCACCCCTGCAGCACCCATCACTACCAAAACCTTGCTGCATAAACCCAATACACTTGTCTAAGCAGGCTTTTTGGAAAGCCTTCCCTTTTCTGTTTTGTTTTATTGCTGAGTGTTTTTATCTCTGAGTTATTTTCTAGAAACAGTTTAGTTATTGAGTAGCTACTTTCTTGGTAGCGCACATAAGGAGTTTTGTTCACTGTCCATTAAAACAATGTGGTTATAAGACTTTTCAGCTATCTCGTTCTCCCCTCTAAACATACACTCAGTCTTTTTTCTGTTTGCAGACTCCCATTTCATCAGAGAAATATAATTTTGTGTTCAGGCCATATATTTCCAGATAGACACAATTTCCAATAGACACCATTCTATACATTGTTGAAAATTGTTGGATAAAATTCCTAAGCGTTTATTATACATTATTGAAGATAACCCAAATAACGTCTGTTTGTTTGAATGTTCTTGTATTTTTAAGCAAAACCAAAGAAAAAATATCTTACCAGCTGTTATGATTTAGTAGCATAATATAGTGCAATTATTTTAACAATTAGGTAGTTTTAACACATGGTAACATCAAAGTAATTTGTTTCTCTTCTTTGCCTTTGGTATTGTTTAAGCTAATGTTTCAGAACGGGGCTTATTCACATAATAATGCTGTTATTAATAACCTTAACATGCTTGAGGCCAATTGTGTTGGTTATGTAGGTTTACTAGATAAATTGTAGACAATTTTTATCTTGACAATGAAAAAATTAACAAAAAGCAGGTGTAGGCTGACAGTTCAAAACTCTAAAAAATTCAGAGAACTGTCTTGCTTAAGGTCACTTAATTATATTTGATCCATCCATTAAGACATCTGGAGCATAACCGTAAGCGTTGCATGCAAACGTTAGTTGGCTTCCTATTAGAGTTATTTTGTATAAATTAAAAAAAACCAACAAACCACAAAACAAGTAAAGCTTTAGGCAATAACTTCATCTTAAACTTTTGTTATGTGTGAGTTTGCAATTGTTTTTTAATTCATTTTAAACACATATATTTTCTAGAAAAGAAAGATGTAACGCAGAGCTTGGAAAGCTACACAGCAAAATGCCCTGGTACTATGGAATTCATCACTCTTCCAGATGGTTTGAAGTTACCTCCTGTTCCGTTCACCAAATTGCCTATTGTGAGGTAAGACTCCAAAATACATTCTTTTAACTTTTCACAGTAGCTGTCAGATTTCAAAGAATACTGGAAGGAGGTAGTCTTCTCGCCTTACGTAAGTTGTTCACAGTAATATGGAAAAATGTCAACTTGTTTTGAGAAGTTCCTAGGCAGAAATAGAGCCTTTGAGCAAAAAATACTTTCTGTGGTCTTTAGTTCTAGAAGAAGAGAGTTGGTTTGGTTTTTCTAAAAAAATGTCATTCAAGAGTTTCTGATACAATAGAAGAAAAGTATTTTGTAATTGCGTCTGAGATCTAAGTTAGATACCTGATCATACTGAAGGCCCATGAGTTGGATGCTGTCTCCATCCGTAGAGCTTGGAACTCAGCTGGAACTGATGCCTTTTGTAGCTGTTCCTTTTCAGATGCTGCGTTTTCAAGCTGGCACCTTCCCTGGCCTGTTCTAAATCTTGTGTCCCTTTTTGTGCCTGTGCGCCGAGGCACATCATGCAGTCACTCCAATGAATAATACCTTGTTTAGATTAAAGCCTAGCATGAAGTATTAGAGGCAGTCGGAGAGAGAGAGAAAACAGCCATTGGGCATCAATAATAAAAGAAAAGGCTAAAAGAAAATCTTTCTCAAGAGGTGGCTTTTTGAAGGGAAGATAATTGCTATTCAGAAAAAATATGGTTGAAGTTATTGAAAAAAGTTCTCAGAGATTTGCGTTCTCAGTGGGATGTCATCAAATATTTCGTGAAGTAAGAGTTCTGGTATCACAAAGAGATAATAAAGTGTATAACCAAAGAATGAAAAATACATCTATTTTCAGATTACTTTTATTCTCTAAAATGAAAATGAATGTTTTACTCTCTGGCCATTTTTCATGATACAACTAGTTTTACTATGGTCTCTCTAACTTTTTTTTTCACATGTACTGAAGAAAGAGACCTTGTCTAACTATATGTAGCATATTTAATATGATAACTCTGTTCACACTAACAATCTGTTGTGTGGGAGGTGCTTGCTTCAGGTGGAGGTTTGACTGGAGCCATGTGGTTGTACATGGTCAGATGGAATTGTGTGAGGAATGAGAATGGCCACACCGCTTCAGTGGTCTTCTGGGAGCAGCGTTTTGTCTGCTGGTTGGACCAAGTACAATTCTGTGCAGTGATGAGCCACATGGGTCACCCCATCTTTAATGTGGACACACGGGGAGAAAAGTGGATCTTCCCTGAGGTCTTCCAGCGTTGTCCCCTCAGTGGATCCAGCTGGCACTGGCCAGTCATCTAGGATGACTTTGCTGATACCTGCTTTGTGTTGCCTGTTCGGTGATGCAGTGTGCACTTCGGAGTTGCAGCTGGTATCTCTTTCTTTGCTTGAAAACATACAATGTGGACGTGTGATCCCCAAACCTTCACTGTTAGAACCACAGCTACGTATCACAGTGGGAAAGTTATTTGACTGATTTATTATCGGCTGACCTTGGGGTTGATTTAGTTTCACAAAAAAAATAAATCTATGTATAGAGCTAAATTAGCCCTATTTGACTATCCTAGATCATATTTGCAGCCAAGACACATAGGTAGTCCAGCACTGAAAGGCCAGTGATTTCCCTGCGTGGTATGGTTTGGGTTTAAGTTAAATATTTGGTTGCTTTCTGCCTTGGACTTGTGGTGTGTCTCTTGTTCAGTCTGCACTTAACTTAGAAATTAATAGCTGGGTTTCAAATCAGCGATCTGGCTAGTTTTGGGTTTGTTGGTTTCTACAGAAGATGTTTTTTCCTTTGCTGTTTGTTTTCTGAGAGCTTTTGGAAACTTGGCCTTTAGTTTCCTTGGGTTGGTATTACTTTCTTTTGTTCTGCAGGTGTTCACTTCACATTTTCCATTTCTGGTATTTTAATCAGTACCTACATAGAATGTCATTTAGTATTTACCAGTGCATTTTTAACACTACCATCTATTATAAAATAAAATAGAATAAAGAAAATATTATACGATTATTTTTACCAAACAGATCCGTGAAGCTCTTGAACCTCCCGACCAGTCTCCGACCTCACAAAATGAAAAGTCTACTTGGTCAGAATGTGTCAACCAAAAGCCCCTTCATATATTCTCCAATTATCGCACACAGTCGTGGGGAAGAACGAAGTAAGAAAATAGGTAAGAATGTTTTTCAGTATTTTCCTTTCTTTTGTTAAATTAGAAAATCTTTCATGGTCAAGGAAAGCAAACCTGAACATTGCTTTCTTGTATTTGAAATAATCAGCTTTTTAGCCTGAAGTCCTGAAAGAACAAAAAGCATTGTTCTCCATGGGGCAGTTTCAAACTCAAAAGAGGAGTAAAGTCTCAAAGATGATAAAACTGATTTTCAGAGGAGATAAACTGGTTTTATTTCCTTCTTAAACATATGAGAAACCAGGGAAAACTTAGTTGTGACAGTGTTTGGCAGCAGCCAGCTTAACCAGTTACCACGTGTGGTGCCCTGAGCTACATGAGCAGCCAGATGAGAAGCGTAGACAAAAGATTCAAATCCGTGGGAAACTGGACTGTGCTAGTTCATCACCCTGAGAAGTATTTATTTATTAATTTTTGGCTAATAGTGTTAGACCATTGGGATTTTAAGATAGGTTTTCAGTTTATCTGTTTCAGGAGAAAAAAAAAATCCCATTGATGACCTATTATGATTTAACTTCAACTCAGAATGATGAACTCTCTGATTAGTCACTTAAAGGCAGTTTAGCGAGAATCAAAAAACCCTTCTAAATAATGTTTAAAATACTGTAGTACTTTTCTGCTACAGGATTATTTTATTTATTCTAAATCTCTTCAGTGCAGTAATTGCACCGTTGGAAGTAGATTACAAGGCTTGTTTCCAATCCTGGATTAAGTTACAAATATTGGTAGTTCTTTTTGTTGCTTTTGTGCATATCACACATGTGATAATCTTTAACATAAGCATTAGTGTCAGCATGAAAAGGACTTGGAATAGAACTGATTGTAAAACCTTGAATGCAGAAATTGGCTGAATGGTGTTTATCCTGATTTGGCTCCTTGTGTTACTGGTTTCAGTACCGTGTAATCACCAAAAAATGGTAGAAAAACGGTACTTTGAAATGTCATCAAGGTTTGTTAGACTTTCTGTATCGTGCTTTGAACTGTAAAATACTAAACATTTAGCGAGTCATGGTCAGTAGTGGCTCCAGCTAATTCTTCAAATGGGTAGGTCAGGAACAAGTTAGAGCAGAAGCTTTTGAGTATGACCAGTGTGTGCTCCTCAGCACCTGAACTTCCCCTGCTCCCCATCCCTTCCAAGCATGAACACGCATGAGAGAGATAGGAAAAGCTTTCCTCTTCCTCTATTCTCTTTTTCTCTTGTTAGGGGGAGTGTATTTGTGTTGTAGCCTATTGCATCGCTCTCTGGGACTCCTACTTTCTTCTCTCTCCCCTTTTTTACCAACAGTCCTCTTTCACCTACTGTTGAAATGCATTTTCTCCAGCAGTGCAGCAACTGCTTGGTTTGTCCATCTGGATTTTGTCTGGCTGGTGGAGCCAGTACTCGGGGAAACTCTCTGTGGTTTATTCATTCTAATGTGTGTGGCCGTGGGCTTCTTCCACACAATTATAGAATCATAGAATTGTTTAGGTTGGAAGGGACCTTTCAGATCATCAAGTCCAATCATCTACCTAATTCTGATAAAATACCGTCACTAAACCATGTCACTAAGCACTATGTCAACCCATCTTTTAAATACCTCCAGGGATGGTGCCTCAACCACTTCCCTGGGCAGCCTGTTCTGAGGCTTAATAACCCTTTTGGTGTAAAAAATTTTTCCTGATACCCAATCTGAACCTCCCCTGGTGCAACTTGAGGCTGTTTCCTCTTGTCCTACTGGCTGTGACCTGGGAGAAGAGACCAACCCCCACCTCTCTACATGCCCTTCTCTGGACCTGCTCCAGCAGCTCAATGTCTTATTTGTGGTAAGGAGCCCAAAACTGGACACAGCACTCGAGGTGTGTGCTACGGTTTTCTAGGTTAGATATTCATAGAATCATAGAATTGTCTAGGTTGGAAGGGACTTTTAAGATCATCAAGTCCAACCAAAACATTGGTCTTAACCTGTCTGTGTTGTGGATCCCTGATGATGATTGAGATCATATCCCTCATCTTGAGAAAAACCCACACATTTTCTAATTTTTTTATGATAATGTGTACTTTCGGTTAATAGTTGAAACATGAGGAATTAGGGGCTATGTGGAGGTATGGATTAGTATCTGGTAGTTTGGATGGACATGGTTTAGTGCTACTTTGCCGCAGTACTATTTTGATTGCAAAAGACAGAAGGAAGTAAAAAACAGATAAGAAATAAAAAGTAAATAAAGAATAATAAATTTTTAAAAATGTGTGGGAACATCTTAAAGTGTTTTCTTGTGAAAGAAATATTTCTTTGGAAAGTAGCTTGTATTACTTCTTTTAATAATTTGTTTAAAAATTGATCACAATCAAGTTTTCAACATTTTATCTCTTTAGGTATACATTGTCCTGTTTTGGGGTTGGTTTTTTGTTTGTTTGTTTGTTTTTTTTTTTTCACTTAAATAAACCTTATTGCCAATCTTGTCAAGCAGTTGTATTATGCAGTATTCTGGTCCTTGATGGATACAAAAGGAACCTGCTTGTTTTTGAAGCGGTTCCAGTTAGGATTTGTTTATGTGCTGTATGTACCATAGGAGTTTCACATTATCCAGGGTAGTTTCTCCTTTTAGGTTTTCATTTAGCCTAAGGAAACATCTGAACTGCTTAGGATTCTGTAAAGCATTTGTTTTCTGAAGCGCAGAACACAGCGCAGTCACTTTTAAAAGCCTCTAATGTTTCACGCAAGTTTTGTGAACAAAAGAATATACAAAACAAACCCAGATACTTCCTTTGCAAGAAGCTGAGGAATTTAATAAACTTTGAAACTAATGAGAATACTTTAGTGGCATGTAACTTTAATTAAAAACAACAACAATAACAAAAACAAAGCCATATTTTGGTTAAATTATTGTTACAGCAAAGGAAGTCAAGTGCTGCTGACAAACCAAAGGGAAACAAACCCTTTAGAAAGTCTTGAGGAAACGTTTTCAGCTTGATAAGCTTTTCTGATTGGATACAAGAAATGGTATAATTATATTCTAGTTAAATTGGTTTAATAGTTTGCTAGTCATAAGTAATAAACCTATTGATCTTTGGCAGAAAGTGTATTTTTGTTTTGAAGCGCTGATAGTCTAAAGCAGTCTATAGTCTAATACAGTTCCATTAGTAAATCTGGCAACTAATGCCATATCTATATTAGATGATATAAATATAGCTCTTTAACTGGGATCATATCACCTGATTTTACCTTTCCTTTCAAAAAGTTTTCCCCAAGGAAGCAATTCTGTAGCGTTGCCCTGGAATCTTTTACCTGAGGTAGCTCAACCTTCTGGAGAGGAAACCAGAGGCAGATGGTGAGATTTCCAGAAGTGAGAGTGTCTTGGTGGTGGTGGCAGGGGCTAGTCATGTTTTCCTGTGGGAAGGAGAAGACTATATAATTTCAGAGAAATTAATGTTTTGCATTTGCTTAGAGAGATACTGAGATGAAATCAAGAGTTTCCAACCTGTTTTTCTGGTAACTTGACTTGCTCAGAATCACTTTTTACCTGGTTGCATTGAAAGCATTTTCAGAAAACACATTCCAGTCTTGTGGTAGTTCTTATAACTACGTTGTATAAGCTATAACTTCTTGTGCTGGAGCGTGTCCAGAGGAGAGCCACCAAGCTGGTGAGGGGTCTAGAGAACA
>JAOXJM010000012.1:153174997-153186328 GCA_026413425.1 Tringa solitaria | reverse complement strand
ACGTAGTATTAGAAAATATAATTTGATAGGAGCGATTTCAAAAAGGAAATATGTTTTGGTTTTGTGTAATAACTTGGTGTTTCCAGTGTGTTTAGATACATGTGTCTACTGCGATATATGAGATTTTCCTTGTATTTAATTGGTGTTTGTGGATTGCAGTTTCTCTGCATAGCCTAAAGGAAAAAAATCCTGTTCTTCTTTGGACTTTGGATATAAATCTAAGTAGTAGTGAATTGTTAATAACAAATTGTGAATCTAGTTTTAATGTACATTAAAATATCGTTATTTTAATTTTCTTGTTCCTTTGACTTTGTGAAAATTACTGTTGAATCAAAGGTTTTAATGGTTTGTGCTTAGAATGCAGCTTTGGTACAGGTTGAGAAACCCAAATATGCTGCAGTGTATTTATTTACCTTCGAGTTAGGCTAACTTGTGAGCAATAAAAAAATGCTATGAAGGTGTCATATTGTCTTTTATTGCTGTACTATATCCCAGCACACAGACTGCTAGGAAATACTGAGGACATTCCTCTAAGGATATCTGTTTCTGTTAAGCTGTTTGTTGACTATTGCAATGTAAGCCTTGGTTTCCATTCTGTCTTTGTTATCCATGACAAATATTTTATAGATTTTTACATCAGTAGATGGTACTAAACACGGTTTCTCTATTTTCAATTCTTTTCCACAATATATATCCTGAGAAGGAATCCTCACACCTCATACTGGAAGATAGTTTAAAGATCTTAAGCAGTTGATAGGGTAACTATCATGGAAAAGCACAAACTTTTATCTTTGTTCTTTTCTAATGTGATAAATATTAAAACCAATTTTATATTATTAACTCTGACAGCTCTGTTGCAACATTTGAAATGCAGTTACCTTCCTTTCCTGTGACTTTCACTGAGTTTTAGGTGTATTGCTGGTTGGGTCTTCTTGGCTTCTAGAGAAAAATACAGTAAAATAATCTTTACCTTCTTGTGCAAAATGTTAATATTTCTTTTTGCGTATTTTCCCTCCCTTTGATAATACAGACTTTTTTGAATAAAACATAATATTAGACAAGCAAAAGTAATTTCATTTTTTCTGTTTCTAGATGGAATCAGTGTTAGTGGACTTCCACTCTCCAGCCCTTTCCGGCAGGTTGTCAAACCAAGAGTGGAGACTAAACCTATTAATCCCCAAGAAAGCAGCAAGGTTGGTGACTTCAGTCACGTGAAGGTAAGTGAGTGACATCAAAATAAGTTGAAAGCTGTGGGCTTCATTGTATTCTGCTATGATTTGTTGCGGGATTAAAAAATAAAGTTTTCTTTGTGTCATAAATATTTCCCTTTGGAGGGTTTTTGTTTTGTCAGAACAGCTTGATGTTCTGTGTTTGGATCGTTATATTAGAAGAAACAAACAAAAAGGTGAAACAAGATCACACTAACAGTAGAAATTGTAAAGAGTTGGTTCTCAGTTCTGTGTACTCGAGGAACTGTCAGTTCTTCACCTCATGTTGCTTTCTTATGCTATATGCTCTGTAGGAAGGGGCTTCTGTAGGAATTTTTGGTTTCCTTATATTAAACTGTATGGAAAGATTTGCACCTTCTAAACATTTTGGGATCAAAGTCTTATCTTCACACTTCTAGTAGTAAGCCTTTGGAGCTGTTTGTAGAAGTAATAAAACAGAATAGTTGAGAGAGCCAAAAGAAAAGTAAATAAAAGTAGCGGGATGAAAGAATGATTGTGTAGGTAGAAGCTGCACTGTGCTTCCTGAGAGAGCAGCTTCCCTGGAGTGAGCCACTCTTTGTTTCTCTGTTGAAGATCTTACCTGTTGATGATATAACTGTTTTGAGCAGTGAAATAAGAACAGCTTCATACTGGCCAGATTTGCAGAAGAGATAATTTAAAATTAAAATGACCAAGATTGTAAAAAATGCACTGTAGCACTTCATTGGTCTCTCCCGTAGCTGTGGTGAATATTTTGCATGCCTTGTAGCGTTTGATAAGATTCTTACATGGATCTGTGTTCTGCATTAATTAATTCATTCAGAATTTGGATCGAGTGTTGTACAATGCAGTATTTGGCTTGGCATGTCTTTGGCTGAGAGGCAAAGCTTTGCTTTTCTCAGTAACTCACTTTGCATGTGAATTTGCTTTCTTCCCAGTGAGATTATTTACAATTCTATTTGATCAATAAACAGGTGAAGCTATTAATTTTAAAGTATGTTTCTTTTGGACCATTAGCACTGCAAATTCATCATCATTTGATTCTGCAGTACGAAAAGGATGATGACAGCATATGAAAGGTGATAAAAAATTAGTAAAGCCATTCTTTGTGTTTTATGACATAGCAAGGTATTTCCCAGTTGGTCATAAATATAAACCGGCATGACTGAGGAAACAATTTGATATTTAAGTAGGTAAAATGTCCAGCATTAATTTTTATATTTAGAACTTTGTGTAGAACGTCTGACCCATAGACACTTCTGACTTCAAAAAGCAAGGGGAGTGTTGGACTAAAAATCCAGAAATGCAGAGTTTCTTTCCACCAAATAAGTGAAAAAACTCTTTTGGTGCACTTTTTGCTTGTCAGAGGAGAGAGAAAGCCACAGTTAAGGTATCACCTTCTGTAGGGTCATTTACTGTTGTGGCTCATTCCATTTTAACAAATGTCCATTTCTATAACTTCCATTTATTTGTTCCATTTAATATACTTCTAAATAATAATCTTGTCTCAGTTTGTCCCAGTTAAACTACTATAAACAAATCATTTGATCTTCCTGGAATTAAAATATTTATGAAGTTCAGAACTATTTAGAATATCTTAGAAGTATTTTTTGATTCACTGGCCTATCCACATAAAATGAAGTTTCCAGTTATATGGACAGACATAGTTGGTACTGGGTGAATGATCAGAATAAATGAATCCATCGTAACTGAAGAGATTGTGTTTGTCTCTTTAGATGACTCCCTAACATCTGGCTGCTAGCCATTCTGTGATAAGGTATTATATCCAGCTTTTTCCCCTGCTGTCTACTTCTTCTGGTTAATACTGACTGTTTATTTCTGTTTGCTGCTTCTCCCTACTTTGATGCTGTTCTTCAGTAGGAAGAAACATAAGAACTACCAGTAGCCTAAAATAAAAGCTAGACAAATTCCAAATAAAATATCGGACAGCTATTGTAAATAATTGAGTCAACTAAGCATTTAAAGGTATAATTAGAATGTGTTCTGGTCCACTTTTCTAGGCTGGGTTCTGAGGTATTTGCTGTATTGTTAGTTTTGACTTGGTTGGTTTTAGAGTGGGTGTCTTTCAGAATACATGGATATATACATTTGTTGTCAAGAACAAAGGCTTTTGCTCAGTAAGAACGTTATTGTCTAAAATGTAGCAAGCTGGGATATATACAGAAAAGACAAGCCAAGGTTCTCTTTGAACCTGAGTGTCAAAATATTTGATATTTATGAATGGTTTTGAGTTCCCTAGAACCTCCTTAAAAGGTACTTCAGTTTCTCTCTGTTGCTGCAGAACAATCCAGAGGTCGTGGGCTGTTGCCTGTGTCCTGCACGGTGCCGTTTGGGATGGTCGCTTGATTATGTTTCAAAGTTTATCTTGTAATAGTCAATTAAAGTGGCTTTACAAAGACTAATGTAAGAAGCAAGAGGGAGTTTTGAAATTAAGAAATGAGATTGATCTTAAACACTTTGTATGTGTGGTGAAAATGCTCTGCTGTCATTTGTTCGTGATTATCAATAGTTGTCTGTTGTGAATATTCAGGAGTAGTTATTTTTCAATCCTGTGTGCTGGGCGTAAGCTGGTCTTCAAATAAAGGTGAATTTTTGCAAACGAAAGTCAATGTAAACGAATGCTTTTCTTGTTGCTGATTCTGAAATGTCCTTGTTCAGGTATTTATAAGCCTTAATGCTTAAACCTTCCCTCCCCACTTGTTTGCCATACAGGTTTTGTGCTTCGGTCTTGGATATTACCAGTGTTGCAGTAGAACGTCTCTGCAGTCTATGTTTTCAATTTTGCTACAGGCTGTCTTCTAATAAACCAGTCACTGGCTGCTGGAAATGACTGTTATAATGATCTCATAAATTCAGTATAAAAATTGCTTTATGACCTCATCGTAAAGCTTGCTTATACCCTCAAGCTGAATAGAATATCGCAGCGAAGATGATGTTCAGACGTTACTCTTTTCTGCTGTTCACTCTTGAGCATTGTCTAAAACCTTGGTCATTCTAGAGTGCATCCGTGTGGCAGAGTGTTAGCCCCTTCTTAGCTCTGCATTACTGTGATTATACCGGTATGTGAAATAGTCTTTTTTTAAGACTGAATCTCTTATTTTTGGAGTAACACTGCATTGTGTTTAGATATTCAACTAGTCTGTGTCTTAATGTGAAAGCCACAGAGAGAAATTAAAAAAAATAGCATAACCTCTCAGCAAACAACGTTGTTACTTTTAACCTAGGGACTTCTGTACTGGTTTTCGTGTTTGGAAGGTGAGGTTATTTGGTTTAGTTTAGTTCTTCTCAGTGATGGAAGAAACACACTCTTACTCCATGCCATATGCTATGGATTTGAGGCTTAGAGATCAGCCTGATCATTGCAAATTTGGTCACAGTGATTGCCATCACCTAACGGTAATTCATTGGTGGTTCCTTTTTGTCACAAAGCGAAAAGGAGAATTATTCATCAAGATATCTTGGTTCAGCGTAATGACCATGGTTTCTTTGGAATAAATTTTCAGGGATTAAGAAATGCTGCATGACCCTGGCTGGAAAAAAGACCAAATCAAGAATTAGTTGGGTGAAGAAAACTTTGAAAGCGTATTGTGGTGGTTTTTTTTTTTTTTTTTTTTTTTTAATCTTGGTTTGAGCTGTTAAACACAGACATTGATTACTGGCCAGCTGTGTGGCAGACTGAGGGCTGGTTTATAATTTATAAGGGCCTCAGCTGACTTATTTATTTGTTTTGGAACTTGTATGGTCAGGAGAATGTGGCTCTGCATACTGAACATGAGCTGTAGTTCTAGAGATTCAGCTGCAGAAACCGGAGAGATTTAAGTAATCTCATGGACCTGCTCTGTTCCTGCGCTATCAATAAATGGTAGAAAGTGCTAAAATATGGTATATAGAGGTAATCTAATTTAATACACCATCTTTAGTGTATCTTTTCTGATTCAGTCAGCAGTGTATTACAATGAGATCCAGCCTTAATTGGATTTCTCCATGCAGTTCTCAGGCTCTGCTCTTCTAGTATCAAAGTATGCTGTTAATTGAGATAAACTTTATATTGTTAATACTTTAAGCTCAAACTCCTTTTACCCTAAAGCCTTAAATCTATTCTAAGTTTAAGCCATTAGACAGAACAAGTTGCATTGGTTTTCTTTTAAATGTTCAAATAATTCTGGATCCCGCTGAAGTTAGTGGGGCCGCTAAATCTGTGGAGCACTACTGAAATTTAGATTCCTTCTTTTTGGTTGGCTAAATGTGAATTTAGCAACGAGATCTTAGGCACAAACATGTAATCCAAGTTAGATGTTCTACTTTCACACTGTCCTATTATGGAATTCAATATTGTGCTTGTAAATTGTGTGGCCCTGAGTTCTCCTTCAGTATTGTTGTGGTTAAACAGGTCAAGTCTTCTGAAGAAGAGAAAAAAAGAGGTAGAGAAGTTGTGGGTGCCTCATCCCTGGAGGTGTTCAAGGCCAGGCTGGATGGGGCTTTGAGCAACCTGGTCTAGTGGGAGGTGTCCCTGCCCATGGTAGGGGGGTTGGAATTTAAGGTGCCTTCCAACTCTAACCATTCTATGATTCTGTGTCTCTTTCTCTAATAACTTTCAAGCCTGCAAAAATATCCCAAAGCTCTTTCTCTTCCCAAGTTATTTTTTATCAAAATATTTTTTTTATATGATTAATTGACATCATTGACATTCGTATACATTAATTGACATTCATCCCTGGAGATATTTAAGAAGCGTGTGGATGTGGCACTTGAGGGCATGCTCTAGTGGGTGAGATCATAGGGGTCTTTTGCCTGTAGCAAACAGACTCGGTGATCTCAGAGGTCCTTTCCAACCATGAAGATTCTGTCAGTCTGTGACATTGGTGAGATAAGTATCAGAAAGCCAGTCACATTTTCTGAAGTCTGTTCAGATTGGAGCCAAGAGCCAAATTAACCTTTGCCAGGTCAGCAAAGCATTTTTTATTGCCTTTCTGGACTAGAATTGGGTTTTCCCTTGAGATAAAAAGGATAATAAAAGTAGAGTTGGTTGCCAAAAAATGAGAGGGGGCTGGATTTTTGGTCATTGATACATGCCTAGCAAAATTTGATTATGATCAGGATTTGGCTGAAAGCCTGAAGTTTTTGATTAGTCTGGGTCTAAATGCTGTTAACTTTCCCTCCCTGCCCAGTTTGGCATTGCTTATATTCCTTTAAGTGGTTTTGGGTTTTATAAATGTTCAATGTTCAGTGCTATTTCTGCTCATGAGCCCTCTTCCTCTTCTGTGAATTGTTCCATCAAGAAATGAACCCACTGTTGTGCCCTAGAGAGGATTGTACTTCAGAACATGAAGAAAATATTTTACTAAACCTATTCTCTAGAGCCATGGGAAAAATAAATTTGCTAACCACCCGGCCTCAGATTTGAATAAATTCAATTCATTCATCTCATCTGGTATTTTACATTCAGTATTATCACTGTAGTAGCTGCAATTTGAATTCAACGCATTTTACAACTTCAGGTGCTTCCTTTTTTTCTGCCATTATATTTGATAAGAAAGAAGCATTAAAATTTTTATATTGGTGGCAAAAATCTTAGATAGATTCACTGTCTGCCTGTTGAAAGCATCGTTCTCTCTAAACTTTTTTCAGTGTCACTCAGTAAACAAGAGATGATGGTCTACTTATGCCCAAACAAATGTCTCATCAAGGGTGGTTGCAGTGGTACAATCTACTGTATAAACCACACTTCATCTGTCTTTCTCTCTTGTCTAAAGATGAAAAAAGAAAAATTAAAGTTGACATCAACACGATAAACAGAGCTTATGTGCACAGTAATAGACTCTGCAGTCATGAGGGCTTCTTTCCCCGAGGATTGATCCGTGGCCCTCGTCGGTCTTTTTATTCAACTACACCAAAATCCTGTTGCTATGGTTAGGGCATGTCAGTGTCTCTTGAGATGAACAATCTCTGGTAGTTTTTCATCAGTTTGTCAGACCACATTTGAGTCATTAATATGGTCAGTGAGCATCAACAGCAGATATAATTTTTATGTATCTGTTACCTGCATTCTGAGTGTTCCAGTGCTCTCACACTGGAAATATTTTAAACAAAAGGAGTTCCCTGTAACTGTTGTAACTCAGAAGGTAACGGTAGATGAACCCATTGAGGATGGGGATACCCTGACATCACTGTCAAGTCCGAAAAGTTCTTTGGTTTCTCATGGTAATACCAAAGAAGTGCTCTCTGCGAATACAACAGCAACAGGGGGTTACTTCCATGGTTACATTATGATAAGAAAGCAGAAAATGTTAATATTGAATTGGGCTTATGTAGGAGAGCATCGGTTGTACGGAAAGTGGAGGGGAAAGTGGAGAGGAAGGTGAGTGGGTTAAAGTAATGGAGAGAAATACAAGGTGGGCTTATGTAAAGACTTGTTTGCTGAGGTGAAAACCTGAAGTGGGGAGAGGGTTGGAACCAACATTTAGAGTAGAGCGGTGAAAGCCCAGTCAGCTCTGTAAGAAATTTTCAGAATAATTAGAAATTGAGAGGTTTGTCTCAGTGCTCTGCTTGTGTCGGATGATGCATTTCCTAACAGCAGCCCTTCCAGAGGACAGATATCACCTGTAGCCTGGAGCACTCAGAAAGCAAACTGCTCTGTGCCACGTGGTCAAGTGCCACAAATGCAGGATACCTCTGGATTCAGGATATTCAGATTAATTCAGGATACTTCAGATTTGCTCTTGTGATTTCTTGCATGTCTAGTTTTCCTCCTTCATGAGGACAAATGAGGTAGGTCAGGCACGGGGTGTAGACCAAAGACCATCTTTATTTCGGGTGCCTTATTTATTTGTACTTTTTTTTTGTTCTTTGGCAATCAAGAGCTGGTGCTGTAGTCCTCATGATGACATCTGCCAAATGGAGAGTGTTTCAGCACTGAGTTACGAGCATGGTTGATCAGCCTTCTGAAGACTGGCTCTACTTATTAGACTTAATTCACAACAATGAACTGCCTTTTGTCAGTACTCAGCTTCCCTGCTCACATTTTTGGATTTGGTCTGAATGGCCAATTTAAAGTGTTTTTTTCATCTTGTCTGCAGGTGAATTTTGATTCATTGTCTGAGCTCCTAAAATGAGAATATATCATCCAGGTCTGAATCGGAAGCCCTGTAGCATATTGGGTATCACGCTATGCTTCAGCTAATAAATCTTTTCTTTCAACAGTGCTTATTCTCTTCGTAGGGCTATACTTCTTTGACTGCGTATCTTCCAGTTCCTAACTGACTCATGTTCAGTCAAACCAGGTTCTGGACAGAGTGAGCTAAAACTATGTTTATGAAAAAAGCTGTAGGTAAGATGTAAAACATCTCTTTTCCCCAGAAGCACAGAAAATCTTACTCTGCAACACCAGAGTTCCTTAGCTTCCAGAGTTACTTAGCTGAAAATGTGGATGAGATTTGTGTTCTGCTGTAAGTGGAGACTCTTTCAAGCATTCGATATTTAAATATCGATTACAATAAAAATTCTGGATATCTTGGGTATTCTATTAACTTCATGGCCAAATGCATTTTCACACTTAATCCTTACAAGGACATCTGCTGTATTTTCATCCATTTAATTTATGGGTGTTGATAAACATGGAATTTTGCTGTGCTCATTTTTACTAGGCTTGTCATGATAGTTTTTAGCATTTTAACTTACCCAAGAATGTGGAATTGCCTGGGAGGAAGGCAGCTACTCTGGTAGGAAAACGTTGTGGCAGAAGCTGAAATGCACCAGAAAATAGAGCTGGGGAGATGAGGTGGGAGGGCAGTTCTGATCAGCTGGAAGGTTCTCCAATGCCTGCACGAACTGATCCAGTGAAGTTGTTTGTGTGCTTTTGAAAGCCAAGTTCATTTCATCCTCATGTTATGTTTTTGCTTAAATATTGCTCATCTTGCATACGATAATCTCGTCTTGTCAAATATTTGATGGAATCTTTTTGTAAGTACATAAATTTTATTAGTATAATCTTTTTCTGTGGTCTTTTAACCACAGGGGCCCAGTGCCTTGGCAGATAATGAAGAAAAGCTTTTCTGCAGGCTGAGATAAAGGCCAGGTACCACATGCAAGACTTTCTTAGTAGCATATCCTCGATTAGTTTAAAATTGCTTAGTTTTTATTCTGTTCTTTTAAAAATACATGTAGATCAGTTGTTTTTCTTCAATTTGAGGATAAATAAATCTGCAATCAAGTTCAGTTTCTTAAGTTTTAAAATATCTTTCTTCTTGAAATGTTCTTGATTTCTCTGTCACAGACACGGATCATAGTTATACCATGGACGTTTGTTCTGGTTTTTGGGCAACTCACCAAAGGAGTAAAAGTGCATCTTAATAAAAAAAGTAGAATCTTTGGTCTGTAGATCTTCTGTTTAGCTAAACGTGACATTCTTAATAGCTGCCTTACCCAGGACTACAAGAAAGAGAATGAGGTTTAGTAATTTATCACTGTGGGGACTTCAGAAGAGTAGGTCAAGTGTGGTAGTTACCCGCAGAAGAAATTGGAAACACAGAATGTGATAGCTGTAATTGATGCCAAGCCATTTTTGAAAGGGCACATCAGAATCTGCTTTACTAACTTGGTTTCACCTAGAGAAATAGCTGGATAATCAGCACACCAAGCTCCGCGGTTATTGTTTATGGGCTAAAACGGGCTTTAAATGTCATAGGTTGCAATTTTTTAGTAAAGTGGTTTGGACTAATATTCTCACTGAGGGATTGCTTAAGAGAATTCCAGATTTATTTGTTTAAGGCTTTCCACTGCCTTAAGGGAAAACTGTCATAAAATCCCAACTTCTAATGCAGGATTATATCTTACTATAGTACTAAGAGTCATGTTGTGCTAACTTTGTCTTTGATCAGTGGCAAATGCTGACTCTTTGTTAGGATGTACAGCACAAGTTTGGCTTTAAAAGCCATAAATTTCCCAGAAATGAAAAATTTATAAAATTTTCAAGTGTACGTGGGGAGGAAAATCCTAGTACAAGAAGAAAAAAAAAGCAAGACTTAAATAGATGCACTTTTTAATAGTACAGGAAGTACAGGAATTTGGAGATGCTGATCAAATAGAGTGTCATTTCTTAGATTTTTCTCTATGATTAGTTTAGATCTGATTTTCTGTAGGTGTAAACTTACAGTAAATTAAATTTCTAATATTACTGTGTTTAAATGGAATAAAGATCTTGTTTTCTTGTATGATGATGTAGAGGAAAGTATTATGACTGTTACTATGGAAAAATTAATCCTTTGCAATGGTCCACATTGTTTGTCCCTGGAATATTTTCTATGCCCCTTGACTTAGAGATCTGTAGTTTGATGATGTATTAGTATAAACATTACTATTAAGTGACTTGGATGTGCATCAACTGTCTGTAGCCATTAAGTATGGTGAACATAATACATCATTCTCTGCAATTTTATTTGTAAAAGTGGACAACTTGTCATGACTGGCTAATTTTAAACCTGGGACTCTTAAAACATATTATTGATTTAGCTGAAATAGGTCTAAGTAAGAGGAAAAGAGAAATGACAAGAAGCAATTAAAATGCATGTTTTTTAATAAAGTGATTTTCAGGAGCAAGGAGGCTTCCAGATTACTTCCTGGTGGTAGCTAGTTTATATAAATTTTATTAAGTCTACTTTCAGTTATGTTATATATTTGTATAAAATGACTAGCTAAGTGAGGAATACATTTCAAGTACTCTACAAGTAAATTCATTAGGATTAAGGCATTTGGTAAAACTCCACTCATTTTTTTGTTTGGTGCTATGCGAATGCAAGTAACAGACAATTTTATTAGTAGTGCTGCCTTTTGATAGAGTGGCTGACTGTCCAGAACAATGAGCAAATGACTTGCCCAAGATCACACAAGATGTACAGTTAAGAATATTTTTGATATAACAACAAAATGTTCCTTAGCTTGACTAGGGTGAGAAACAGGTGATGCAATGCTGTTTCTTAAGAACCCAAAGAAGAAGTCTAAAACCCCACATTCTTCACTGCTGGAGAAATTTAGAGGGGAGATTTAGATTATATATTAGGAAGAAATTCTTTCCTGTGAGGGTGGTGAGACACTGGAACAGGTTGCC
>JAOXJM010000012.1:153159142-153169555 GCA_026413425.1 Tringa solitaria | reverse complement strand
GTCTTCTCCAGACTAAAAAGACCCAAGTCCCTCAGCCTCTTCTCATAAGAGAGATATTCTAGGAGATGTTTGATCATTTAGTTCCTGCATTGTAAAAGTTCTTTCCTTCACATTTGCGTGGCTTCCTGTGAAATAAGCCTTGAATTTTAGCTCATGGTACAACATAAACTGAAATTTTTCATATATCTCTGTCTGTGTGACTATCTCACTGGTTTATATTTTATTGCTGGCTTATGAGTTGGGAAACCCCTGAAGAACATTAGTGGGTTTTAAAATTAGGTTTCCATATTATCCTCTGTGTAACTGGAAATGCATTTATTTCCTTGCAGTTCTGTCTGTGGGTTTTGTTCAGGGCTCTGTTTGATTCCAAAGTGATTCAATGCAAAATAGACACTGCGTTTCGAGAGTGACTCTGCAGGTTTCTCTGCAGTGGTTATACTTGGTGGGTAGGTTCAGAACTGGAGAGTTTGGATTGAGTGAAGTCTACTGTTAAAAGAATTTTAAGGTGAAAAGATGCAGGATGTGTCTTCAAGGAATACTATTGTTTGATAATACATTCTGTATTTCTATTATAGAAATACTTTCTACTTTCTATTATAGAAATTACTTTTTTCAGTAAGAGAAGCAGGGACCAAATTTGTCAAGACAGGAGGAGTAAGTAAAGGGTTTTCTGGTTATTCTCATACAAATTGAGTTATAATTAAGTTTTGCTTCATATTTGTCTCCAGTACATACACAGTTCCTAATTTAAGTAATGCTTTATATATGATGAGGCAAGGATGCGCCTTTCTCATTGAACTAACAGTGTTAGGATGGTGCTTCCCACCTGCTCATGGCATTCGGTTTTGCTATGTCCTTGTCCTTGCTTTTTCTGGTTAAATCCATAGCAGTAATCATAGTGTGAATAACTACAGCTGCAAAGAAAATTAACAGGAAAAACACTGAAATTTGAGTATTACTTGCCTTTCCCTTTATACCCCATGACAATGTCCAAGTTCTTTAAAATAACTATGATTGCTCTTGGGTTTTTTTTGTTTTCCTTTTATTTTCTCTTTCTCAATTCTTCTGATTGCCTGCCATGGCCACTTCTTCAGGTCTTTCTGTTGGTTTATCATCATATAAGCTATGGGAGATTGCTACCCTGCACCTTTAATATTCACAGATTGAAAAGGAATCTGTGTCCTCATAGAAAGAATTAAGATTTTTCTGCAGCTAGAGGTTTTAATCTGTAATGTAAATAAAAATTATTTGACTGCAAATAAACATAAGTGAATTGTCAAGATTTCCCTCCCTCAATTGCATCATTATATTTGCTTGCTTCTGGGTAGATTCTCACTTTTCATTTACTTTTTCACTTAAGAAGTTAGATGAAGAGGTTATGGCTCTGAAAATTATATAGTTCTGTATCACTGTCGTGATAACATCATGATGTTAAAAATGTCAACAGTGTCAATACACACATAGATAACTGTGTCTATTCATGTCCCTGGCCTTCTGAAAACAATCTTGTTAGAGCTGATGCGTGTGTCGGTGCTCAGTCTTGAAAATGTGGCGATGCATCTGCTCGGAAATTAATTCAAGAGGACACTTCAGTGTTGTGACAGTCTCGGCAAGTGTTAAATGCATTAATCCTTATGTGCTACCAAAACTTGCATGCTAGCTGGATAAAATTCAGCTTAAATTATCACAGTGTCCCAGCAACTTCTGGTGATTTTTTATTTTTATTTTTTTCCTGGAATCCGAGCCTCTTTCAAAGAAATCTGATTGCAAGTCAAGCTTCTTTTTATGTCCCCCAAATGAAATTTCTCCCAATTTACCTATGAAGATAATAGTTTAATTTTTTTAATAGGTTTCTCTGTTTCATTAATATATGGTTTAAGATAAAGGTGAGTTCAAGTTTCAAAAATAATTAATGATAGCTAGAAAAGGCATGTGTAAATTAACTCATCTGTTGACCTTCAAGGTAGCCAGATCTGAGAGTTTGGATATTTAAAAAAAAAATTTAAAATCTTAAAGGATACCCAAATTCACTGCTTTGAAACTTCCACGTTACCCGTCCTATCACCAACCTGAGATAGAATTTAAAGAAATGACTCTCGAAAAATGGCTGCTGGGAATTGAAAAGATTTGTTACCTACGTGGAATTATAACTTATGTTTTTATTTAAGTTAAAAAATTTATGTATAAACTAAGCAGGATTCCTAATATTTATTTGATAATGCAAAGAAGGAATTTATATGCAATCTAAACAGCAATCTCTAGTACTAATTTAATTTCACAAGGTGGATTGAATTGTGAATGACAAAATTCTGTGTCATAAATACTTATTTCATCTGGATGGTTTACTCATTCTGTTGAATTTCTATTTCTATTTTCCATTCTACTGCATACAGGTGTTGTTAATTTAACTAAAATATCAGGTGCACATGGATGTATATAGGAGGTTTGAACCAAGAAATGGTGGGCAATACTCCAGAAATAATAGAGAAGAGAGATCTTCTTTGCAGACATGTTTGTGCTTGTGATGGAAGTAACCGATCTGTCAGGTGTTAAATAATTGTAATGGAAAGGACAGAAATGATCAGGTTTTAGGCCCTTAGGAGTTTCTACACTTTCTAGGACTCTAACAGGGCATACAAAAAAACCCCGAAGAAAATAATGCACCAAACAATTTGGGACTAGTCAGACTGTATACTATGGAAAAGTCTTCGGAAAGATCACCTGGTGTAGTGGGAGGTGTCCCTGCTCAGGGCAGGGGATTGGAACTGGATGATTTTTAGGGTCCCTTCCAACCCAAAGGATTCTATGAGTCTCTGATTTTTCTTAGAATCCATTACAGAAGAGAAGTGAAATACCTCAATTTATTAGTACCCAGGGTTACACCTGTAAGCCTATGGATTCTACACTTAGACTTTCACTTAATGATTCAAATGTTTGTGAGATCAATCACATAAAAATGGCAAAACCACAGCAAGGAGGAGAAAAGCCCAAAGAAAAGAAGGCTTCGTGGGTGTACAGTAGGTACATTGGAGTGTGTGCAATGCTTAGGTGTGTAGCAGAGAGACATGGACCTGCTGATTTTTGGAGGGATATTAGTGAAGGCTACCTGGTTAGTAAGTAGAGATTGTTGCTTCATGTAATTTTCACGTTCCTTTCCTTTTACTCATATAATTATATGGTATATACCCTGGAAAAGTGTACTACTTTAATTAACATATGTATCTGTGCTTTTACTGTTCTAATCTCTGGCTGAGGTTCTGAGCCACATAAGCTAAAAATAACTTGAAAATTGCAAGATAAAATTATTTAATTCAGCATTATGAAAAACAATTTAAAACTGATTAATGCCAGTTAAGGTTGTATAGAAGTAGGTGGATTTTTAAAAAGAGAAATATAACTTGCTTTTATAAATGAAACTGAAGATATTTCAGTCTTACTTGATTTATATTTAGAAAAAAATGCTGTGACTGTTCTACTACTTTCAGCTGTCGTTTTTGTCAGTTCTTAATTTGCTTCTTTCTAAACAAGCTTACAAATTTGTTCATTTAAAATTGAAAGTTGGCTGCTGCTGTTTTCTGTTTAACACATCCTTGAAAATGTGCTACTTTTGAAGATGCTTATTTAGGTGAAAGCTTCAGTCAAGCATTTGAATGTGTTTACTTTCAGAACTCTGTTTCCATTATCTGCCTAACTAGGTCTCCCAATGGTCCTGTTTTCTCATTTTAACTTGATAGTGGAATGAAAAAGCAACCACCATTATTTGTTTAATATGAATTTGGGGTCTAGTTTGTTTCTACTGGTTAATAGATTACATGATTATATACATACAGTTACGTATAGTTGTAGAAAGATTCTTCTCTTTTTCCACTGAGGTGTGAGAAGCTGTATGAATCCTTACATTGAAGAGTTCTGTGAACTGAGTTTCTACCTTGTGGTTTTGTGTTGAATGTTCCAATTATGAAAGCTTACATGGTACTTAGTGGTTGGGATGTGACGGTCTGATTCTGCTTGTTGTTTGTGTACCTGAAGAACCCTTTCTTGTAGTTTTTGACATCTTTGGTGGATTTTCATTCGAGCTGAGCTTTTGCTTTTATAACTGCTTCTCTGCACACCCTGGCAATGCCCTTGTAATTCTCCAAGGTTATTCATCCACTTTTCCATCTCTGGTACTCTTCTCTTTTGGTTTTGAGCAGACTCAGAAGCCCACAGTTAAACCAAGAGAGTCTCTTGCTCCACCTACTTCCCTTACCTTTAAAGGGGATGAACTGGTTTTGTGCTTCTTGAGAAACTCCCAGCACTTGCTAACTCCTTTATCCTCCATGGAAGCCTCCCGTGGAATCCCTCCCAACCGAGCTCTGAGCAAGCTGCAGTTTGCTCTTCTAAAATTTAAAACTTTTGTCTTAGTACTGGCCTTCAGTGTGCTATGCAGGGTCCCAAACTCCACAACATTGTGATCACTGCAGCCAAGGCCGTCACTAAGCAAGATATTACAGAGCAGGTTTTCTTGGTTTGTGAGTGGCAAGTCCAGCAGAGCTTCATTCAGCGAGGAATTCATTTTCTAACTCATCAGGTACCCAGAGTTTGTTTCATATGAAGTTGAGTGACTGCTCGTACTGAAAACCTGAAAGGAATGTAGTATTACACGGCATCGGTTTATACAAGAAGGAAGGAAAGAGAGAAATCTACTTGTAATTTTTGTTCAATATCTGTCTTTTATGTAACAGTTTCTGAGTGAATTGTTTGTACTGTCTTAACTTCCAACTGGGTATTATTCTTACAGCATGTCTGTCTTGAGGAAAAATGTTATCGAGTATAACACAGTATTTCCCTTGATGGTCCTTTTTTATAGATACGCAATATATTATAGTCTTGTCACTTATTTTATTGTGGGAAGGGCTGAAGGGTGAATAACAATGGGAATATTTGTTATGAGTTTGGGGAAGGGAGGAAAAAAAAAAGGTCAACGCTAATATGAGAAATCTTTCTCCCATGTTACTGTCTTCATCAAAGTGTCAGACCTTGGCTCATCACTTCTATAAATTGTTAAAAGAGATAAAATATGTAATGAGCCTGAGAAGTCTATTGGAATTTTTCATATGTGAACACAGTAAGCTGATCGATAAATTTTATACTTGATATTCCGATTTATCTTCACTAAGTTTATTTATCTGCCACCACTTTTTAAATGAAAGCTGTGGTAATTTTAGCAACAGAGTTTGAAAAACAAAGTTCAGCAATGTTTGTCCTTGTGTAGCTGGCTTTTAGAGGCCAAATTCCAGGGAAAAGCAAACAAAAAGCACACCCTTCCATTTATCTCATTCTTGAGATCATACTGTTCATTTGCATCCATAGTAACTTTTATTG
Source organism: Tringa solitaria (assembly GCA_026413425.1). Lineage (NCBI taxonomy): Eukaryota > Metazoa > Chordata > Aves > Charadriiformes > Scolopacidae > Tringa > Tringa solitaria. Next base: position 153,164,191 of record JAOXJM010000012.1, on the reverse strand, counting down.
TTTTATAGCAATATTTAAATGACTTGGTGGTTTAAAGTCCACGATGTTCCTAGGGCACATAGAAGTTTGCAAGCAGAACATGGAAATTGGAAATTTTTAGCCATTCCAGTTGATAGGAGAATCATTTCTGGCCTTGCCTTCAGATAAAACTTAAGACAAGTGGAGGGGGTGAGTGTAGGGTAATGGATGACGTGAGGTGGTTGGATGAGCCTAAAACATACCATCTATTTAAAATGTATAAGAATATAAATAGTCACCAGATGGCACTGTGACTGAAATTTAAACAAGGCAACCATAAATATAGTCAGCTAGATCTTGGAATAAATGTTAGTTTTCTCTGAAGTTGTTATATCGAACAGTGTTGGTTTTTTTTCATCTCTGTGTTGAACTTTAACTGTACCTTCTCTTAGTTTCAGTAGCTGGTGCTTAGGAATTGCTGCTTTATCCAAGCAAAAACAGTTATATAAATTCAGCCATCCAACTGACACTCACTGACGATTAATTTTAGACTATCTGATTAAATTATAATAAATTCAGACAACTTTTGATGTTCTGCTTTTACTTTTAAGGGAATACATACAACAAATTACTTGAGGAAAACAGACGTTTGATCAGAGTCTAATGCTGCTTGACCAAAGACTTATACGGGAACAGAGTCATAAAGTCATAGTCATAGTATTCTGTTTAAATTTGTGGCACAAGTTTAACTGGAACTCTTGTTGAACTTTTTACTGCCCTTGGAATAACAGCAATTTTGTAATAGACATTGGAATGAAACAAAAATTACATTCTTTTGCAGAGTTATAATTTAATTTTTTGTAATTATTTTTGTCATTTTGTAATATTTGTAAGAATCAGTTGCCTAACTGACGTTTTAAAAGAACACTACTAGCCAAGCTGTTGCTCATTCTAAAGGCTTATTTTGTCATGACTTTTTCTGTTTGAAAAAATATCTAATCAGATCTGACATCACTTTCTTTTGGTCCTCAGCATCACACTTTGACTGGTTGAGTAAAATTCTTAGTGGCAGTAATATCACTTGGCAGATATGCAAAAATCCTGGAAAGATACGGAGTAGTACTGTCAGTATTTATATAAATGTTCAGAAGTTCAGAGTTCTAATGTATGCTCTATGTTCTGATTCCTGTGTGATAAATCTAGGAAAAAAGATTGGAAGTGTTTAAACTTTAAAGGAAGAACGGATATGCAGTTGATAATAGACAAATCCGGGTAAATGTGTTCATTCTTTTTGCCTTGCAGTCTAAGTTCACTGCAATGATCAAATGGATCCAAATGCTTTATGAAAACAGCAATTCTAATTATCACAAGAGCTTCATTTCCTTGCCTGAATATTGAAGTCTCGTATTTTGGTATAGTTTAAGTTTTCAGTATTTAAGTTTTAAATGGCGGATTACATTCTCTTGCCAAAAATAAGGCTTTAAGAAGGATACAACTGATAGAAGTTGTTATATTTAAATTGTAGTTCATCCTTAAATAATCTTCGAGAAAGATAGAAAGTGTAATATAAACCTACTCGAAAATCCGTATTTCACTTTGGCTGGGAGGTACTTTTTATTTCCTATTGTCTTACTTTCACTTCATTTGTAAGTATATATCAAAGGTCTTGCCTTTACTGCTGAAGAACGCAAATTCAGTGCAGTTTAAGTTTAATTTCTTATTTTTAATGTAGGTAATACCTTAAAAAACCCTATTACTGAAACTTAATACACAGATATACACTTTTAAAATAAAATTAAATACTTAACTTACACCATATTACTCTAGTGAACAGTATAGGCTGGATGCTGACTGGCTAGAAAGCAGCTTTGCAGAAAAGGACAGGGTAGACAGCAGGGTGAAGAGAAGTCAACAATGCGTCCTTGCAGTGATGGCCAACTCTGTACTGGGATGTACCAGAAAAAGTGTAGCCAGCAGGCTCAGGGGAGTGATTATTTCCTTTTGTTCAGCACTTGAGTCTATGTCTGGAGCACTGGGCCCAGTTTTGGGTTACGTAGTACAAGACAGAGATGGACGTGCTGGATTGAGTCCAGTGGAGGACCACCATGCTGGGTAGGGCATCGGAGTCCATAGCACATGCAGAGAGTTGGGTTTCTGCAGTCTTAAGTGGAGATGGCCAAGGGAGTTAACATGATGGGAGAGTATAGAGAGGAGTCATCTCAGAAGTGCACAGTAAAAAAAAATAGTCACAGAATGGCTGAGATTAGAAGGCACACCTGGAGGTCATCTAGTCCAACCTCCCTGCTGAAGCAGGGCTACCTAGAAGTCAGTTGCCCTGGACCGTGTCTAGATGACTTTTGAATATCATTAAGGATTATCTACAGCCTCTCAGGGCAACCTGTGCCAGTGCTCAGTCACCCTCATGGGTAGAAAGTGTTTCTTGATGTTCAGAGGGAGCCTCTTGTGTTTCAGTTTGTGCCCATTGCATCTTGTCCTGTCACTGAGCACCACTCAGATGATAACCAAGAGGCACAAGCTGGAACGTAAGAAATTGTGGTCAAATATTGGGAAGACTCTTTTTCACAGGGAAGTCACTCAAACACAAAATCACTGTATGAACGAAATGTTCATACAGAAATGTTGCAGAATCTCCATCTTCAGAGATGTGTTCGGAATTTGGCTCGAGGAGTCCCCAGAAAACCTACTGTAACTTCACCGTGCTTTGAGCAGAGGATTGCACCAGGCAACCTCCAGAGATTCCTTCTCACCTAAAATATTCTATGACATATGACAAGATTTACTCTGCAAGCACATCTTTGTGACGACTTAGTATTTGTATCATTTTTTTTTGAATGGCCGCATTTTTCAGTGCACAGTTGCTTATTAGGAAATTAGCAGCCTTTTTATTTGATGATTTAAAAAAATGTAAATGTTTCCTTGAATAATAAAGGAAATTTGTTGATTTTTCCATCAGCTGAACTAAATGGCCATAATGATATTACTACGCTGTTGCCCACTGTGATCAGAGATTTTGACTCAAGATGATGAGAATACTAAGAGTAGCAAGTGAAAGGAATCTTTTTGAGGATGTGTGTCTGAATTCATCACTGCTGAATTTAGAAAACTGTTTTCAGGCAGTTTGCCTTTATTCATATTGAATGGTGGCTCATACAGTGGTTAACAACAACTGTGTAACTGTTATTCCTTGTTTCAGTTACGTGGAAGAATATTAGAGCAAAGCTGAGCTCCAGCAGCTCAGACGGATGATTTGTGTGCTTTTGATTGCCATGTGTTCTGTTTTTTTGTTTTTTTTTTCCTTGTAAAATTATTTTTGATTCTGCCCTTGCTTCGTGTACTTTGAATTCTAGGCATTACTTCACGTTTTATAGCAGCCTTTTCGAGATTTTTACTGTTGTGCTTTTATTTGTGGTGTTAAAGGGAGGAGGGAGGTCAAAAAATGTCATACTGTCTGTCTCCTGTGTGCCACAGATGTTCATTTTCAGCTTCATGCAGAAAAAAAAATAATCCTGAAATTCGCTATGTGTGTGTGACAAAGTGTTTCTGAGGACAAGCGTTCAAATGCAATACTGTCAAGCTATTTTTAGCCAACTGCTGTCCCTATAGTGCTGTTTAAAGATTCAGCTCAGGCTGCTAATAGATATATTTATAACCATTCTGTCAACTGCCACAGCATGAGTGCTGTTACAGATGATAATTCTATTCTTGGAAGCACTGCCATGGTTACCATTCCCCTCGCTGCTCACATAGGAGCTATACATCTGTATACACTTAGCAACATTTTAATATACTAACACATTTTTACTCTGCAAGAAAGAACAAAGCTAGACATGATGTGAAAAGAAATAACACATGCAGAAAAGCACATGAAAAAATTAAAATCAGTGTATTTACTTGTTTAAGAAAATATAGCAACTTCTTAAGCATTGCGTAGTCTGAAGTCTGAGTGTGAAAGAAACTGTACGAGGGTTTTAACTGCATTTTACTGCCATTTATTTTTAATATAAGCAGTTTGACTCTACTGGTTTTTGTTTCATGTCAGATTGCTAATGTGTGGACACCCAAGTACAATACAATTGTGTATGGACTTGTACTGTAAAAATTCATTGTGCTGATGAGGATGGTGTTACGGCTTCTAAAAAAAATTAAAAACACTAAATTAGAGATTCATCTGCTTAAAGGTGAAATTTGATATGAAAATTTACATTTGTGTGCTGTGCTCCAAGCATGAGTTCATGAGGTGCTCTTCCCTTTGGAAGCTTCCAGCTGTAGGTGGCGACTTGGCATCCCAGCAAGGACCTGGGTCTTTTCTGAGGCTGGGTATCAGGTAGAAGCCTTGGATACTCCTTCTTTGGGACTGAAACCAAGTGATCCAAGATCTTTCATGGTCTCTTTCGGGTAAATCTTTGCTAAGTGATAATACAGAGGCTGGAGCTCAACTGCCTAATTTGCTTTCTCTAAGTACTCAGGAGGCTTTGAGTGTTACTGGAGTGAGGACATTAGATCTAGACTAGAAAAGAGAGAGTGGAGCTGCACAGTAGGGGAGCTGCCAGAGGATTGGAGTCTTATAGTTTATTTTTATTTTTTTTTTACATTAGATTTGCAGGGAGTTGGACTGAAGGGCCATGAGTAGCAGTAAAAGGCTTGCAGTGACATCAGTGGTTCAGGTTTGGGGGTGATGTGCTACCATCCCACCACGCTGGGGAAGAGGTGACCTAGTCTAGTTTTACTCTGTTGCTTCTATGGAATTGGGGAAAAGGCTTCTGTGACTCATGGGCAGCAGCAGTTAATTTTTCTTTAGGTACATTCATTAGGTACAAATCAAAAAAAAAAAGCTATCTTGACTTTTATACAAGTGCTATAACCATAAAAAGATCAATTTTTTTTTTAGTACATCGTCGTTGTCACTGAATGCATGTTTTCTGCTAGACGTTGACATGAATTATAGATCAGTCCTGCCTGAAAACTTGAAAATAAAATGAGTGTTGTTTCTGTAGGAAGATTTGTGGAAAGAGTAATATTTTTAAGAAGATGGCATTGATATTACTGATTTCTTCAGCTGTGGGAATTACC